>CAWUFW010007958.1:600000-945740 GCA_963921515.1 Calotriton arnoldi | reverse complement strand
CCTGTGTCACTACCTTGGGTGGTTCCTTGTGGTCCAAGCACTTCTAGAGGCTCTAGGCCTAGTGTCTAGTTCAGTCGTGGTTCGCATACCACTTTATTGGTATATGGTTTGGTACGCCCCTAGGGCCCAAACGTGTATTTGTGCTATTACTGTGTTTAAATAACTTCTAACTTATGTACTTCGAACTCTAGCCTCATAAAGAGACTCGAGGGGTGTGTTTAGCAATAAATACATATATTTTGAATATATACCTGGTGTGGTGCTCTTTCATTTGATCACTCAAGAGATTATAGACTGGTAAAACAAGCTGCTTTACATTCCTTCAAGACTTAGCCTGAAGGCTGCTCTCCATAGCTACCACTAGGATAGCTTTCAATAAGGTTGTCTTTAACCTATCTCCAATAAGGGGTTGTTTGGACTGGTGCAAGGTGCCCACTATAATTAGTGGACAGCATATGCCAGGCCAACTTCTCACAGGCAGTATTTCACTATCAGGACATGCCACACACATCAGGGCATGTCCTACCTTTCACAAACACTGCACACTGCCCACTGGGGTACTGTTGGCCTACCTTAGGGGTGATTCACATGTTAAAAAAGGGAAGGTTAGGGCCTGGCAAGTGGGTGCACTTGCCAGGTCGACATGGCAGTACCAAACTGCGCACAGACACTGCAGTGGCAGGTCTGAGTTACATTTACAGGCTGCTCATTTGGGGGGCACAATCAGTGCTGCAGACCCACTAGAAGCATATGATTTACAGGCCCTGGGCACACACAGTGCACTGTACTAGGGACTTACCAGTAAATCAAATATGCCAATCATGGAATCACCCATCCATAATTACAATATGTATTAAAAAGGAAGGTTTGGGCCTGGTAAAAGGTTTATTTTGCCAGGTCAAAATGGCAGTATAAAACTGCACACACACAGGCTGCAAAGGCAGGCCTGGGACATGTTTAAAGTGCTACTTACATGGATGGCCCAATCAGTGTCGCAGGCCCATTAGTATCATATAACTTACAGGCCCAGGGAACAGGTAGTGCCAATTTACTAGGGACGTACAAGTAAATTAAATATGGTCATTGGGTATAAGCCAATCTAACATGTTTTAAGGAGAGTGCACAAGCACTTGAGCACTGATTAGCAGTGGTAAAGTGCGCAGAGTCCTAAGGCCAGCAAGAACGAAGTCAGCAAAAAAAGGAGGTCTGACTGCAAAAGGTTAGGGGAAAACTACACCAAGGATGCCAAATCTAACATCTTATAAGTGAAACCAGCTGACCTTTAACCGTAGAGGCCAGTAAGCATCTCTCTGCTGAAGGTGAAAGGTATTGACCTCAGAACCAACCTCTGGTACTCAATCCAGTTTATGAGGCAGGAAACAGTGAACATGTGAGACTTTCATGTTTATGGAGGTAAATAAATAAACAAGCATTGAAAATGCAATAGGTCTCGCCTTTGATTAAGTTAAAGCCATTTGCTTTGCTGATGGTATTGTATAGCAAAGCAAATGGCTTTAACTTAATAAAAGGAGAGACCTATTGCATTTTCAATGCTTTTTTTTCCCTGGAACGTGTTTGTTTTACCAACTTGGGCTTCTGTTTTCTTGTCCGCTAAAAATTGTGCGCACCTGCCCACAACGTAGCCTTGTGCTAACTGTGATATGCCCTGCATGTATTTATTTATGTGTTTTTGTGCAATTGTATATAGAGTGGACATTTCCCAAAGGTGCCAGAGTGCTTTACAATAAAACAATGATGGTTCCATTGTTGAGTATCTGTTCACTTTGAACGAACCGCGCTTTGAATTCTGGGTTTTGTAGTTCTAGGTTTTTGTTGTAACCTCTAGGGGTGTGAGAAGTTGTGTTGAAGGGGTAAGCGGTTGAGGTAGGTGAAACCTGTCAGTGCTGAAGCCTGTTGTTAAACATTTTGTACCTGTCAATCGTGAGGATGTGACTTAACGGCTAGAGCGGCCGACTTTGAAGTTGGCGAACTGGGTTCGAGATTGGTGTCGGCGCAAACATCCTGTGATTCTGGGCAAATCAATTAATCTCCCCGTGCCTGAAAAAACGAATGTGTCCTGCAACTGGTGCTCATGTAAAGCGCTCTGATACCTTCGGGTCGAGTTCACGCAATATAATAAGAAAACTGCAAAAAAATAAACTCGCAAACATTTTTCCGCTAGAAGTTGTCTTCCTTCAGAACTTGGCGTGGTTTACTCCGGGGTAGACTTTCTATAAAAGCGTTTATTTTGCATAATGGAGACTCCGACGGCATTATATGCTTCGTAGCCCGATTCTGTATTCCGGGAAAGGGTGGGTTCCGTGCCCTACCATGTATTCCTGTGGAGCACTTTTTTTCCAATCAGAGGCACTTACAAAAGGTACATGCTCTGGCGTGAGAGGCAGCTGCCATCTGTAGTGAATATGGCTATTTTTTTAAAGCAAGCGCCCCATGCCTCGCCTCAGCTGTGGAAAGCGCTACATAAATAGGAGCGCATTATTGAAGGCTTGGAGCGAGGCGAGATCGTGTGCTGCGAATGAACGCGCTTGCTTGGTATCGTCTGTATGATGTCACCGCACCCCGTACAGGCCCTTTTGACAAGTGAGAGTTCTTTGTCCTGAGGGGTGGGGTCTGGGAGGTCTTGAGGCTTCCCTCTGGAGTCTCTGGGGGAGGGGGGGAGGGAAGCTTTTCCAGCTGTTGCTGCACATGCTGTCCCTCCCTTTTGTCCTCGGGCCTTGAAAGGAGATAGCAGTCTTGACTCAGCACCCGGGAAGGAGGCGCGAGGAGCATCTGGGGCCACCCCTGTAAAACACATGCTTCATTCGCAGCGCGCATGCAGACAGTACAGCTTAACAAACACAAAACAAAAAATGTTACAAATGACAACACTAAATTAACCTTTAAAGAGTGATCAGTGCATATATACAACCATAGTGACGAGCCACAAAGTGACTTCACAGAAGCTCTCACACAGTAGCCTGTAAGAATCACATATGTGTGTATATACACATGTGTGTGTGTTTGTGTGTGTATATATCAAGACAGACCATTGTCTTACTCAAGTGGTAGGGCTGGGAAATAATCATCAACCCATGGAATGTAATCGGTGCCCGCCTCGAAATTTTCTAACGGAAATAATGCGGTCTGAACGTTAGGGGCGCATGGAAATTTACAGCGTATCACACATGGGGAAGATGTTCAAGATTTTTACATCGGAATTCTTCTGGAACGCTGCATTCAGAAAACGCGGGTCAGCCACGACTCCGAAAGCACACAAAACACGCTGCATTGTAAAAAAATTATAAAAAAACATAGTGCCTACCGATGAAATGAAGCAAAGAAAACACGAGCCGTGAAAAAAAGATGAAGCACGGTGTACGGAGGAGTGTTTCAGCAGCTTCAGTAAGCGCGAAAGTGAAAGCATTTCGCTTGCGCTTGGAGCTGAATGCCAAAGATCCGCGCCAGAGAAATGAAAGGCGCGTCAGCCATTGTTTAAGATAAAGGCGGTAATAGCAAAAAAAAAAGTGCTTAACGGCTAATTAAGAGACACTGTCTCCCGCCGCAAGTGAAAGATCCAATCCCGGTGGGCGGGGCCAAAAGCGGACAGGGTGGCAACCAGGAGGGATTAAAATGCCTCCGGTGCAATGATTACACTGTCTTTTGCATAATTCATTATGCCAAACGACGCGCACGAATCAAAACTGTAGGCGGAGCACAAACACGACATCGAAATCCGTATTGATTCCAAGAAGCCCTCGCATGGCGAGAGCAGCGCATGCGCGCTGCTAACGCCAGGCAAGACCTAAAAACTTGAGCAACATCTAATAAAGGATAGGGAGCCAAACTCTCCAGAGGACATTCAGGGTGCTGTTCCCCAACAGTAGTCAAGGGTCGAGGGCTACACTCACATTGGACTAGTTAGGGTACTCTTAGGATAAGGGAAATGAAAGGGGTAATAGAAACACCAATAATGCCCCTTACTGACGTATACACTGCCTGGATCAACATTCACCATGTCCACGCCAAGCTCCTGTGTGCTCCACCCAGGAACTGTGTCCTTCTCCTGGTAGCCTCAAAAAGGTTTGGGAGGTACCCTAGTACTTGGAAAAGGGATGGGTTGTTCTTCATGTATTGACAGTTGTTCTTCATGTATTTATTGCACATATTGTTTACCGTTTATTTAAAAATATGATGAATATATGATTTTAAATGTGTTTTTAACTTTGTTAATATCAATTGTATAGAACATGATCTTTTGAATAAAATATTGATAATACATTCCTTTGAATTCATATGTTTGATTAGAAATTGATTATTCTATGTATGATTTTATATATTTTTGTCTGTAAATTTAGCAACCTGGTAAAATTTGTCTTATTATATCTCAGTGTATGGCCTTACTATAACTAAGTTAACCAATCCAATTAGAGGATCGAATCCTCATGTTTTCAGAGTAGAAGGAGAAGGGAACTTTGTGTTTGTTTCAGCTTCTCCTGGTAGCACCTCTGGCCAGAAAGAAACAAAGAGCAGAGGGACCAGCGGCAGAAATGTACGCTTGTTCCCAACACTGCGGGGACAGGCAGCATACATCTCTGATCCATGAACCACCAACAGTTATTAGCAGGTCTTGTTCATGTTTTGCTATTCACATTTAAGGAGTGGAACTCTAGCTTATATTTCTGTTTCATGGCAAATGGCATCAGCCAATTAGGCTTGCTGCATCTTTACAGTCGTAAACAGGCTCATTGGACAGGCACCATGAGTGGTGTTGTTCTGTTACTGTGCATAGAAGGGTGAGGCTACAGCTTAATAGGCTACTTCATATCATCGACCCAAGGTGCAGGCTAGGAGGAGCTTTATGAAACATTTGAATGAAAAAGTAAGAAAAGGGTATGGTTGAAACAAATTCCATTCAATAAATTGTAACATGCATGCTTTCGGAAGTGACTACATTTGTACAAACAAAGATGCATTTACATACATTCCAGAAGTAGCTTACTAATTTTGAGGGGAGATTTTGTGGACCTTAGATTTTACCACTTTCCTTTTTCACTGTCTTTGAAAGCCTCTCTTAAGGTCTGGTTTGAGAGTACAGCTATTGCTCATGTGTTCAATAGAAAAGGAGCTTTAAGAATCCGACCAAAGATTCCGCCGGCAGCCTCCTCTCGAACCTGCCGGTGTTCCAGGAGCCCTGCGAGCCATCCTCTTATCCGTCGCATGCAGGTAAGCCAGACTACGGGTGTTTTCAGAGGAGTGTAGGGTGGGAGCTCTGGTGCGGTGATCTTACGCAATCACCATGTTGCTTCCTTCTAAGCCCTATTTTGGGCCCCCACTTTTTCGAACTTGTATTGCATATTTTACCTTATGGTAAAGCCTATGCTCAATACAACAGGATTGAGTTGGTTATGATGACAAACCATTGGTCAGTGTTATAGACCTGACCCATTTATTATGAAAAGTTACGACAAAGGCAGTAGGCCTGACTTTTTTATTATGAAAAGCATATGTTACAGCCAAAAGGCCTCTAAGGGTGGATTGTCACTGCACTTTGTTGAAGCTTATAGGTAGGTAGTTACAATAGCAGAAAAGGGTTTTGGTATCGGTTACACCAGTGATAGCACTCAGAGAAGAGGGTTTGCAATTTGAGAATCCTTGCTATGCCGTGTTAACAGAGGTTGTCTATGATTTTGCCACCTGTAATTTTGTACATATTTGAATTTTATGACTGCAAACCAACTTTGTCTAATGAGAAAGCTTATGTGGAATGCAGTAGGCCTGAGCTAGTTATGGTGATAAGCCATTGATAAAAATATAGACCTGATTGGTTTATTGGAAAAAGTTACATCCGAGGCCATAGGTCTAATCTTTATATTATGAAACTTTATGACAAACACAGTAGGTCTGACTTATTTATTGAGAAAATTGTTAGTTAAGACCAATAGGTCTTCAAGGTTGGATAGTTATTACACGGTGTCAAAGCCTGTGGACATGAATTCTGTTACAAGGATTTTTATGGGTTACAATAATAAGCAAGTGGTCTGGTGTTGGTTACCTCTCTGGCAGAACCTTGGGGGTAGGAGATATGCATTATGAGAATTTTATGGAATGCTGTCTCAGGAGGTGTTGTATATTATTTTGCCAACTCTAATTTGGTACAAATTTCAAATTTTATGACTGTATACTTGATGGTTACATTATAGGAAGGTTTATGCTTATTATAGTAGGCCTGAGTTGGTTATGGTGGTGAACCAATGATAAAGGGTATAGGGCTGATTCATTCATTTAAAGCCATAGGTATGATCTGTTTATTACGAAAACTTCAACAAAAGCAGTAGGACTCAGTTATTTATTGTGAAAATCTTATTTAAAGCCAATATGCCTTTAATAGTGGATTATTACACTCTGCCAATACCTGTACACAGGCATGTTGTTACATGGAATCTCACAGATTACTTTAGCATTTTGGTGTTGATTATTTCCTTTGAGAAACCAAGCGGATAAAATATTTGCAATTGGTATTATTCTTGCTCTAGCCTCCTAGGAGGGCATGGCGCATGTAGTTGTCTGCCAGGCCCTGGCAATAAAAAAACATAAAAAAACTCTACATACATACAGATACATGAAGGGTCTTTGGGTCAACCCTCTACTGTTCGTGTAATGTTTACTGAATGGCCATCTTGGAAGCGTCTTGTGCACAGTGTGTCATTGTCTTTTGCTACAATATGGCCAACATGCTGCTTCTCCATGTGGTATTCATGTTAGAACTTTAAAACATTTAAACCATTGATACCCAATGTACAATACCATTGCAAGATGGCCACCCACTGTGATGCTTAATTTTATTTTTGTATTGCAAGCATATGAATGTAAAGTTTAGGTGTTAACATATTTTCTTCTTTTTTGTGTTTTCTTTTACATTGCATATATTTGTTAAGTTTGTTTGTCTGTTTTATTGTGGGTGAATGCAAGAACGAGTCAGTGGATGGATGAATGTATGTATGAGCGCAAAGATGAGTGACAGGGTGCATGTTTGCTCTCTTATTGAGTGCCTAAACTGATCAGAGACTTAAGAGGCACTTTTGTTTATAAGCTACACCTTTTGGCACTGCCAATGCTTGTTTGTAATGTTTTCAATCTAGATCTGTATTTTGGGTAGACCTGGGAAAATTTTAAATTATATTGCCATAATTTGCATAATTTGGGGAATTTCGCACTACGCTTGTTATACGAAATTTCATCATTACACCACATTAATAGGGCTATAAAAGGCCAGGGTTAGGGCGTCTCAGCTAAGGGCGGAGAGGACAAGGGCAGTTGCCTGTTTGAGCTTGTTAAGGGCGGAGAGGACAAGGGCAGTTGCCTGTTTGAGCCTGTTAAGGGCGGAGAGGACAAGGGCAGTTGCCTGTTTGAGCCTGTTCGAGACTGGCCAGGGCCAGAAATGCTGCACATCTTCCCATTAATTATTGTGTCTGTTACTTTTCTCCTGAAAAAGCATATCCAATTCACTACCCTATTTCTCATCCGCTACCTCTATCAATATCTTTAATCTATATATACACTTACCTCCTTTATGCATCTATATACTTTCAATGTACTTGTGGATCTATATATTTATCACTTTCTTCTAATTTAGCATTTCCAATGCACTACCCTATTTCTCAGCCTATACTTCCCTCAATATATCTCCTAGGCCAACTTTCTGACTCATCTCAAACTTCTTTCTACTACTCTTTCCAATTCACTACCCTATCTCACCCTATACATCTATCACTATATCCTCTACACCCACTCTCTCATTTATCCCAAACGCCATACCACTACTATGTTCCCCAAAATAACCCTTTCTTGACTCTCTCCTACTCTACCCCTCCTTGCATCTTCTGACACCTCCTTTACTGTACCGATCCCCAAAACAAACCTTTCTAAACTCTTCCCTCTGACTCTTCCACTCCAAAAACCCTTTTTACTCATCCAAAAGCCTCCTCCTACTGCTATGACCTAAAAAAGAAATCCTTCACTCTTCTATCCCTCCACTATCCTTTTCAATCAAAATAACAGACTAGCATGTTCACTTCTCTAATTCCATATTCCACTATACTAATTCACCACTAATCCTTTATGGGTTCCAGAGTAGCGTGCTACTCGCCAACAAAGCGCTTCAACACCCATCAGGGGTAACAGGCGCTATATGAATGCAAACCTTTCTTTCCCTTCTATCCCTCCACTATCCTTCTCACTCCAAATAACTGACTAATATCCACCACTCAAATTACTTTCATATTTCACCATACTAATTCACCACTAATCCTTTATGGGTTCCAGAGTAGCGTGCTACTCGCCAAAAAAGCAATTCAACACTCCATCAGGGGTTAGAAGCGCTATATATAAATACAAACCTTCTTTCCTCTTCTATCCTTCTGCTATCCTTCCGAATCCAAATAACTGACTAACCTATCCACCACTTAAAATTTACTTGCATGTTTCACTATACTAATTCAACACTAATCCTCTATGGGTCCCGGAGTAGCGTGCTACTCGCCGAAAAAGCGCTTCGACGCCTCGTCAGGGGTAGTAAGCGCTATACAAATGCAATTACAATACAATACAATACATTACAAAATTATGCCATCGTAGTGGCAAAATTATAGCACAGGAGTGTGCTAACAACACAAACAACCAGAAAGGAAGAATCTGTTTTTCACTGTGCTTGTGTTTTCCGTGCTTTTTTTAGTGTGAATCTTTGCGTTATAAATTGACATGGGGACGCATTTTGTGCTAAATATGGGGGTAAATGGCAGATTTGTATTTTTCATAATTACACATAATTTTTCCAAAATTTCACATAATTACGCAAAAGTAAATTACGCAAATGTTGCACACGCCTAGTTTTGGCCTGCCACCTTGCTCCATGTCATCAGAACATCATGGTATTTTTGATACAATTTAGTAACTCATGCCAGTTAACCTGTTTCAATTGAGGCCAGATTTTCAGAATACAACTCCCAGAATGCACCAGATTGTCAGAGGGATGTAATTAACTGAAAACACGGGGGCAGATTTACAAGCCCCTTGCGTGACTTTTGCGCTGCAGTTGCGTCACTTTTTTGACGCAACAGCAGCGCAAACAATGCGGCCTATTTACAACGTGACGCATCTACGGAGATGCGTCACGTTGTAAAGCCCTGCGTCACATTATACCTTCGTCAGGTATAATGTATGCAGGGTGGGCGTTCCCACGCAAGAAGGCCTCATAAAGGTGACTCAGTGAAATCTACAAGATTTCACTGCGTCAGTTCTAGGACGCCACTGCGTCAAAACATTACGCCTGCTTGAAGCAGGCGTAAGGAGTGACCCAGTGTAGTGGGAATAGGCCTCAAAAAGCATTGCTGGAGTTGCGTCGTGCTTGCGACACGACTCCAGCAATGCGTGACTTTTTCCCCAACAGATGCGTCAGAATTTCTGACGCATCTGTCAATCCTTGCGCCATGGTGCGCCGTATTCTAAATACGGCGCATCCATGGTGGCGCAAGGGTTTCTCAGTGTGGCGCAGGGAAAGTGACGCATCTCTACAGATGCATCAGTTTCTTGTAAATCTGCCCCAGGGTTTCCAAACCACTAAGATCGAGGTGGTAACCATCCCAGTACCCAGGCCTGCTGTGACTGAAGCGCTGCATTTCAAAAGACTACAATAAATGGTTTACAATTCACAAGCTATGAAGATTTCCTCCTTTATTTAACCTTTACTTTTAAGTCTGCAAAATGGGGCACGTCATCTCATCTTGCTACAATGCTTTTCGATTTATTAATTTGTTTATTTATCTGTTTTATATAAACCATACATTACCACGGGTGTTAGAACCCCTTACATAAGAAATAGAACTTTACATAAGAAGCATAATTAACAAAAGTCATGAATATCGAGTAACAAGATGGAAACAGGCTCAAGAAAGTAATATACAATATGGAGGCAGAGAGGGAAGCCTAAAGGCAAGAGGCAGTGCAAACATTAAATCCACCAGTGTTTGTAAGTAGAAGATAAAATTAACAAAAATATATTTTGAATAGAAAGGCCTTCAGTTCGGATTTAAAGATTGTCAGTGAGGCAGTGGTAAAGAGTTCCGGACTCTGATCACACTCCCTGAGACCGATTGAACCATAAATTGTTCCTTTTAAAGATTGGGGTTCCAGAAGTAGAGATTCAGCTTTTCATGATTTCATGTAGCGCCAAGAAACCGCTTGGTGAACGTGCGCTTTAGAAATGATTTCTAACATAACATAACATAACATAACACACCAGGTAGCTTTAGCTGGGCAGTCAGTTAGTGTGGAATTGGGGTGATGGGCCTTGAGAGTGACGTAGGCCGTTTTGTAAACAGCCTTGGCTTCAATTGTATGCAAGCAGTGCTTTATCCGCACCGTGTGAGGAGGGACGGGGCCTTGGACGGGAGGGGCCTTGTGCCAAGAGTTACCTAAGAGGCACTCTGCCCCTCACCAAGCTCCCCACGCCCCTCCCCAAAAAATAAAAGCAAAGGGTGATTGAGGCTATCGCCAATGTCCTGGGCTGTTTTCACACCTTTTAATAGACATCAGCTGGTTACAGCCCCCAAAAACGAGCTTAAAATCCACTTTTTACAGTGGTATTCAGCTCATTTTTCCTGAAACCGCGTGATTTCGGCTCCTCGCCGGGTGACTGTGTGAAGGGAGCCAAAATCGTATGCCACATGATGGCATCATATGAGTTGGCAGGTATGGATATGGTCATTCCTTTTCGTTCCAGAAAAGAAATGTGCTGATGCATGTCGAACTGCTTTTAGTGGAGCAATATGTATGTTGAGGAGCCTGGTCAGGAGAGAGCTGCAGTAGTGCTGTTGCTGGTATCAGAGTTTTGAAATCTAGTTCTGGAATGAAGAAACAAATTCCACAGAGAAGAGGGAAATTAAAGCATGCAATTTTCGCCATGGTTTTGACTTGTAGCTGTAGATTTAGGCCCAGTTTACTAACACTTTGCATCGCAAAAGTGACACAAATCCATCACAAAGTGTTGTGGTGGGATTTATTTTCCATTACAAATCATAATTTAATATTTACTCTATAAAACTATAGGGGAGTGCAGTTGTTGAGGAGTCCTATTCACAGTCAATTACCAACTCTCAAAAACAATTTTAAAAAAGCAGTTATACAATTAATTAAGCAATAGATCAGAAAAAGATTTTGTTTTTAAATCCATACATACAAAATATAAATCACTGTTGAATCTTATTACATTAGATGTTCCAAAAGCTACAACAAATAAATAGAGTCAATCTCTGTTGTAGCTTTTGGGACATCTAATGAAATATAATTCAAGAGTGATTTATTTTGTGTATGTTTGTACATTTATGTTTATTTTTAATCTTTTTTCTGACATATTGTGTAATAAATTGTATAAACTTTAAAAAAAATGTTTTTGTGAGTTGGTGTTTAATTGTGAATATGACTTCCCACCAATTGCAATACCCTATGGTATTACAGTGCAAATATTGGATTATATGAGGTTAGTTTTTGAGGCATCCTACCGGGTGGATTTCTAGTCTCTCACAATGTCACTGGTATATACCTTTGGTAGTACCTTTTAATTTCTCATTAAAACCCTACTTTATAGAATTACTGCAAATCATGATTTTGGGTTGGGAAGTCACTTAATGTAATGCAAAGTAGTGCATAGCACTACTTTCAGTGGTGGCTCCTCCACTAAGGCGGAGGAGCATTGCCCCATTGCTTAGCAGCAGTGAAATAAAGGAAAAATAAAATGATAACTTGATGTTATTATCATTTTATTTGTTCCTGCTGCGGCGTCTTTGCAGGGCAGGGGAGGAGTGGTGGGCACACTGGAAGTGAGTATGATGCTTTGGCCGGCCGTCTCGAGCCGGCCAAAGCGTCATGCGCACTTTGCATGTTCTCCACCCATGCTGCATTACAGCCTAGGTGGAGAACATGCCCAGGCCCCCATTTCCTGGCTAAGCGCCGAACCACGGCGCTCAGACCAATCACAACGCTGCATTGCAGCTTTGTGATTGGTTCCTGTTCGTCCCGGATGTGGAGTAGAGACGATGTGGGAGAGACGTGGCAATAAGATACGTTTTTTTCCCTTTTCTTACATCCCCCTAACTCCCCTCCCGCCCCGCTACCCCCGATCCGTGCCGGCCTCTACTGACTACTTTGCATAAAGGGGGCATACCGTGAGTGGTGCATGGGGGTTCTCATGAAACCAACCATAGTTTTTGACATAAATCCCTATCTACTAGCAGTTGTAGAAAAGGATTTCTGCCGACAAAATGATGCCTCCTCAAAGCAGGCATAATCCTCAAGCAACTTTTAAAACTCTCCACGTTTTTCCAACTTTGCTTGTGTGCTGCACTACACAACATACCTACAAAGTGGGGAAAGTATTAAAGCATAGTTTTTGTATAGGAAGAATCCCCTTCCAGTACAAAATCTGTGCTTGCCAGAATGCCCAGAACTGGTGAGCAGGCGTGTGCATTGGTGACGGGCAGCCTAAGGTGCACCAGTACTGGGAGAGAGAAAAACAATTCCATATATTAATAAATATGGTGCTGATTTTCTCTCACTCTTTGGTGCAACGCAGTTCAGCAACCTTGGTTACTGTACTGTATTGCGCCAAAATTCTGTAAATCGGCTTGCGAGTCTTTTGCCAAGGATGAAGCCTAGGGATCTGGCACTGTCGACGATGGTAGGTTTGCAGGATTGCAGGAGAAGATGTTGGTTGAATCCTCCCTCCATGTTTCGAACTATGTATACCTTCATTGCCTCGCCATAGCGCTCAATTCATTGTTGCTGACCTTCTTGCCTTTATTCACCTCTCGAAGCACCCCTGAAAGTATTGACATTTTTGTCTGTTTCCTCCTGCATTACTTTTCTCACCTTGTTCAGTTCTCATGTATCCCTTTGATCTGTCGTCATTTTCCCATTCCAAATTTTAAACTTATTGCCCTCTAATGACTGTGCACCATGTGATGCAAGGAACTAATGATAATACCAACCCAACACCGCTCCTCCTATGTGAAGTGACCACAAAGGGCAACTCGATGAAGCTTCTAGCTAGCCCTTTACGACCGATCTTTGGGCTGTGCACCTTCAACAGAGATTATCCCTACAGACCACAAGTACGATGGTGACATTTAATCATTCCAATGTTAACTTACTAACACTGTGTTGGTTCCTGTGCTGTGAGGCTCTCTGTTTCACTCCTCGGCTGCTGCTCACCAGTGTCCCTCTCTCCCCCTCTATCTCTCTTTCTCCACTCCCTCTCCAGGTCTGCCCTCTATTGCGGCTGTTCTCTGTTTGCCTCCCTGATCTGTTGTTTCTTGCTTGCCTTTTTTCTTGCCTCCATTGTTGCCTCTTTTTTGCCTCTTTATTTTACTCCATCTACCAGTGTTCTCTATTTGCCTCTGTTTCCATGTTTCTTGCCTTGTTTCTTGCCTCTGTTTTGCCTCTGTATGTTACTCTGTCTATTTTTCTGCCTCTGTTCCCAGTTTGCCTTGCTGTTTGCGTGGTTGCCTGTTTTTGCCTTAGCTCTTTTCTCTGATCTTGCTCTGTATCCCTTTTTTCTCACCTCTCCACTCTTATTTCTCAGTGTTTCAGCTTTCAGCTCTTATTTGCTCTTTTGCTCTCATTGTTCTCCCTTTTCTTTCACTTATTGCCCATTTTCCTTTTCCTCATTTTGCTCTTTTTCTATTGTCATTTCGCTCTTCTCCCCCTGTATTATGCTTTTTCCCTACTCCTTTTCCCCTCCTCTGCCTCCCTGTGTGCTCCTTAACCTTCTTTCTGCCTCCCGCCTGCTGCGCTCTCCCGCTTCCTGCCTCCCATGCTCCCACCCAGGGTCGCCCACCACCCCTTGCTCTCCTTCCCCCTCCTGTCCCTACTTAATTGCGGCCGCAGTGGGGAGGCGCAGTGGGGAGGCGCAGCAGGCGCTCTGTTGGCGTGCCAAAAGGTGCACCAAGGGCAAGTTTCTCTGTGCCCTGTCTGAGATCACTGCCAGGAACCCTGGTCCTCACTTACACCAATACTACCTTGCTGTGACCCTCCGTTCTCTGAACCTGAGAGGCTGATTGCTGTGCTGCTGCCGCGCTGCACCACACAACACCAAAGAAATATTCTCCTGACCACCTGCAAATTTTTGCCACCGTTCCACACCCACAATTCACAACACCTGCATCAACAGCACCAACAGCACCTGACACCAATCCCACATACAACCACACACACCACCCACCCACCGCAGCATGCTCTGCACTCTCCTGCATACTCCTCTGCACCTGCTCTCGCACCACAAAATCTGGAGCCTGCTCCACAACCACTCACCGGAAATGCCTTTCCTTGCAGAGGAATGGATGAGCCCCATATCTGCCCCCGACATAGCCATGATCATCTTGCCTACAAGATCACCAAACAGGAACAGATAATACAAGCCTGGCGGCCAAATGACCATCTTCTTCAAGGACTCCATAAACTGCATATTAAGCCTGGGTGGAGTTCGCAGAGTGACAAAAAAAGTCCGCCAAGCTACACGGATTTCCGCGAGCAGCGGAGTGGGTTACCTCATGCCATTCACACTGATTTTTAGTGCCGGGTGTTTATCCTGCTCTGTAAAATCAGCGTGAATGGCATCATGCACAGGGCAAGAGGGCACTACCTCTTAATGCCACTCGAGTAGAAGTTCTACTCGAGTGGCTGCTTCCGTAATGCAAACAGAAGGTTTCTCAACGCAAGCAGTAGTGACCATCCACGACAGCCCGCATTGAGGAATTTTGCTGAGAAGTGGTCTAGCGCTGGATTTTCCTCGTTCACGCTCGCCAACGGTACGCAAGCGAGGAAAAACTCTGCTTCGTGGAGCGGAATTTTTCAGAACTCCGCGAGCTCCGCAGATTGCGAAAAACTCTGCGAACGGAGCGAAGTTCACTGCCCAGGCCTACTGCATTCCCCCCTCAGATGCTTCTCTCAGCACCATGGATTACCTGAGTATCAAGCTCCACATTACCGCCAACTTCACCCTGAGTGAAACCCTCATCTATTGACCATCGGGACCACGCACCAATTTCACCAGTACCACCATGGACTATTTCACACCTGTCATACTCAAACTGAAACACCTTCATCCTCCTAGGAGTTCTAAATTTCCACCTGGAAGACTACAATGCCCCTACTTTAAGACCTGGGAAACATCAGCCTCACTAAATATGTGAAATAACCCACGCACTCTGCCGGACACATACTTGACCCCATATTTATGACCTTCAGCGACATCTCAGTATGCAAGACTACTCCATTAACTTTGACCAACCACGCTCTCATCAAATGCATCATTCCAATCCCACATCAACACAAAACTACCACCACCAAACCTGCACGCTGAGACAGGATCAAGGTCTCAGAAGAAGCCTGGACTATTGAACTCCTGGAACATCTCCCCATAAACAGCATCAACCTACCAGCTCCATTTCCAATTTCAACAACTGGATCACTGCCTGCGCCGACACCTAGGCATCCCTCAAACTCAACAAATGCACAAGGTCCAGACAGCATACCAGCAGGTACATTGAGGAGCTCAAGATGACCAAGCACCTCTGCAAATAATTGGAGTACAAATGGAAAATGAGCCAGACCATCACGAACAAAATATTTACAAATCCGCCCTCAGATACTACCACCAGCAGCTTCTACCAACCAAACTCACAATGCTGACCGACCGCATCGATGCAAGCACCAACAACTGCAAAGACATCTTTGCCGTTGTGAAAGATTTCATCTCCCCAGCAGCCAGCTGCTCAAGCATCACTCCCTCACAGTATGTGGGCACCAAGCTGTCCCGTTCTTCTGTAACAAGATATCCAGCATATACGACAACTTTGACCCTCAACCACACTCTGCTGACCTCGCAATACGCAGCCCCATCTCAACCAAAGAAACCACGCTGATGGACTGACCGGCCCTCACCACAAACAAAACTGGCTTCACCATGGAATTTATCCACTCCTGGGTCCCATCTGACCCATGCCACTATCATGTCTTCGCCAAAGGGAGTATAGAAGCAGCAGGTGTCTGCAGAATCAGACACCAGTAGAAGTCCAAAGAAAGGAAATAAGTGTTTAGCATGAAGTCTCACACTCACAAGAATAGGAGAAGCAGAGAGGTCTGTACCTCTCCAAGTCCAGCAACGATCTTTCTCAATGCCTTACTCCAACAACTCTAACTTAAAAACTATGAAAACACCAATATAAAAGAAACAGGAGATTCAAACGCATGTTATCTCTGTTCACACCACCAGCGACCAATCAAAATACTACTTGTGTGTTTCTGCAACATTGCTCTGAATTCCCAACGCATCAGACTAAGGCTGTAATTCTCAGCCTTGAACAACTTGCCATTCTGGCACACAATGAACAGATAGCTTCTTTCAACCATTGTTTCTCCATGTTCAATGTCAAATCTTTCTCAGGCCTCTCTATTAGTCATCTAATACAAACAATGAGCCTTTCACTAGCTTATAAAATAATAAACCTGCAAAAGAAGGAAAAATCATGTGAGCAAGCAAAATACATTTCAACTGAGGCCTGTAGTCAGGCTAACTTAAATGACCATTTAATGAGCACTTCGATTACATGGTTATACATGCATACACATGTCACTTTTAAAGAATTGAAAATGTGAGCAAATAATACATGTTTACATATGCAATTATGAATTGAAGTGTGAGTGTAAAACATGATTCATGTTTAAACTGAACATTAGTGCACATGTTTATAAATCTCTAAGTTCTACAGTGAATACATTCCAGGAAGGTGTTTAAATGTTTCACACACGTTAATAGCATTAAGGCACAAGAGAGTAGCCAGAAAATTTAAATACCTCCCCACTTTGAACCAATTATCTCATGGCATCAAGCAAGACAAGCAAGTCATCGCGCCCTCTCCCTAGAAGAGGTTGCTTGTCTCTTCCACCTAAGTGTTTCTTCGTTCATCCTTTCATCCTTCAATCCACTCTGTGATAGCGATCATTTCACTTATACATTCTGCCAACTACGCAGTCTTTGATCCAAAATTCAGTCTGTTACCATTCCGTCCATCTGTCTGCCCATCCATATCCAAACCTATCCAGCCATCTTCAAACCTATCCATCAAACATATCCATCCATTCTTTCATTCATCATCCATCCTTTTACTTATTCATCCTCCCTTTCATCATCCATTCATCCATCCATCCATCCTTCCTTTCAATCATTCATCCTTTTGTTCATTTATCCACCCTTTCACTCATTCATCCATCCACCCTTTCACTCAGCCATCCATCCTTTCACTCATCCATCCACCCTTTGACCCATCCATCCACTCATCCATTTACCCTTTCACTCATCCATTACTCCACTCACTCACTCATCCATCCATTCCCCCTTTCTTTCATCTGTCCATTCAGTCACACTTTCATCCAGCCTCCCATCTACCCTCCCTTTCACTCATCCATCCATCCATCCTTTCACTCATCCATCCTTTTACTCATTCAGTCATTCTTTCACTCATCCATCCATCCATTCATCCATCCTTTCACTCATCCATCCTTTCACTCTGTCTGTCCATCCTTTCACTCCATCCATTAATCCAGCCTTCCATGAATCATCCATCTACTCATCGATCCATCCTTTCACCCTTTCACTCATCCATCCATCTTTTCACTCACTCACTCATCCATCTATCCTTTCTCTCATCCTCCATCCATCGACCCATTCACTCACCCATCCATCCACCATTTCACTCACACATCCATCCATTCACCCTTTCATTCATCCATCCATCCACCCTTTCATCCAGCCACCCATCTGTCCTCCCTTTCACTCATCTATCCATTCTTTTACTCATCTGTCCTTAAATCCATCCTATCACTTGCTCATCCACCCATCCATCCATCCAACCTTTCCTTCCATCCATCCTTTCACTCATCCATCCATCCTTTCACTCCGTCCAAACATCCAGCCTTCCCCTCTGTCCATTCATGCATCCTTTCACTCACTCATCCATCCTTCCTCTCCTCTTCCATCCATCGACCCTTTCACTCATCTATCCATCCATTCACCCTTTCACGCATCCATCCATCCATTATTCCTTCCTTTCACACATCCATCCTTACATCTATCCTTTCACTCATTCATCTATGCATCTATCCATCCACCCTTTCACTCACCCATCCATCCACCATTTCACTCACACATCCATCCAACCTTTCACTCATCTGTCCATCCATTCACCCTTTCACTCATCCATCCATCCACCCTTTCATCCAGCCATCCATCTACTCTTCCTTTTACTCATCCACCCATCTGTTTCACTCATCAATCCTTAATCTATCCTTTTACTCATCCATCCACCCAGCCTTTCACTTCCGCCATCCATCCACTAATCGATCCGTCTACTTACCCTTTCATCGTCATCCATGCTTTCACTCATCAGTCACACAACCATCCTCTCATCACACATTAACCCTTTCACTCATCCATCCACCCATCCATTCTTCCTTGTTTTCACTCATCCAGCCTTACATCTATCCTTTCACTCATTCATCCATACATTTATCCATCCACCCTTTCACTCACCCATCCACATTCCAAATCCATCCAGCTATCTATCCACCCCCTCACTAACTTAAATTCGCATTAATTATGGGTTTTTATCTGCCGAATTGCAGACAGAAGAGGCACACCAAGAACCCCACCTCCGCTGTAGCTGTTAAAGTGGGGGGTTGACAACGCACCTGTTAAGGCATACAGTGAATATAATGGCAGGTGCACATATATAATTGCATTTCTGTGGCCCATAAGGGTATAGTCTAAATTATGCTGCTCCAAGCTGCGTATAAATTACGCTGCTCCAGGCTGCAACCCATCAGCTCAGCACTCACCCCAATACAGAACAGCTGCATCTTAACAGCCACCTACCCGTACGCCTGGAAATATGCCACATTACCCCCCCCCCTCCTCAAAAAGCCCTCAGCGGGCACGACGACCCTCGCCAATTTCAGACCCATCTGACTGCTACCGTACCCGGCCAAAGTACTGGAGTTGCCAATCAACAAGCACCTAGCGAACCACTTCAATGAACACCTCCTCTATACCGCTCAATCCAGCTGCAGGTTAAACCACAGCACAGAAATAGCCCTTGTTGTTGCAACAAATGACATCTGTATGAGCTCAGAGGCGACACTGCAGCCCTCATTCTCCTGAACCTCTCCGCTGCCTTTGACACAGTATCCCACCCCATCCTCATCTAATGACTACATGAAGCTGGCATCCATGGACCCGTATGCCACTGGTTATTCTCCTTCCTGACTGGACGGACCCAGTCAGTGAGCCTGGCCCCCTACTGTCGAGATGCCTGCAACCTCATCTGTGGAGTTCCACAGGGATCATCCCTCGACCTGAGCCTTTTCAATGCCAAAATGATCTCATTCACTAGCATCATCCACGCCCATGGTATCAATGCCCTACCCTATGCTGATGAAGCCCATCTGACACTCCCCCAACTCAGCAAAATGCTCAACTCCTGGACCAAGTTCACCGCTTGCATGACTGAAGTCGCCGACAGGATGAAGAGTAACTGTCTCAAACAGAACACTGACAAGACAGAAGTTGTGATCTTCAGCGAGAACTCCTCACTGCGGCGCTCCACCTGGTGGTCAGCAGAATTCGGACTGCTACTCTCCCCCAGCTCCCGTGCCAAGAACCTCAGAATTGTCATGGACAAGCAACTCACCATGACAGCCCAAGTCAACCCCATCCCTACTCCTACACCCTGAAAATGTTGCGGAAGATTTTCAAGTGGCTAATGCATTTTGCATCAAAGGAGACTGACAGAGATGTCCATGTAGAGGCTGAGCTCACAATGTGAAATCAGAACATCTGGGATCAATCACAGCTTCCTCGCTTCACCAAACTGTGTGATCCTTGGCATATATTATATCTCACCGAGCCTTCTTTCTCTTCAAATACTTGCGTTCAGGATGTGTAGTCTATAACCTCTTGTGTTTGATTTTCATACACTATAGTGTTGCTGCATGATGATAAAATTCTAGGCCACATATAGGGTGCAAATAACAAGTGACTTGCCTCTTAGTGCACCAGTGGCATTGGGGTCAGGGTGTGGACATGAACATATCTATGTACATGTTTTAAAAAAACTATCACTTTTAATAAATGCCTGTCAACGGAGTGATACAATCTGATGTACTAAGGCGAGACGCTTCTGCTTGTTAATTAAATGTACTTTGAATTTTGAAGTGACTTTTTGTCATATTTTTATAGGAGGTTTGTTGCATGATTTACATGCGTTTATGGCTCGGCTCGGGCATGGTCTTTTACAGCCAAGCCAGGCCCTTGGCTCGGCTCTGGCTCAGCTCTCCATGTTAATCTCTTTGTTCATCCACCTCTACCCCCATGCCCCACTGGGTTACTTGCCCTAATACTTGCATCTTTTACCACACTCTGAGTGGCTACACTGGGGCATTTCAGCTGCATCACACTGACAATCTTAACCAATGGGGCCGTGTCTGTGATTGTCAAACATCTTTGAGAGAGGTGCCACTTTGGCTGACAAAGACAGTTTTGGCTCATGAGAGTATTCTGAGTTTTAGTTCCAACCACTGATGGTAGAGTCTGGGCGTTCCTGGAGATAATTTGCATATTCTCACTCTGTGCCCCTGCTTGGGTTCTGCGTGAGAAAGCTGTCGACGAGGAGCTGCATGGTGAGAGCTGCCTGGTGTGTGGATTATCGGGGGAGGAGGGTTGCATCTTTTGTACCGCTCATCTTTCTTCACTTGCCTTTTCTCACTGAAAGGGTTTGGCGGCTCGTTAATCCCCGCCCTTCACGAGAGAGTGGCGGGTCAGTGGTCCAATGGAGAAGGTATTCTAGCTCGGTCCTCTATCCCAACCCTCACTCCCTACCCCACTGCCTCCCCCTCCTCTCCCTCTGCACATCCCTTCCCAGTAGCACCTGAACTGGCCATTCTGGGGAGTCACGTTTGGCAGCAAGCTTCCTTATCGAAAATCACTTTATCCATCGGCAGAAATGTCCTTTTAAAGCACCGGCGACCACTTTATGTATGTCTGCTTTCGTTATTCTGTTTCGCCGGAAGATTCAACAAGTTACAACAAGAAGGGGTACTGAAGGAAAGAGGACGTGATAACATCCCCTCCCCATGGTAAACTTGAGTCACAGTTCCCAAGTTTGTCGTCGACTGAGAGAGGTAACTACGTCGAAACAAAAGGAGCCGAGCACCCTTGGCGCCCAGGCTTAGGCGCATGGCTCCTTAAGGCGCTAGCTGGCTCAGGATAGGGAGCCCGACCCTTAGCAGAGTGAAAACCTTCCCGGCGCTATTTCTCCAGACATGGGTCGACGTATCCCAGGCACGAGCCGACACCGTCGTGTGTGGACATGCCGTACGTCGTCTTTGCTGCTGGTCGTGCTCTTCACCTTGCAAGAACTACCGGGTGCAAGAACAGGTAAGGCGTTTTTTTTCTTATAGCTCTCGCGCCGACCTGAACCTACCCGTCACGAAATTAATGTAGCGATTGGAGAGGGGGCATTGGGAAAAGGAAGGAACACGAGGAACACCTATTGGGTGTCCACCAAAAAGCGCTGTGCTGTGGCTGCAAGGTGCTATAAAACATAAATATTCATACAATGTCTCAATCATATAAGGAATATATTTGGGCTGAGCACCGGTAATAAACCTCATCCAAAGGTTGAAATCCCGGCGGGATTTGCTCAGCCTTTCATCAGTCCAACGTTGATAAAGTGTGTACCACTGCCATTATTATTATTGGGACCTGTGATTTACAGTGAATAGAAATACAGTCTAAACAGTGACAGGCGCTATGGAAACATTTCAGTTTTGCCAAGGTCTACACACGTTTTAGACACACGTGCACGGCCACCAACCCTCTGAGTTTTACACACAAAATCACACACGTTCAGTGCCACAAACCATGCAATCTATACAGAAAATATGCAGTGCCAGCAACCGTGCAGTCATTACACGGTAAGCTACATGTATACACACACACGTGCAGCGCTACCAAACCCACAATCTTCACAGACAAACATGCAGTGTCATCCGCTCTGGACGCTTTAGTCACACTTTTGTAGTTGCACCAACCGTACAGGCTTGCCAGACACACACCAGCAGTGCAACCAACCTTGGAGCTGTACAGAAACACATGTGCAGGGCTATTGAGCCTGCGCGGATTACGTGTGCGCGGATACCAATCCTGTCAGTTCTACAGACACATGTGCCTACCTCTGCTGCAAGATTTACAGGCGCCTTCACTGCCACCTGTTCCGCAAGCTTTACAGGCCCACTTCAAGCTCTGCACCAACTATGTCAGTTGTACAGCTCACATGTTGAGTGCCAACAGCCCTGTTTTACAGACTCACACCTGCAGTGGCACATTACACACACGTTCAGTGGCGTAACTTTTTCAAAGTCAAAGTAAGTTTTATTGTTTGGTCAATTAAAACCTTAACAATATATAAGACATTTAAAAATTCAATTAAAATTTGCTGGATTTTAGCACTTTACATCAATATGTAGCTGATAAAATATTACACACAGTTGATTAAAATTATTATTCCAGATTCTTGACCATTTGCACTGGATGAATTCCAACCCTTGTAACGAACTTGATTTTTTTTTTTTTTTAGAAGTTTGATTCATGTGCATTACTTTGAAGGAGTCAAACGTTACCACCTTCGGGGTGGCCTTTTTTAAGATCAGTTTTCAGGGCCTGGTCAAAGACATTAAGGAATTTAATCAATTTGCAATTCGATTGCGGGTCAGATGGCGTAACTAAACTATAGGGGACCCTCCTGGAAAGTGCATGGAGGGGCCCCCCTTCCGAACTTACTCAGGAGCTCTCAGGCCAGAGTACTGCCCTGAAAGGCCCCCCTGGAGCTCGGGTGCCCCCCGCACTGCTGGGGCCTTTGTTATGCCAGTGCACACGTGCAGTGCCAGTAACCTGAAAGTATCACAGTGCACATATTCAGTGTCTCCAGCATCGTAAGGGTTACAAACACAACCCTAACCCAACAAACTTTAGCCACACATGCAGTGCCTCCAACCAGTTGTATGACAGAGGCATGCATGGCTAAACCACCCGTGCCTCTACTATGCTGCCTAAACCACAAATGTGTCTGAACAACGCATTCCTTTACCATGCATGCTTTGCCACACAATTTTGTGGTAAAGGCATGACTGGTATAGGGATGTGTGGTAAAAATCACACCCTATGCCACCAGCCCTTAGCCCTAACAACTACCCGACCCCCATGAGCCCTAAACGTTACCCCAATCTCACCCTGAGCCCTTAAAACCAACCAGACCCCCTGAGACCTACCAACTACCCGACCAGCCCGAGCTCTAAAAACTACCCGGACCTCCCCCATGAGCCCTAAAAGCAACCTGACCCCTCCAGCCCTAAAAACAGCCCCAGCCCTAACCCTGAGCCCTAAAAACTACCTCCAACCCTTAACATCTACCCCCACTCCCCAAAACCTAGCACCAGGCCCACTTACCTCACTGCGTCCTCTCCCGATCCTTCCTGTTCCCTGGGCCCATCCATCCGAGCATCTAGACCGCAAATTGCCTTAACTACGCACAGTAGCGGTCGGTGGTGGGAGTGCCGCCGGGCGCTGACGTGGGGCGGGGGAGGGGCAGAGTGGGGGGTAGTAAACTACGGATTACAGGTAAGTAAACATATAAATAAATAAAACGAATTTCGTTTCTGCGCTGCATCGCCAACTGCGATGCAGCGCAGAAACGAAGTTCGTTTTATTTATTTATATGTTTACTTACCTGTAATCCGCCGTAATCCGTAGTTTACTACCCCCCACCCTGCCCCTCCCCCGCCCCATGTCAGCGCCCGGCGGCACTCCCACCACCGACCGCTACTGACTACGCATATGCATGGTTAAGGCATATGCGTGGTTAAGGCATGCATGGTTGCGCTTGTGTTGGAACCGCACGTGTGGCACTGCCCGCGTTGTTCAGGCCGTTTCCCCCTCCAGCCTTGCAAGATGTATTCAAGCATGCAATGCAATTTACTCTGTGAGTTTCTTTCGTCCACACCTGTGCAGCACTACCAACGCTGTGAATTTTTTTTTATGACAAACTTATGCCTTATGAAAGTGTCTTCACAGGCCCAGTTGCAGTGCCACGTAGAACATGAGCTATGCAGACATAAATGCAGTGACACCAACCCTGCATTACTTACACACATACACAGTGCTAGCAGTGACACACACAAATACATACACACGGAGGGTCATCTATTATGCAATCTTTACAGATGCGTAAGTGCAGTGCCACCAACCTTGCAAGCAGGGATGTAGCTTTGGAGGTGGAGGGTTTGGGGTGTTGCCCCCCCCATAATAAATGTATTTCCTGCTAAATAATTGGGTGTATGTGCTTTCAGTCGGGTATGGTGAGGTGTCTGTCGGATTTCAGCAGGAATTTTTACTTACACACAGACAAAACGCACACACACTCTCTCCCTCTCTGTTTTGAAAGTCTTCAACACTTGGTTATTTTACAAAATAATGTGTTTTCTGTCACTTAGTACTTCTGCCAATACGCATTCCCCTTCCTTTCCACTGCCCCTTTAGCACCTCTCATGGGCGGGGACGTTTTAAGGCATGGGCAAGGAGTGCTCTGGCCCAGGGTCCCAGCGTTACAGGGGCCCCCTGATAGAGCCAGCTAGCTGCAGAGACTATAGTCTTGCCCTGATGACCTTGAATAATTCTTAAACAGATAGTTTTAAATAACTTTTCGTTTACTTTAATTTTAATGTGGGTGATGTGTAAAAGTCTATTACAGACATTTTGCAGACAAATGTTGTGTTTATGATTCATGCAAATCCATAAATGTTTTTCTTTTAGATCAAAACAGGACCTCACATATGAGAAATGGGAGGGTGTCATAGAGATTATTTGAAGCAATATTAGTAGATCCTGCTGTGTTACAATATTGAAAACATGTCACGCTCCCTGAATAATAGATGCAAACACATTTAGAATTTGGAGCAGTGTGCACCTAGCCAAAGAGGGCATGAAAGAGCTGAAACTGGATTATAAATTCAAAGCTGTTCCAAACAAGGGCCCCCAAAATACGTTTGGCCCAGAGCCCCCAAAATCCTTAAGATGTCCCTGCTCATGGGCACTGCTTGTCGTGTAATGTATTTTAACATTATATGCCAGCGCCATTGTAGGAAAATCTCAAGCTCACACCCCCAATCTTACTGACTAAGCTACGCCCCTGCTTGCAGGGTTTACAGACACACATGGTTGCAGCGCCACAAGTCCTGACGGTTTTGCAGACGCATGTGCAGTGGCACCACATCCATGAAATTTCCACCCACACACGTGCAGAGCCACCAACTTTGCGAGCTTTACTGACACGTGTAGTGCCACAAACCACAGTGGGCTTTACAGACACGTGTTTTGTCACCAACACCACAACCTTTACAGGTCCAAGTGGGGTGGCCGCTCCTTCTCTGTGGCAGCCGCAAAACTCTGGAACTCTTTGCCCCTTCCTATTTCCAAGGTGGACTCGCTTCCGGTCTTAAGGAAACTCTTGAAGACCTGGTTATTTGCCTCCGAGCTGGTTGTTGGTGTTCTCACTCCTCCCTGTTCGCTTAGCGCCTGGACATCATTTTGTATAAGTGCGCTTTATAAATACTATCCTATCCTATCCTACACGCATGTGCGGTACTTCCAACGCGCCATGTTTTACACCAAAACACATTTAAGCGCATAAGCATGCAGTGCTAATAATCTTGCAAGGTATACAGATGCATACCTACAGGGTCTTCAAACTTACAGATTTTACAAATGCATAGAGTCGCAGTGCCACCAAACACTTCCAGTTTTAAGACCCACGTGCAGTGGCACCACCGCCGCAAATTCTACAGATACACACGCGCCGTGTCACCAGCTTTGTAAGCTCGTGTACAGGAACACACACCTTCTGAGCTTTACTGGCACATATGTGCAGTATCAACAACCCCGAAAATGTCACAAAGACACAGGTGTAGTGAAACCAACTCCACGAGCTTTAAAACGCACACGTGTGCTTTCCTACCAAATCTGCAGATTGTACACACACAAGCCATATCACCAACCCTGCAAGTTTTAGACACAAACACACGCACACGCTACGCACTTACTGCCTGCAGTGCTGCCAACCCTGCAAGATATGCACACGCTCACACGCACACATGCACCAGCGCGAGCCTAGTTAAGTTCACAGTCACAACATCCAATGCCCCAACGCCTACATCTTCGAGGGTTACAGACACACGTGCAGCTTCCAACACATTTACAGACACACATACAGAGCATTCAGCTCTGCAAGCCTCACCCCCCGTGCAGTGTCACGAACACTGAGTTTTACAACAAAGCTGTGCAGTGTCTACAATTTTCTCCACGCTTTACAGACACGCATGCAGTGGCACCAGCAAAGCATTTTACTTCCTACACTTGCTATGCCACACACACCGCATAATTTACACCTCACACAAACCTATACGGTGCCACCAAGGTTTTCAGATGCACGTGCAGTGTCAGGGGCCTTTTCAAGTTTACAGTAGACGTTCAATGCCACAGACCATGTTGCTTCACTCACACATGTGCAGTGCCGCCAGCCCTGCCAGTGTTACATCGCACATTAGTGCCTGAACCTCTTTTACCCACAAATTATCCTGCATTACTTCCTAACCCTTAAATGTGCTGGCAGTGGTTACACAAAGCGTCTTAGATTTCGTAGGCCACTGCAGTGACCAACAAACACCCAGTAAAATGTGCAGTGTTGTAAACTGGAATATCCGCAATAAGTCCGTAATCTTTTTGTTACATAACATGGCGCTTGGCTGTGAGAAGCTTGTCTAATTTTCTTTCCTGTAAATCTGCGAAATTGCGCAAATATTACACGAAATTACTGAAATGCAAAAACTGTCCTTTAGCGTTCTATTTGAATGTGATATATGAACTCGCGTCAATTTAGGATGCGAGGGCGCATTTCAGGCAAAAAAACACAACCGCCAATAACAACAGTTGCCCTGGTTCCGGTCGTGCAGGTGATTTCCATGCTTCCGACCTAAAATTGAGGTGAAATTTGAGTATTTGGCATAACGTGAAATTCGCGAGATTACGCCAGTGTGCCCGAAATTACGCATGGAGGGCCTAGGTGTTCATAGCGGTGTAAATAAAAGGTGTTACTATTATAAAAGCCCATCATGCATGTTTTATACACGCATCCCCGTTCCTTTACCTGCTATGACTCGTAGCATTTAGACGCAGGCAAAACAAATAGGACACTGTGACTATTCACTTATTTTGGAGCCTTCGCTCCCCTATAATGTTGACTAGTTTCTTTGAAAATATGGTCGTGTTAGAGAAAGTATAAATATGTATTAAACTTGATGCACCGGGTCACCGCTGACTCGAAATAAATCTGAGATGAGTTCGTGGGTGGTCGGTCGCCTTTACTGGATATTTGATACACAGAAGGCGGCTGCATTTATTAGGGCAAGTTGTTGCTGCTACTCGGCTGGGCGTTGTAGCTGCTGCCGCGATCGCCGTGTGACACACAGCTCACAGGTTCACATTATGACGCTCCTTCTGCGCAGCTTTTCATCCTTCTGAGGGCGATTAAATGAATGCCACTGGGTGGGGCCGAGAGCAGCGTCGGTTTTAACAATCACGATCATCTGTCTATCAGGGCGTAACTTCCAGTGGTGCAGGGGCGCAGGATCCCTGAGGCTTGAGGGGCCCATTGACCCCTGAATAATGCTGTCTTTTATGATCTAATTAACAGTAGAAGGGCGTTGTCATTGCTTGCGCTGGGGTCAGTGGCACACTTGCTACGTCACTGCTGCCCAAACAGAGAGCCCTACCCCGAATGACAGGTGCGGCCATTACCAGACTCAACTGAACTCGGAAAGATGAGGGGTTAGTGAGTCCTGCTGGCATCCCCCGGGCAGAGAACCTGCACAGGTCCCAGCTGGCATCCCCAGGCAGGGACCCTGGGCCACTGAACTATCTAATGGCTGTTATACGCTCTCAGAGACTGTGGTATGTTAGTGCTATACAAAAGGCCAGCAGATATTTTTCATTTATCGCAGCTTATTGCCCCAGAATGGGTTGGGAGCATTTCTTTACTGCTGCGCATGGCTGAGGTGTCTCAACCCGGGGGAACATGCCAGCTGCACTTCATGTGAAGCAGACAACGCCCAAGGGAGTGTCCTGCCAGTGCTCATTGGAGGGCCGGGCTGGGGAGCAAAAGCAGCCTTGGCAAACACAGTCAAACTAGCCCCTCTTCTCGCGCAATCTCTCTTTCCATCCATCAATTCTCTCCCACTCCTTTCGCCTACCCTCTCTCTCCATTGGTAGTAGCAACAGCATTGATGGCTCTGTCTCTAATCCAATTTAAATTCATTTTTTAAATCATTTTAGAACTTTAGCTGTATTTTCGCCAATTTTCACAAACTTAAAGAAGCAGTTTGTGTAACTAACACTTTTAGTGCCAAGTTCTGTTGAAACTGAATGAATAGAGTAAAAAAAAATGGAAGGTAATGGCCGTCAAAAATGATTTCTTTAACTTTACCTCTAGATACATTTTCTGACCGACAGGGCAAAATCAATGTACAGCTTATCACAGATTGGATATTTAGTCAGAAATTTCTTCAACATGATAATTTTTTAGGCCTGGCCTTTAGGCAGTGTTAGCTGTCTTGCCAGCCTCGTGTTAAAAAAAAATACATACACATACATATTTAAAGGGGCTTTCAATGTGCCCTCTTCATCTATTGGACAGTTCGAGTGTTATTCACATTTTGCATCCGCCCACCACATACAGCATGGGGCAGCCCATTTCAGCAAAAGGCTCTCTTGCACTGTGGGTGACAACACTTTACCTGATCATACATATGGAGCTGCCCGAAAAGGAGTCCACATTTATATTCTTTATATCTTTGCAGGCTTTGCTCATATTTTGTATGTATTTAAATCAATACATAATATTGCACGCTTGGTAAGGCCAGACCCATTGGCTCTGCCAATGCTTGTTTTTAATGACTTAGGACTTGTCAGAAATTCATATGAGTAGCACAAACATGCTGGTTTATTTTCTGCCATTTAGATTCACATCTCGGCATTTCCGATTTCAAACTGAGCACCTGATTGGCTTAGAGAATGATGAACAATTCCCACCCCTCCGCCACCTTTGATTGGGTCTCTGCCAATGTAATGACCAAGCATGAGGGGGAATGTGTGGCAGAAACAAACATACCGTTGGATGACACGAGTCTGCACCAGCATAGGCATATAGTTAATTCTGATTTTGGATAAATGTCCCCTCGGCCTTGTGAGTCACAAATCAGGGGGTGCAGCGATCATTAGAGGAGCAGGTAACTTAGCACTGGGACCCGCTGCACCCCATTTATTCCTCTCATTTCATACCGAACAGGGGTCCCGGGGGCAATCTACTCGCTGCATCAGAGCCCCTGACTCCCTTGCTTTGTCACTGCGTAAAATCTTCAGAGGTTCACCTGTCCAGGTAGGTGCGGCCATGCAGACGTCCCTCGACCCAGAAACACTCAAAGTGAGAAAAATGTCCTTCGGATCCGCAAAGCCAAATGAGGTGAAATATCCAAATTTGCAGTCACCGCGGACATTTAGGGTGCCCAGCTGCGGTCCGTGCAAGTTAAAGCGGTGGGGCGGTGGGGCTGGGTGGGGGGGATTCCGACAGACGAAGACGAGGGGAAATTAATTATTTATTTAATTTTCCCTCTAAATTCCCCCACACTTGGCCCGACCGCCCCACCGCTGTTACCTGCACGGACCACGGCTGGTGCCCAACCACAGAAAAAAAAACCTCCAGACCCACAGAACGACATCAGATCTACCACTGTGATGTACACAGGGCGCTTCCCAAGGCCATGTCCTGCACATACCACATAGCAGAGCACGGCTGGGACATGAACATGATACTATGCTCAAGGCCTGGTCACAGTACGGTCAGAGACGTTTAAGGCATAGGCAAAGTGGGCTCTGGCCCAGGGCCCCCACCTTTCAAGGGGCCCCCTGATAGATCCGACTCTGTTCTCCAGTCTTGCCCTGATGAGCTTGAGTGATTTTTTACATAGATTGTTTTAAATACAATTTTACTTCAATTTATTTTTAATATGACTAATGTGTGGGAGTCCATTACAGACATTTTGCAGAGAAATGTATTGTTTATGTTTTTCAACACCATGCAACATCTATAAAAAAGTTTCTTTTAGATCAAAACAAGACCTCACATATGAGAAATGGTAGTGGGTCGCTTATTTGCAATAATATTAGTAAGCTGCTGCTATATTACAGTATTCAAAACACACTTTGCTATCCCTTAGATGGAAACACATTTAGAATTTGGACCAGTGTGCCTATGCAGTGTCAGTGACCTGCCAAAGAGGACATGAAAAAGTTGAAATTGGATCATAAATTCAAAGCTGGTCCAAACAGGGCCCCCAAAATATGTTTGGCCCAGTGCCCCCAACATCCTTAAGATGTCCCTGTGTACGCTTGACCTTCACACTCAGTGCACTGTGTGCACCAAACACCCACAGGAAATGCAGACTGATGATCCACGTAGTAAGGAAAACAAGGGGACCCCAATAAGTGAACCTGGGGTAGACTAATGTTTTAGAAAACAATGGTTCTTATGTGGCCAAAAAGGTCCAAAGAAAAGGCAGTGTCAGAATTAGGGACAATGCGCTAGAGTCGAGATTGATAATGAATATCTCAGGGAGTGATAAGTAATATGAACAGGGACATGTAAGTCAAAATAACGTTTGTTATTTATTTTATGAGAATATGCAAGAGAAAATTCAGGTGCTCACATAGGAAAGTGACAACAAGCGTGAAGTGATAAGTGGGGTGACTTTAAAATATAAACATCGCATTGACAACACATAGAAGAACTCCTAATGAATAAATTATACAAAGTGTACAGAGTTCTTGTTGTAGGGGGTCAACGGCGTTTCGATCTCAGCTATTCGAGATCATCTTCAGGACATAGCAATTGAGAGCAAGCTGGATTCAAAACCGGGCGGTGCCGGGGAGCGAGAAATGAAGCAGAGCGCCGCAAGGGGCATGAAACCCTGATACTTGAAGCGGAGGGCGTGGAACTATTCCAACTGTGACTGGCGTCCACCAGTGAAGGTACTGAGGAGATATGTAGCGCGTAATTGGAACAATTACTTGGTGCTGCGCAAGGAGAGGCCGCTTATTCCGGCGTCATCCGAACCAAAACGGATTGGAAACCACAATGTGGTGCAGCGGGTCAAGGCTGCAATGCGAAGTGCGATTCTTTGGTTGCCGAATTTGTCGAATACGGCCTCTTATTTAAAGGTTTTTAATGTAGCCTTGACTGCAGAGTATCTGCTGCCAACTTTAATATATAGATGTATTATAAAAAAAGATATGGATGCAAATGTTCAACGTGCGCTATGCAGTTTATAACCATTGTTCAATGCAGAATAGCCCATGACCCACAAGCTGCAGAGCAACTTCTTGTTTTTTGTTTGTGTGTTTATGAATGTATAATTTGAAAATAGCCTAGAATTGCCAAAACAAACAACCGGATTGGGTTGGCATGGACGAATGTGAGGCCTGTATATAATTGCCTGATAGACTCAGCAGTATTGAGACTCACACATAAAGCCATGTATTAGTGAAGGGGTTTCCACCCCTGTGCAGGTTGATTTTCATGTTCTCTCATGTGATTTGAAATGAAAGGCCCCTCTTTTACAGTCATCCAGCCAGCCCACCTGGGAGATGTGTTACGAGATAAGACTTTAATAAAAACATACAATTCTCTATTCTTGTTATTTTTTTATTCATGCGTGTATCACTCTCATGTATAACTATAGTGTAGATAAAAAGAAACTCTTCTGGGCCTGATTACGACATTGGCGGTGCTGCGACGCCTTTGCGCCGGCACAGCACTGCCAAAGCTGTGTATGGTCCGCCCGCCAGATCACGAGTTCGACTTGTGTCTAGCGGGCCTTTCTTTCGCTGATCCCACGGCGGTGCCCTGAAAACAGGCACCGCAATGGGAACGCAAAAGCAGTTCCAGCACAGCATGGACTGTGAATTCCATGTCGTGCTGGAACTTGGGGTACATGCAAACTGGGGGGCACATGTTGAGCCCGCCTGAATGCATCTTCATGGCGGTGTGGGCAAGGGGGCCCTGTAGAGCCTCCTTTGTTTCCCCACCGCCAGCCTTTGCATGGTGGGCTCACCGCTATGAAAAGGCTGGTGGTGGGTAAACTCGTAATATGCTCGGCGGATCGTGGTGGTCCTGTCTTGCATTTTGTACACCCCTGCCCACTGCACCAGCACCAGCGGTGGCGGTCCGAATGGGCGCCCCATAATACGGCAGTCGCAGGACTGCCACCACTGTGCCACCACAAGTCTGGCAGTCAAAAACCACCAGACTCCTAATTTGGCCGTTTGTCTTTTAAGGCTTTTAAAAAGTGATGAAAAAGCATCTCTCTTGTCCCCCTATCGGCAGGCATTTCAAGCGGTTCTTTGTCAGGTGCCAGAAGCCATTCAGCCCTGAGATGTGTTTCCATTCTTGAGCTTGAAGTCCTGACTTTACACAGGGAGGAGCAAGGCTCCCACTCAAGCCAGCCAGGGAAAACTTGAGGAAACTCATTATAAAACATGGACGCCACTTTAAGCCCGGTGATAGGTGGGGCCAATGCCGGCCAAAAAGTACCACCCGTTTGCATCATTTGCACTCCTGCATTTATTTGCATCCGGGTGTTCTCCATGCAAATATGGCTCTGCCCCCTTCCTGAATGGTGGCATTGCTTTCCACCGCTGGCAGTGGAATGTAGGACACCGCCCAGTGATGTATCAAAATCCTGCATGTGTAAATCTGGGAGAGATGCTTGAGGGGCATCCAGTGAATGCTGCAATACATCTCAAAACCCAGCTGAGGGCATAAAAAATAAATTAAAAAAAACCTGACATAATCAAACCAAAAAAACTAGCTGATATCATCAAACAAAAAACCCCCAGCTGACGTCATCAAACAAAACTTAATCCTAGAATACCCATTTTGGTGACTGTTAGAGACAGGACTGGGTAAAGAAAACTGTTTTTCTTTTCCGAACTAGATGGTCCTTTTAACTAAGGGGTACATCCCAGAGACTCACCATCATGTGAGGATGGCCGAGGGAACCCCAGTTGGTCCTCAGGTTTGAAGACTACTGATTGCCTACCTCTGGAGATACACAAGAAGGTCTCCCTTGCCCAACGGAGACATTTCTGCTCAACTGTCTTGCGGAACACAAGGCATAAATGGGTTGGTGGTTGGGAGAGCATCCTCTCAGCCTTTCTCCCTACTCTACAGACAGGGAGGATGGAAATTCCATTCGCCTAGGTGGGGGATGTTATTGAATCCATAATAAGGACCTACAATCTCTGCGTCAACAAAGAGCAGTCTAGGGGCGATTCGGATTGAGGTGCTGAGAGTTAGACTTCTCCTCATTTATGCATTTATTCAGAATAGAAAAGCGGTAGCCTATCTCCAGTACTATGTGACTCACACCGTAAAGATACTCTTGAAAATAATGGGGCACAGGATACTACATGCAGGGCAAATAAACGTGGGCACTAAGTTATGTGTCTTTGGTATTTGAGCTAGTAATGTAGAAAGGTGTTGCACTCCTCACCTGCTGCAGTCAGTTGCAATACATCCTGGAGCTCAGCCAGCCATCTTAGAAACTGCCACAGGGGAAGACTTAACTTCCTGTATTTTTGTGTTCCACATTGAACAGGGTGATGCAGGGTGTGTCACAGTACAGCCAGTCGCTTCCACTATCCTGAGACCTTGTCTCTCCTCTTTTTCCATGTAGCTCTTTATTCACTCATTTTCTTGTTCTCTAGCCAGTCTTCCCTGAATTTTCTCTCATTCCATCTCTTTCCCTACAGCTCTTTTTCTAATCTCTTGTTTGTCTTCTCTTAACCCCATTCCATCACTTTTAATCTATTGCCATCTTTCTCTTTCAGCTTTTCCTCCACTCGCTTCCTTCTTTTCTTCTCCTCTCATTCATCCACCCCATTTCATTTTCTTTACACTTTTCTCTAGTCTCGCCCTTGATTCCTCTCATTAACCTTCCATCCCTTTGATTTTCCAATCTCCACCTCTCCCGTAACAGTTCTTTCTCCAGTCTCTGTGTTTCCTTTCTGATCTCCTCACTCATCCACTTCTTTGATTAACTCCTTTTGTCTCCAGCTCCTTCTCCAGCCTCTCCATTATTTTTTCTATCCCTACACTCTCACCTTCTTACCCCATGTCATCGCACCCGTTTCCTATCCTCTACTTTGCAGCAACTCTGTTTCCACTGCCTCCACAACTCCCTTGTAGGTCCTACTTCTTTGAACCCTTTCAATCACTCCATTTCCTCTCCTTTCCCTAAAGCACTTCATCCAGTCAGTCCCTTATTCTTTTTTCCTCCTCCCTCACTCTTCCTAGATTCCCCCCCAGTCCCTGCTCTGTTCTCTCCCTCCTCCCCACCAGCCCTTTCCAGCTCTCCCCTTTGTCTGCTGCTGCTCAAGCTGCACTGGCCCTCAGAACTCCTCGGAGACTTGCAAAAAATGCGGCCCTCCCCTTGGAAAGAATCTTCGAGTGTGCTCGGGCACTTGTTTGCTGAGCACATATAGAACATACTAACCCCGTGCACGCACGCACGCACACACGCACGCACACTGCCCGGCCGCGGCCTTTGTTTCAGAGGGGGCTTATGTGGGAAGTACATTCAGGGCTTATTTCAGGGGTGCGGGGGGAGGCAAGGACATTTCTGTACACAGGCGGTCACCTCTGGCGCCCCTAGCTAGAGAGGCCCAATATGCACCACCAATAAGCCACCCTGCATTGTTTTGCAGCAGTTCCGCAGTGGCAGGCATGAAAACAAACATTGGCAAAGCAAACGTTCTGGCTGGCCATTTGAGTCCAGAGTCAAACATTGCAAAAGTCTACTGATGTGCAAAATCAAAAAAAAGTTGATTTCTAGATGCAGTGCATCTATGAGATAAGGAATATAATGTGCGATGATTCAGAGTACTATTTGGAATGTAAAATAATCCTCAGGGTATTGGAATGCAAACACTCCATAGGAGGAGGAATGATACACCAAACAAGAGACGAGACGTACTCTTCAGGGCCAAGCCAAAGCCAAGTCTCTATATATTTTAAAGAAATGGTAACAATAGGTCAATCAGACCTCTCTAGGCTGTCAAGCTAGACCTAAAAGTATGCGGAGCAAAGGTACAAAAATGTACCATGTGTAGGGTACCATAATAACCAGAGGGCTCTGGGGAGGAGTGGGTGTATGGGAAGGAGAAGCAACATGCTCAGTTATCAATGTAGATCATTCCATAAATGACATAAAAGATAGTTGAGCGGTTTGGGCGCCTGCTGCAGAGATCCATGTTCTGTCTGCAAGCTACACATTTTGAATTCAACTTGACCAATAAGTTTTTCATTGTCATGTTATGTTTATTTGTAGAGTGCACCATTCATGCGGGAGGGTATCCCCGGTGCTGAAGCAGGAGCTGTATGGGTTGAGCCAGGGTTGGGGTTAGGTGAAGAGGCAGGTCTACAGTTTCTTGCAGAATTAAAGAACTGAGGAGGAGGTTCTGATGTGTAGGAGAAGGTTGTTCCAGATTTTAGGAGCGAGGTAGGAAAATGCCCGCTGCCGAATCTGGTTCTACATATGTTGGGGTAGGGGTGTGTGAGTCGGAGTCTGGCTGAACCGAGGTAGGTTTGTGGAAGTTTCTGCGGTTGTTGAGGTATGTGGGGCCAATGTTGTGAATTGCTTCATATGTGTGTGTAAGGAGCTTAAAGAGTGCTTGTTTGTGGATTGGGAGCCAGTGGATCTCTTTGAGGTGAGGGGTGATGTGAGTGTGGGGGTGGGAGGTTGAAGGTGAGCTTGGCTGCTGAGTTTTTTATGGTCTGGAGTTTTCTGGTCAGTTGAGTCCAGCATAGAGTGTGTTGCCGAAGTCCAGCTTGCTGGGTGTGATGATTTGGGTGAAAGTTCTGTGGGTGTTGGTGGGGAGCTATATGAAGATTATCTTGAGTGTATGGAAGCAGGAGACAGAGACATCGTTCACTTGGCCATTCATGGAAAGTTGGTTGTCGATTACTATGCTGAGGTTTTCTGCATGTGTTGCTGAAAGGGGTGTGGGTATGAGTTCGGCAGGCCACCAGGTGGAGTCCCAGAGCGATGAGACTTTGCCAAAGATTACTACTCCCGCTTTATCTGACTTGAGCTTGAGGCAGTTGATTTTCATCCATTTGGTGACTTTGATCATGCAGGGGGAGAAATTGGTCCATGTGTTTGGCGTCTTGTTGTAGAGGGAGAGTATGAGTGGGTGTCGCCAGCATAGGATTTGCTGCTGATTGAGTGGGCGTGAATGATGTGGCAAGTGGGGTCATGTAGGCATTGAACAGAGTAGGGCTTAGTGAGGAATTCTGCAGATGAGGTTGTCAACGTCCGAGGTAAATAGAGCAAGTCTGACGAACTTGGTGCGACCTAGCAGGAAGGAGCAAATCCAGTGAATTCTTCTGGTTTTTATAAAAAGGCATTATTATTTTGGAGCAATCTACAACCTGCTGTTTCCACAGCTCTGCAGAAGTTCAAGAGGCTCATTCCCTAAAACAAGTATAGCCCCCTAGTTCTGGCACACGTCTAGAGCGCTGTCAGGTCTGAGTATCTCAAGCAGCCCAAGTTCTTCTGTATATCCTGTTAAATGGAAATTGGGCTCGGAAACAGGAACATACTCCAATGAAAAGCATCAGATGCAACAGAAAAGTTTTAAAAATCAGGCTTTGTTGAGCTACTTACAGCTGGCAGGTGCAACTTTAGATCTTTACTCTTGCTTTCAAAGCTGCAATAGGAAAATGCTAAATGTTCTGTGAGGAGAAGTGTCGTTACGGATCAGCAAAGTGGTTGCTCCTTTCTGCCAAGCCAACCCTCTATAAGATGGTAGCCTCAGTGCCAGAATGCTGGTTAGGGTGTTGGCGTGCTGCCATTGTGAATGTCATGGGCCAGACATTGGTGCCATGAGTAGGCATCCCCTTACAATACATCAGCATGGGGACACTGCTTGCCAAGTCTTTTTGGGCAGCATGGGTGTTTTCCTTCTTTTGTGATTTGGTGGGGTCATCACCGTGGACCACCAATTGCCTATTCCAAACACACAACAGCATCAGTTGCCTATTGGAAACCTTCAATAGTGCCAGCTGCCTACTAGAAGTGAACAGAAGCACAAACCACTTACTGCAAACTTACAAAACCATCAGCCACTTGTTACAAAACCAAACGAGCAGCAGCATCCTGCTAGAAACCCGCAACAGCACTAGCCGCCCATGATAAACCGACAAAAGCACAAGCTGCTGGTTGCAAAACCACAAGATCACCAATCACAATCTACAAACCTGCATAAGCCACCTTATTACAAACCCACAACAGTACAAGCCTCGTACTACAAACCTACACCACCAACCACCTACTAACAACCTACAGCAGCACCAGACACCTACTATTAACTCCCAATACTACCAGCCCCCTATTGCTAAACCAGAAAAGCACCAGCCTCTTACTACAAACTCACAACAGCATCATCTGGCTATGGTAAACCCACAAAAAAAACAGTCTGCTCCAAAACCACAAGAGCACCAGCTACTTCCTGCAAACACACAACGACACTAACTGCCGCTATAAACCTTCTAACAGAGAATGAAAGCATCTTCAGAAACTATATCAGCACGGTTTCCCTGAGACATCCCAGCATTGTTTGTTCTAAAAAGTTTCAATCGCCTGATATGCACTGTAAATTGAAATGGTAAAAATGTGTAAAGTAACTTGGAGAATAAAATATGCATTCCCATGGAAACGTATACACGACATGCAAGCCCTTAATCTTTTTATTTGAGATTGCATCCCAGAACAAAGACACACGCAGAATGCATGGGAATAAGCGTTTTCACTGTCAAACACACGGTTTTAATTTTCAGATTTCAAAAGAAAAAACCTTAGAAATGTTTAATTAAATGCTTGTAAAATATAGGAAGCAAACATTAGAGTAGACCTTCAAACATGCATTCAAGTCTTACACTCAATATGTACATTGATTAGCAATCACCAGGGTCAGACTGGGTCAGAAAATAGCCCAGGGCACCAAGTGGACCCCCTTAGCTAGTCGGATAACTAAAAAAAGTGACACATTTGCTAATCAGGGTATTTTTGAACTTGTAAAGGACACGTTGTATAATGTTTTTCAACGTATGGGACACTGTATTCATTTTTTCTTGATTTAGGCTCTGTTTGTGGTAATATCAGAGACATCAATAGTAAAAACCAGCTCAACAGATCATAAAACAGGCCCACAAACAGATAAAGTACCGGCCTACACAGTGACCTATCAGACCAGCGCATCTGCCACTGCCAGATTGCCCTAAAGGCCAGTCCCATCCTACCTGCCAGGACTCCAGCCTGTCCGGGCCTGCCAATCACATATTTGATGAGCGTGAGCCTACAGACACAAGACATTTGATTCCAGTCTGGATTCAACCTCAAGGACATTAATTCACCAAAATGCCAGGGGTAGCAAAAGTAAACACAAGGAGATGATGGACGGAGCGCTGAAACTTTTCAGATACTCACCCCCAGTCACAGATCTGGGTTGAATCCATCATCGTTCTTTAGCTCACTTCGCCACCCCAGTTCAGACACAGCTATATGCAAATCAGTCTTGACCCTGTGCCTCATGGGAACAGTCCAGCCCAAACTGCCAAGCCATGTCTTCCATGGACTGGAAACAAGCATTCTGGGACCGGTTTCGGGCTAACAGCCCTCATCAGCCAGGCTAGCTTGAATCCAGTGGCAAAGTGAGCAAGGGACCCACGTCTGGGCATACCCTGCCAACTTAGGGCGAACAAAGCAAACACAAGGAGATGATGGACGGAGCGCTGAAACTTTTCAGACACTCACCCCCAGTCACAGGTCTGGGCTGAATCCATCATCGTTCTTTAGCTCACTTCGCCACCCCAGTTCAGACACAGCTATATGCAAATCAGTCTTGACCCTGTGCCTCATGGGAACAGTCCAGCCCGAACTGCCAAGCCATGTCTTCCCTGGACCGGAAACAAGCATCCTGGGACCGGTTTCGGGCTAACAGCCCTCATCAGCCAGGCTAGCTTGAATCCAGTGGCAAAGTGAGCAAGGGACCCACGTCTGGGCATACCCTGCCAACTTAGGGCAAACAAAGCAAACACAAGGAGATGATGGACGGAGCGCTGAAACTTTTCAGACACTCACCCCCAGTCACAGATCTGGGTTGAATCCATCATCGTTCTTTAGCTCACTTCATCACCCCAGTTCAGACACAGCTATATGCAAATCAGTCTTGACCCTGTGCCTCATGGGAACAGTCCAGCCCGAACTGCCAAGCCATGTCTTCCCTGGACCGGAAACAAGCATCCTGGGACCGGCTTCGGGCTAACAGCCCTCATCAGCCAGGCTAGCTTGAATCCAGTGGCAAAGTGAGCAAGGGACCCACGTCTGGGCATACCCTGCCAACTTAGGGCAAACAAAGCAAACACAAGGAGATGATGGACGGAGCGCTGAAACTTTTCAGACACTCACCCCCAGTCACAGATCTGGGTTGAATCCATCATCGTTCTTTAGCTCACTTCATCACCCCAGTTCAGACACAGCTATATGCAAATAAGTCTTGACCCTGTGCCTCATGGGAACAGTCCAGCCCGAACTGCCAAGCCATGTCTTCCCTGGACCGGAAACAAGCATCCTGGGACCGGTTTCGGGCTAACAGCCCTCATCAGCCAGGCTAGCTTGAATCAAGTGGCAAAGTGAGCAAGGGACCCACGTCTGGGCATACCCTGCCAACTTAGGGCGAACAAAGCAAACACAAGGAGATGATGGACGGAGCACTGAAACTTTTCAGACACTCATCCCCAGTCACAGATCTGGGTTGAATCCATCATCGTTCTTTAGCTCACTTCGCCACCCCAGTTCAGACACAGCTATATGCAAATCAGTCTTGACCCTGTGCCTCATGGGAACCGTCCAGCTTGAATTGCCAAGCCATGTCTTCCCTGGACCGGAAACAAGCATCCTGGGACCGGTTTTGGGATAACAGCCCTCATCAGCCAGGCTAGCTTGAATGGGGTAGCAAAAGTGACATCATATAATTTCTGTTTAACCAATCACATAACACGAAGTGAAATCATACGATGGGACACTGATCCCTCCCAGGAAGTGATATCTATATTGTTCTCCTGTATACTTTGTTTTACTGAGCAAAGAGTTAAATGCCTTAGTTTGCAGCCAGAGCTTCAGAAAGCAAATAGTGTATGTCAAAGCACAATAAAACTTCTGTTCTCTTCTTGTTGTTGCCTTGGCCATCCTCTGAAGTCAGGGGCCGCAGAGACAGTACCAGAGGTTGCAAGAATTATGCTGGTGCGACCCCTGGAGACCCCTAAATGACATCCATGTTCAAACTACCCACCTGTATATTAGATCAGGAGGCGTCCAGTGTAGGCCCATGATTGCCATATCCTAGCCACATGTTCAGGATAACCACTGGCCACCTTCATACTGCACATTTACATTTATTGTAAGAACATTTATTAGTGAGGAAGGTATACACCTCGAACCAAGCTACTTTGCTTCACTCATCTGATCTATCAGGGCAGTCAAAAGAGAGGACCACAAAGATGCATGTTGAGACCGAAAAACACACACAATATTCTTAAATTACAACAACTTGTATGCTGCCCCGGTCAGCTTGGCTTTATCAGCAGCAGACAATGCATTCCAGTGGCCGCATGCTTTCTGTTCTGTGTTTGATGCATTTATCATGTTTTGAGCGATGAAGTCAAAGGGACCTAGCGCTGACTTTGGCCAAGAGGCATATAGTACTGAAACAAAAAGTTGCGCTGGCCCCATGGGTCGAGCTATGTGCAAGGATGTTACGGCTTGGGCTAGAGCGAAGGAGAGAGCCCTGATTAGGGAGGATGCCTGACGCGTCCAACGATGACCAATTGCGGGACTGTGGACGAGATACTGGAAGTATGGGAGCACCCAGGAGAGGGATACAGAAAGTGAGGAGGAGGCCCAGGGCACTCAGACAGGTGAAACAGAGAACGAAAACCCTGGGGACACTGATGAGGAGGCAGATGCACACTGAAGAAGTACGACTGACTGCAATGTCTGAGGGTGCTGCATTTCATCCCAGGGGACAGAAACTGAGATTGCGTGTGGGTCCAGCCCCTATATTCTACGTCTGTCACCTTTCCTCCTACCGGCTGGACGGTGGTTCATGGTCAGACATGGTGGCCAACCCCCACCCCCACAGTAGACAATCGACTGACTCCCCCGGTGGGGTTGATCTGTAGACCCCTGACCGTAATATACTGGAATTGTTGACGGCCACTGAGACAGCTTGTTTTGTTTTACTTTTGATGGTTTTTCTTGTTTATAGATTTCAATGTAATGGTTGGTACAGACTCCCTTCTAGGTATTTTTTTGCAAACTATTAAAAGTCACACCAAAAGTTGGGTGTACTTATAGCGTATTTGAGTGTGTTGGCAAGAAAGTATGCTAGGCTAGATGGTGTTGTGGCAGAACTACAACACAGTGATAAAAAAGACATCCAGTGTGTTGTGACGGGGAAAGCCAATGATAACCTACTCTAATGCTACTGTTAATCTGATTGTGGTGCTAGTTATGTCTCATGGCATGTAAGGGAGGGGGCTGGTTGTGTCACCTGCTACAATAGCAATTATTTGTGTTGTCCTTTACCTGTTGACATTAAGCAATGTTCCTTTTTTGATGTCTAACATACTGATAACTTGTTGTATACATGACTCATTATGACTAAATAGCAATTGAAAAGTGTTTAAAAAAAGAACATCTCCTGCATGACTACCAACGTGGCTTCAGATCATGCTGCAGCACGGAGACCGCTACTTTACACATTGTAGATGAAGCGTTCTTGATCATAAGTGAAGATGACCGCTGCCTCCTGTTATTGCTGGACCTCTCAGCGGCCTTCAGCACAATCAACCATCCCACTCCCACACCACCCTGGAGTCTCAAATGGGATTCACCGGCAATGTCCTTCACTGGTTCTTCTCCTGCTTTTCTAACACTGGTTTGTTCACATGGGCATCTCCAGGTCATAAGAGACCCCTATCCACTATGCATTTGCTGCAGGTCACGGGTTTAACTCCCAGCTCGGGAGTTTCAGTATTGCAGCCTTCTTGGGAGCCTGAAGCGGCTGACACTGAGTTACAGTACCACACGTAGAAGGTGCTACATAAATAGTAAGTTAATATAATGTGCTACCAACTCCTAGGATGGTGTACCCTAGCTTGGGTATCAGCAGGTCTACATATTATAGGTACTTCTTCGAATATTTGTTATTGAAGTATATATTCCGGTCACCAGTTTGGTTAATATTAATAAAATATATAGTAAACATTGGAGCTCTTCTTTAGGATGGCGCAGCGCCATGAATTTGTCATGCTGTTTTAGGGCATTTAAAATGAAAGATGATCTTGGCCAAATTTAGGATACTAACCTCACGCGTGTTTAGGATGGTGGGTTGAAGCAGGTGCACGTGAATCATGGTGCTCTGAGACATTTTCAATAAAGGATAATGTTGGCCGCATTTAGGGTGACCACCTCACTCCAGGCCATTACGAATACCGACTTCAGGCCTAAATGTTTCACCTACAAGCCATTGGTTTCAGGTGAGTTACTCCGAGATTATCACTACTCAGAGTGCGTTAGGCCATCGCACAGGTGTCCAGGATTGGAAATAGTGTCTTTAATGACCTGGAGGGAGATGGTCACCCTAGCAACACTTCAAGAACTGTGAATAAAGTCCTGTCCCACCAACTAAAGACCCACAGTTTGATAAACCCATGTTTGTTCTGCCTGTCTCTGTAGACTTCATTCTAGTGAGGTCTCCCGGATGCCTTCCCCAGGGCTCAGAGATATGATTTATGAGCGTCAACAACACGTGGCCTTGAGCGACGTGTGCAGCGTGTCTCAGATGTCCCACGGATTTCCCCTGAGGCACTGCACAGTCTCAGACAAGCCTGCAGATGTCTAATCCGAGTTACGTCGTAGCTAGTGGAGCAGACGAGCAGGTTGATCACCTGCTACTGAGGTCTTTATGTTACCGGCAGGAGTCACGGTCGATCCAACTTCACATTTCATCCTTCAGGGGTCGGCAAAACAAGCACAATTGAGGTGCATAATTATAATTGATTATACAGCTCACCATGGAACATTTTAGGGTGTGGTTTCCGCTATATTATTAAATGCTTATATGGTTCCGGTGTTTCGAATAGAGGTGACTGACTGACATTTTCATATGGACTGTTTTCATGTCTCTTGAAATCGTATTTTATTCTTAGTCTTCCGATTCTGTCAAGGATAATTGTGGTTCAGGAGAGAAATTGTTTTTTTTGGCAATGACATTTCCAGCAGCTGGTAATAAATTCATTTCAACTCCTCAAACCTCGAGGCAAAGCTCCAAACGTCTTCAGGCCCCTACGACTCTGCTCAGCTGCTTAGCCTTTATTGGCACGGAGCTGGTGGAAGCCAGGAAACATTGTAGAAGACAAGGAACAAGCATTTGCAACGCCAATAGATTTCGCCTTTGGGACCTATTAGCTTTGCTGATGCCTTGTGGCGACGCTGTAGAGCATCAGAAAGTTGCTGTATGGCGTGGCAAAGATACAAAAAAAAAAGCAAGAAAAAGTTGTGTATCATTTTGTAGATGCAAGTAGGCTCATTACACACATGCGCCTACAAAAGTCTGCAGGCACTATTTTTTTTGTTTACCAAGTCGAGATAGATCAGTTTATTAAAAAAGTGAAAAATAAGTAGCACAAACGCACTTTGGGCCCGATTCACAGAACTAACTTAAGACAAAATCCTAAACTTACTACCATTTTGGTATTCACAGAAGGCACTTACTCATTTTGGTATTCACAGAAAGCACTTACTTACTCATTTTGAGTAACTTACTCATTTTGTGTAACTTACTCATTTTGGTATTCACAGAAGGCACTTACTCATTGATGAGTAAGTGCCGTCTGTGAATACCAAAATGAGTAAGTTACACAAAATGAGTAAGTTACTCAAAATGAGTAAGTTACTCATTTTGGTATTCACAGAAGGCACTTACTCATTGATGAGTAAGTGCCTTCTGTGAATACCAAAATGAGTAAGTTACACAAAATGAGTAAGTTACTCAAAATGATTAAGTTACTCATTTTGGTATTCACAGAAGGCACTTACTCATCAATGAGTAAGTGCCTTCTGTGAATACCAAAATGAGTAAGTTACACAAAATGAGTAAGTTACTCAAAATGAGTAAGTTACTCAAAATGAGTAAGTAAGTGCCTTCTGTGAATACCAAAATGAGTAAGTGCCTTCTGTGAATACCAAAATGGTAGTAAATTTAGGATTTTGTCTTAAGTTAGTTCTGTGAATCAGGCCCTTTATTTTTTCAGGTGGAGGAGGCAGAAGCAATTTGCTGCCTGATCTTCAACAAGTGAAAAAATAAATTATAAAAAAAAGACGGTGGGATAAGGGATCAATGGAGGAGCAAGTGAGAAAAACAACAGGAGTCGGTGGGAAGGGGAAAAGCGGGGCGTGGTCAGGGAAGAAGCACATAAGCTAGAAAGCAACACCATGTGCTGAAGGAGGGAGTTTGGCTAGGGTGAGAAGAAAGTTTGCCACACGAGGGAGACTGCAAGAAGGCGCATGGAAGGGCAGGTAATGGAGAGAGCACATGAGGGAGAGAGCTGGAAAACACATGCACCTACATGGAGTGCTTAAGTAAACTGTTGTTCTATGAAAGTAAGCTGCGGAAGGATAGCAGTGAGCAAATCAGAGAGAAAGTAAACAAGCTATGCTCCTACCGAGGGACAAACACAGGATGGACAAGCTGGGACAAGGAAAGCCACTGATTAAGAAGCGAGCAACTAAGAGTGAAACTAAAGCCAAGCAGTGGTAAGCAATTGGCGGGCTGTAAGCCCCTGTAAAACAACCTTGCAGTGTCTGGTAGGCTCGACCTAAAATGTACCTTTATGTGGCTTGCAGTACTCTTATTCATTAGGCTTTCTCATTCACAGCTGGTTGGGAATTGGAAAGTGCAAAAACAACAGTTGATGGACAGAATGCAGAACAATGTCATACATTCACCCCAGTACAGAGATCTGGGCCTAAATCCATCGTTTTTTTTGCTCACCATGCCATTCCAGTTTGAACCCAGCCATATACAAATCAGTCTTGAACCTGTGCCTCATGGGAACAGTCCAGCCCAAACTGCCAAGCCAGGTCCTCCTGGACTGGAAACAAGCATCCAAGGACCGGTTTCGGGTTTCACCCTCTTCAGCCAGGATAGCTTGATTCCAGTGGCATGGAGAGCACGGGACCCACGTCTGGGCATACCCGTCCCACTCAGGGTGACAAATGCAAAAACAACAGTTGATGGACAGAATGCAGAACAATGTCATACATTCACCCCAGTACAGAGATCTGGGCCTAAATCCATCGTTTTATTTGCTCACCATGTCATTCCAGTTTGGACCCAGCCATATGCAAATCAGTCTTGACCCTGTGCCTCATGGGAAAGCCAGAAACCGGTCCCAGGATGCTTGATTCCGGTCCAGGGAAGACATGGCTTGGCAGTTCGGGCTGGACTGTTCCCATGAGGCACAGGGTCAGACTGATTTGCATATGGCCATGTCTGAACTGGGGTGGTGGAGTGAGCTAAAGAATGATGATGGATTAAACCCAGATCAGTTGACTGGGGGTGAGTGCTTGCAATGTTCAACACTCCGTCCATCATCCCCTTTGGTTTTGCTATGTTCGCCCTAAGTTGGCAGGGTATGCCCAGACGTGGGTCCCTTGCTCACTTTGCCACTGGATTCAAGATAGCCTGGCTGATGATGGCTGTAAGCCAGAAACCGGTCCCAGGATGCTTGTTTCTGGTCCAGGGAAGACATGGCTTGGCAGTTCGGGCTGGACTGTTCCCATGAGGCACAGGGTCAGACTGATTTGCATATGGCCATGTCTGAACTGGGGTGGTGGAGTGCGCTAAAGAATGATGATGGATTAAACCCAGATCAGTTGACTGGGGGTGAGTGCTTGCAATGTTCAACACTCCGTCCATCATCCCCTTTGGTTTTGCTATGTTCGCCCTAAGTTGGCAGGGTATGCCCAGACGTGGGTCCCTTGCTCACTTTGCCACTGGATTCAAGATACCCTGGCTGATGACGGCTGTAAGCCAGAAACCGGTCCCAGGATGCTTGTTTCCGGTCCAGGGAAGACATGGCTTGGCAGTTCGGGCTGGACTGTTCCCATGAGGCACAGGGTCAGACTGATTTGCATATGGCCATGTCTGAACTGGGGTGGTGGAGTGAGCTAAAGAATGATGATGGATTAAACCCAGATCAGTTGACTGGGGGTGAGTGCTTGCAATGTTCAACACTCCGTCCATCATCCCCTTTGGTTTTGCTATGTTCGCCCTATGTTGGCAGGGTATGCCCAGACGTGGGTCCCTTGCTCACTTTGCCACTGGATTCAAGATAGCCTGGCTGATGACGGCTGTAAGCCAGAAACCGGTCCCAGGATGCTTGTTTCCGGTCCAGGGAAGACATGGCTTGGCAGTTCAGGCTGGACTGTTCCCATGAGGCACAGGGTCAGACTGATTTACATATGGCCATGTCTGAACTGGGGTGGTGGAGTGAGCTAAAGAATGATGATGGATTAAACCCAGATCAGTTGACTGGGTGTGAGTGCTTGCAATGTTCAACACTCCGTCCATCATCCCCTTTGGTTTTGCTATGTTCATCCTAAGTTGGCAGGGTATGCCCAGACGTGGGTCCCTTGCTCACTTTGCCACTGGATTCAAGATAGCCTGGCTGATGACGGCTGTAAGCCAGAAACCGGTCCCAGGATGCTTGTTTCCGGTCCAGGGAAGACATGGCTTGGCAGTTCGGGCTGGACTGTTCCCATGAGGCACAGGGTCAGACTGATTTGCATATGGCCATGTCTGAACTGGGGTGGTGGAGTGAGCTAAAGAATGATGATGGATTAAACCCAGATCAGTTGACTGGGGGTGAGTGCTTGCAATGTTCAACACTCCGTCCATCATCCCCTTTGGTTTTGCCGGGAATTGGAAAGAGCAGCATCGGAAAAAGATTCTCCATTAATGAGCTATCACTTTAAAGTTTCACTGAAGCCCAAGACTAAGGGCCTTTCCGCATGGCGAGGCCATGCCTCGTAGAGATGACTGTAACATATGTATGTGGGGTGACCAATTATTCCCATCCAGTTCCTGGAGGTTTATTCCCACATGCAAGGTTGATGCATGGCCTAAATGCCGAGGTTCTGGGTCGTGTGGATGCTGAGAAGGAGGAAGAGCAAAGATTGAGAGCGCAGGAATCACCACAAAGATACTTTTTCTTTCCCACTTCAGTTAAAAGCTGATTTCATAATAGAACTTGTGACAGGCAAGACACAATATGCTTGATTGGGCTTCAAGTGGAAAAGATTTCAAAGAACCTCTTGGCAGAAACACACATCTTTCTTAGGTGAAGTGTCAACAGAGTCATGCTTACAAAAAGCATGAAGAGAGTTCCATGTTGCTGCCCTACAAATGTATGCATTGAATGCATATATTTGAAAGGCACTGATTCATTTCAAACCTCATTCTACTACACTCTTCAATGCACTACCCTATTTCTCAACCTATACCTCTAGCAATATATCCTCTACCTCCACTCTCTCATTCATTCCAAAACCCTTACCACTACAATGATCCCCAAAATAACCCTTTCTAGACGCTTCCTTCCTCTACCTCTCCTTGCATCATCTCATACCGCTTTTACCATTCAGATCCTATTATTATCTTTTTCAATCCAAATGACAGACTAAGATGTCGACCTCTCAAATTAATTTCATATATTCCTAGACTAATCCACCACTAATCCTTTTTTGGTTCCGAAGTAGCGTGCTACTCACCGAAAAGCTCTTCAACGCCTCATCAGTGATAGCAAGCGCTATATAAATGCAAACCTTTCCCTCTTCTGTCCCTCCACTATCCTTCTCAATCCAAATAACAGACTAACATATCCACCGCTCAAATTCATTTCATATTTTCACTATACCAATTCACCACTAATCCTTTTGAGTTCCGGAGTAGCGTGCTACTCGCTGAAAAAGCACTTCGACGCCCCGTATGGGGTAGTAAGCACTAAATAAATGCAATTACAATACAATACAATAAAGAACATTGAGTCTCTGCAAAGTCAGACTTATAATTTAATAAGATATTGAAATACCAGAGGTGTTTCACCCAATAACACAGCTTTCATCACTTTATTATATGAAGAATATTCACCATTGCTAATGACTGGTCAGGTGCTCGAAAAGAGATTGTTAATTCTAGACTGCATGATAAAGGAAGTGACCTATTCAGAATGCGTGAAGATTCAAGTCTTGAAAACAAGAATAATTATTCCCAAATTCATATGAACTTTCATGTAACAGAATGGTGCCGTCGCGGTGGAGCACCTGTCGTGGAAGTTGACAAGATGGCAAGAAGAAAAGCTGTGATATAAGCCCATTGTTTTCTCTCACAAGGAAACATGAACTCCAATGATTTTTGTATGAGAGAGAAAATATAACCTTTATGACAGGCAAGGCTATTAGAAGCATCACAAAACATCAGGGTATCTGAGGAACTGTCCATACAGAAAAGCCTCTCACAATTCAAATGGGGAGCGTCTTCAAATGGTATTTCCCCATTCCCAACTGAGAAGGAAACCTGGGACTCTGAAATGTGTTCTGAAGGGCATTAGGTTTGGAAAACCATCAGAGTACACCTGTGGTTGATTTTCCATCCATGTGGCCTCAGAAAGAGTCGGCTTAGAGTATCTTCTTCCTCATTCTTCTTGAATAATATTGAACAAATTAACAAAAAATTCTGGTTGCACTACTAAACAGTACATTAAATGAATACTTGGTTATTCTACTTTAAGCAAAAGGAAAATTCCGGATTTTGTTCAAATTTATTTTTGCGATAAAGTTGATGTAATTAAATATTCATTTGCGTTTGTCATATGAGAGCAGCCAACATGTGTTTCGACCCCTTGAACTTCCTCAACGCTCTACAACAAACAGTATCCATGGAAGTGAACCATCAATCAATTAATCAGTCGATTTGTTTAGCGCAGCTAATCACCCGAGAGGTTATCCAGGCATTTGCAGGGTCCGAGGGACTCAGTCGAATAGCCAGGTCTTGATCGCTTTTTGGAATTCCGTTAGAGAAGGGGAGGTCCGGAGCTGCAGGGGAGGCCATTCCATGTCCTAAGCTTAAACAAGACTTGAATGTAAATGGAGATCTGAAGTTACACAAAATGTGTGCAGAGTAATGTATCACACTCTTGGATAGTGCAGGAAAGAGTATGCGCTTCATAAAGAGTTCCTTTTGGAAAAAGCGTCTAACTTAAGAAAATTCATAAAGTTGGTTGCCCAGGTAGAACATCCTGGTCCTATACTGCATGCTAAGTGGGGGTTTGGTTACAGTTTTACCAAACCTCTTAGTTCGCCGTAATCATCTGAAGGAATGGTTTCCTTAGCTGGTACATCACAGTTGGCCCAATCCTGTCTGTTCCTGCTAATGAAGAACCAGGAAAAATATTGTTATGTATGAACCAATTAGAAAGCTAAATTCGAAGATGAAAAAACAAACGGCATGGGCCCACCCCGCTTATGTAGACAGAAAGTAGCAGGCGTGTGGTATATCAGAATTTAATCAGCTTTCCCCTATCAATTGAAGGAATGTTTTGAGACCAAGACAATGTTCTCAAGCACCAGTCACTCATGTGAAGCATCTTGTCTTGGAACATTCAAAGGGTCACATTCCAGTCGGGGAACACCTTCACCCCACTAAGCTGTGCTGTAGTTAATCTATTGTCATTTGTTAAAAGGAGTATGACGAAGGACCCAAGACAGGACTCGTAATTGTAATTCTCTTCAATGCAACTGTGTGAGTCTATGGAGCCTTGATGTCTAGCAGACTTTGGAACCACCACACTGATTGCACCACACATGTGATGTAGTGCTGGATCAGGAAACCCAAAGTCACAATTATACCTTGGGTGTGGGAGTATCAAATTCAAAGGAGTGTCATTGAGTTCATCTATGAAATGTAACTTCTGATATTGCACCTGGAATATCTTCTGATTGACTGAAAAACCTAACTGCAAATAGTGGCAAACACCGGATGAACATTCTTCTGAGTCTGGAATCAATTGACGATATCATTATCTAGGTACGGTCAAAGATGTACTCCTGAATTCAACACATATAGCTAAAAGCAGGCAAAATATCTGTGTGAAAATCCAGGGAAAATTGAGGAATTACTGGGGGAATCAGACCTGTTATTACAGATTCCCTGGTAATCACTTATTTCTAAGGGGGCCCTCAGGGTCCCACATGTAATGGCTTAGATTTTCCCCACCCAGTTACTGATATCCACAGTATCAATAATTCCCAATGCAGGGTAAATCCAGACCATTTTGTGGGCCATTCATAATGAGGGCCTTAGTAGTGAATTGAAGCTTGAAAGAATTCATGGAAGAGGTTGTGGTGCCAAATCTCTCTATTTTCTTCAGAGAAAACGTTTGCCTTTGGGAAAGCAAACTGTATGGATTAAAATGGCTTTGAGAGCCTGCAAATTACAATGCAAACATTCTTGAAAGGAGGCAGAAGAATTGCACCAAGACTTCAGTATGAAGACTCCTGTTTGTATTTTCAATACATCAGTGATGGCGAGAGCAATGTTTCACCATTGGAAACTAAATTAGGTAGATTGTCCTGAATGTCATTGTGCAGATATGTAGGACAGGGTTAAGCATGTTTGCTCATACAGAAACATTCTTGTAGGTTGCAGGAAAGGCTCCACCTGCAGGGTCCATCACATCAGTGTTAGTAGCTTTTGCCTTGTGTGTCCCAGTTCTTCACCTCTTTATTCAATGGTTGGATGGACTTTTTCCTTTTCCTAAACTGTTAGTAATCTGGCTGACAGCACTTGGAGATTATTCATCCTAAGGAAAGCCCCATCCTGTGACATTCAGTAATTTTCATTTAAAGCTTTAGACACAGTTGAGACCGAGTGAGCCATATTCCTTGTCAGGAAGGTCTACTCCATTATTGAGCATCCCATGCCTAAAAGCACCTCCTCCAAAAACTCCTTGATGATTATACTTTTTTTTTTACATTTCCATGGATGAAGGGGGGCAGGCGCTGGGGTATATAGATGTGACGCTCTGTTTTATTTTTGTTGTCATCTGCCATCACATCCAAGAAAGCTTACAGTAATAGAGTCTCCTCTACTCAATTACTGTTTAGCCATATTGTCTAGGGGTGTGCAAAATGTATGTACTTTCCTTTTCTGTAACTATGCGAAATTTCAGAAAAAGTCTTCGAAATTCCATGAATTACAAGCACTGAATTTAGCGCTTTTTTTTAGCATGAAATGCATCCTCTTGTCTCTTTTGGACACAAGGGCACATTTTGTGTCAAAACAAAATGCACTAAATCGCACATGAACCAAACAGCAGCCACCTCACCTTCTGTTTGTTTGTTTTAGCAGTCACTCACCTTCTGTTTCTTTGTTTTGATTCTGTGCTCCCGCAATAGGATATTTCCCTAAAGGATGGAAATTACAAGCATAACATGAAATACCAGAAATTACAAAAGATTGTGAGGGAGTAACAAAGATTTTGCCCAGGCCTAATAATGTCCTAGGTTCAAAGGACCTTGAGCTTGGCCCTCTCCTAATGACACAGGAGATATCCCTTCTTAGGTCTCGCTCAAGCAGCGCATTCGCTGCCTCTTGAGAAACACTTTTCTTTACTTACAGTGGGCTTAGAGCCTGCCCATTATTTTCCATTGGTTGGGTTTATTGTCACTCCATTTAACTTGCTTCTCTTTGGTCAGAGCACGCCAGCTTACCTTCTTTTTCCTGTGCTTGTCCCTCCCATGGAGCATGGCCCAAGTACTACTTCCTTGCCCACTGTGTGTACTTCCACTGCTTGTCAGACTTCGGGTATCCTGTCCAGTGCATTATAGATACCATTGGATGTAATGCACTTATAACATGGTGAATGTGAAATCCCTCAAGTTTGTGACACAGCATCCCATCCGCTAGATATTAAGCTGAACCCAAAATTCCATAAGCAAATGAAGAGCAATGGTGGATATTTCTAACAGATTTTCACCATTATTAGCGCAGGTTTTCCTCAGAAAGGACAAAAGACAAAATAATGCCTCCAAGGACCACATATTTCTAATCCTTTGTTGCCTGTGTTTTCTACCAAAAGAATCACTTTGCTGTCTTTAATATTTCACACTTATATATGTAACGTTCGTTTGTTGCTATAAAACAAAGTCGGCTCTCCAAAGGATAAAATGATTGGAAACTTGTAAAATGTAATTTCTTGTTTATGCTTTCATTAAGTAGTAAGAACATTATGGCTAAATTAGCTAATATTGAATATATTTTTAGCTGAAAAGTCTATCCTTAAAATAGGTGTTTTTGTAATCTGAAAAAAAAAACTCAGGCCATATTTGTGGGTGGAAGAGATTTGGTCAATAACGGAAGGTTATAGATTTAACAGTTGTGAGAGGCTGCCCAGGCCAGGTGTGATAATGTACAAAGCCTCATTTTCACCCCAATGTCAGGTCATTGCCCCAGCAAAAGACCGAAAAACACCCAGAATAACAGATTTCCATGTGTTAAGGCTGATTTCAGACTAGAGGCTATGCCTGAAAATGTGCAAGACCGGACTAGACTTTGCTTATAAAAGAGCGGGTCCTGATCCAGCTCTAGGCAATGGTTGTAATGGTGCAGGGTGATGGGCAGCTGGAGGTCAGGCTTCAAAATGTGCAAGACCTTATAGGTTAGAGGCTACGCCTGTTAATTTGCATAGCGCGAGAGAAATCACTGGCTGTGATTTAAACGTTCGTGGCATGATGATAGCTAAAGTTCATGCTGTACATTTTCAAGTACTAAGAGATAACTAGACCCCATTCTTAAACATAAGCCAATCCAAACTGACAGCTCAAAGTCCAACTTGCAAATGTGTTCTGATCATGGATATGCTTTTAAATGTGCAAGGCTTTGCCTTATAGGCTAGGGGTCATGCATACATTGATCAGCTTCAGCCATATTTCTATTTCTAATATTTCTAAATGTTTAGTTTGTAAAAAAACAAAATAGCCAAGCCAACTTTACAGCAAAAGGCCATGCATTTATGTGAAACTAATACTGCCAGGGCAGAGAAGAGCTTGGCCAAATTTGAATAAAATAGGAAATACCAAATCTATGCCATGTGGTTATCCTAGTCGAAACAATGGATGCAGGGTAACTCTTTTTTCACTCCATTGTCTATATTTTGCCCTAAAATGTCAGTCACTACTATTAATGAAAACAGAGGCAGCCAGCAAGAAAATATCAGAAGAGCTGGAGGACGCTCCCTTATGTAAATTAGAAAGAGCAGCTCTGGGATCTAGTAGGTATTGGATGTGCATGGAGTGGTGTGGACAGAAGGGTAAGAAGGGGTGGGCTGATTCATTCTTGGGCTGTCAGGGCAGCAATCAACCCCCCTCACTCAGTAACCTACTGTCATTCACTATCACTTGTGTAAGGTACGAGACTGACCATGATTTGAACTACACCCAGGCAAGGGCTCGCCTGACTGGTGCTCTTCTGCATTTTGGGAGCATTTGGAAGAAATGAGAAGAGATTCGTGGGGTCAAACCCCTGCTCAAAATTTTGGAATCCCAAGCTTTTTTGGCCTGGCAGGTGCATGTTGAATCTGGGCGTCTTCACATATTGTGTAGTTTCTGCACTTATGAGGTGTATTTGTGCCGCACTTGGCAGTATTTCTGCCTTTAAAAAGGTGCATAGCTACTGCTCATGTTACCAATATACACTCTTGCCCATTTAACTTAATTTTACTCATTTGACAGCATATCTGCCTTGCACATATTGCCATATGGATTACTTTCTCTAATTATCCCCCGTTTCAGGTCTCGCTTGTCAATGCCACTTTCTGCAAGACCCATTGCTACAGGTTCCTTAAAACATACAGGGAAAGTGCTTTGACTCCTTCCACAAGTGTATACTCTCCCATCACTGCTATTGGTTGTTTTGTGTGTGTATCATCCCACCTACCATGAAGTGCTTGCATTGCAGTTCTTGAGGGATGATTTCACATATCAAAAATACACTGAATCATCACCGATTAAATTATTGTTTTCAATGGTGGGTTTGTCTGTACATAATAATTGTTATTAATATTTTTTTCACTGCAGCAGGCATTATTAAAATATTGTAAACCAGACTCAAAATACCAGTCATACCTAATGGCTTTGCCAATGTTTGTTTTTAGTGTATACACACACACAAACATCATCCGGTTGCCCTCTAGCTAGGTTTGTGCTGTGCAGCTCCCTGTAACTGGACTACCTATAACCAGGCCCACTAGAATTATGCGATTGTGCAGGCACTGTGATTTTCGCATAAGTATAGATTTGCTGAATTTGCCACATATTCCATCATCTGCCACATAATGTGCCGATTTTAGCAAAAAATTGTAGTTTCTAGCTCAAACGGTTCAAAAGTTATTAAAAATGAAGCGACACGTGTTGCCGCATGGTGGAAGGCCTGTTGCAAAACTGGACTTGTCACCTTTCTGTTGCTTATTGCTATATTTGGGTGTTAAACAGGTACTAATGATGTGCAACCTATGCCCAGACAGTGTTACCAAGTTTAAAAATGACAAAATAATGAAGTAATACTATTAGAAAATGTGCTCCATTATGCCGCATAATTTGCCTTTCCATTTTGCATAATCTGCTCAACCCTGCTGCATAATTTAGCCCTCTCCTATCACATAATTCCAGTTGCCCTGCCTATAACAGACCATCAGGTTAAGCCCCCCCTTCTTTCCTCTGCCTCTAGCACAATAGAAACAATGAAACAACATGCGGGACCTGCAGAGTAAATTATAACCGCTACATTTACATTGTACATGCCTATCTCTCACACCTATTCTTCCATCACATCACTAGCTGAAGCACATAAAGGTTTTCCTCTTAGGATCACAACAAATTAAAAAATATGCCAGTCACGCAGTCCACTGCTCTATAGTGTGCCACCCATCTGAAAATGTGCTTTGGCATCCCACAACAGGGTTTGAAGCGCTAAATGAATGCTACAATACAAAACAATATTTAGGTCTGCTCTTGTGAGTGTGTAAGGCCTACTGCACGGCTTGCAGTTGCACATTTAATGTGAAAGGCTTGAAGCAGAATTTGAGGACATGCTTTTTTGCAAACCTTGAGGTCATGTCAATGAATTTGCATGGCATGCTAGAAAGCTCAGACCATGCTTGTAAAACCAGTGGGAATGTTTCCTCAGCAGCAAAGTGTAATGCACAACTCAAGGGCATGCTTGTAAATGAGCACGGTCTGCTAACCATATTTTAAAATGTTCATGTTCTAGCATGATCCAAGGGCATGCTAATAAATATACAGAGTTCTGTTTGCTAATGCTCAAGGCCTGCTAGAGAGCTCTGTGCGATGCTTGTGACTGTGCATGGTTGGATAGTCTGCTCAAGGCTAGGCTTTAATGTGTGCAGGGACTGATAGAGTTTCAATACAAACCAGTAGATTTATAAACCTTGACATAATGCTTGAGACATTTTTGAACAAGCAAACAAGCTTCAGTCAGTGTCTCAAGCAAAATTAATTAAATCACCAGTTAAATGGGTTAGATAGTTGTGAACATGCTGCAACATGGCATACAGCATAAGACAGTGTCACCCATTGGCTCCCTTCACTTTGTGACTGCACAAAGGCCATGGACGTTGTTCACTTCCTCCTAAATGCAATTGCTTTTTCTTCAGTGACAAATGTGGTTTAAAGTGTTCTTTTTAATTTATGTATTGTATATATTAACTTTAAATACCAGCTATTTGTTTTGCCTGCGCTTTGTGTGCTGCGTTTAATGGAGAATTATTTTCCATCTGCTTTTTAAAGTTAGAAAGTGTTTAAGTAACACTGTAGCTGCCTGCTGTTTGAGTACTTGGTTTTGTGGTGATTTATTAATGTCTAAACAATGTGGACGTACCCACTGGAAAAAACAAAAGGTTAGGACTCACTGTGATAATGAACAGTGCCACAAAACCATTAGGTTTTATTAAAAGACCCCTCACACACCAACCTGGTTGGTGTCATGCTTCATCATTGGGGTCCCAACCGGGTGGCCGAATGCCGCCCGGTTGTGCTGCTAACGCCTGACTACAGCGGAGCTGGTGTGGTGTATTAGTGTGATGTGAGATGTGCAATTTAAAATATCTCTGGGAATCCGTGCCGAATGTATTTATTGATGGCGGCCCAGGATATGTTAAAATCCGAGAGCACAACTAATGGAGTTATATTAGACCTATAGTTGTGTGTGATGGGTCTACATGTTTCAGCCCCTATAGGTAATAGAGGGGGCTTTCATCAGGACCGGGTGAATAAGGTGAGTGAGTGGCAAAATAACGCCACGTGAGTGTTAAAAATTCACAACACACACGCTAAGGTGTGTTGGAGAAAATGAGGGGAGCCGGTACTTACGACCCCACTTGGAAAAACACTAGGATAAAGTGTCTAGCAGCATATCAGGGCCCGGGAGGGGAATCGTCTGTAGTCACACATTCGTCAAGACGGAATTCCCGCTACAACCTACTTCGATCTCCCGTGGACCCGGCTGCTGATTTTATTTATTAATGTCTCCATCACAAATAACAATAATACTAAAATGCATGGCACAAAGGAAATGCTTTGTATTTAAATGTAATGGCCACATCAATGAATGCTATTTACATGTAAACCTTTTGATGCAAGCATATGCCAGCCACATTTAAGTTTCATTTTTTCTTCTTCTTGAATGGCATATGCTTGCAAAAAAAAAACCTACAGCTTGCCAGAGTTGGACCTACTGACTTTGCCAATGCGTGTTCTTTCAGTGGTGGATAAAATTTCGAACTATATTGGGTGATGACACGTATTATTTGAGTAGTAATAATGTGTGCTGTACAAATAGTCCTTATATGTCACTAACGCACATGGGTCTTGAGAATATATTTGCAGAACATTACCTTGGTGTTACTTAGTTGAATACTGTATTCATGGGGCTCTTGCTAGTGTTGACAGATACAGAATTGCAAAACTCAAAAAGAGGAAATGAAAATAGAACAAAGATGTGCGAAATAAAGTAAGATCTGATGATATCTTAGTTTAGCTGGCACATACAACATTCAAGTTTTGTAAACTTAAGCATCATATATAGGGGTGGGCGGAGTTCACAGAATTCTGCATAGTAGGGAAAAAACTCTGCGAAATTCCACGGAGTTCCGCTCTGCTCACCCGTACTGGTTACGGTAAAGCGCGCCTTACAAATTCACTTTTCAATCACAGTAGCGTGCTGGGGAACTATGTGAGTGCCGGTTGCTAGAGAGATGAGAGCTCTTCGGTGGTGGTACCTGTGTGACTGGAGGTGAAGGGAGAGAATTAAGATGGTCCTGGGGTGAAGGGAAGGTGAAAGATAGATTATATGAGGAATGATGAGCAGCAGTGGGAAAGGAGAGACAAACCTGGGGGCAGGGCCGGACTGGGAACAGAAACCGGCCCTGGCAAACTGCTCAGCCGCCCCCCCCTGGGGTGAGGGAGAGTGCAGCCGAGCAGTTTGCGAGGGCCGGTTTCGGCCGATTTTGTTACAGGGGGCCGATATTGCCGGCCCCCGGTAACAAAAATGGCCCCCAGGGGCCCAAAACCGGCCCCCACCCTAGCGGCCTACCGGGGAAACGCCCGGTGCCCGCTATGGCCAGTCCGGCCCTGCCTGGGGGGGGAGGGGGGGGGAGGGGTTGGGAAAAGGTGAGGACTGCGAGGGGAGAAGTCCATGTACTGAAAAAGCTGCAGCACCAGTACCAATGAAAAAACGCCTGAGTACCAGGGCACACTGGCAGCGGATTCAAAGGCGGAGTCTGAAAGCATGCGAACAGGAGGGGCGAAAGGAGAGAACACATCCCCTATTCATCCCCTGCCAGCAACCTGCTTCAGCACCCGGGGCCCACACTCCTGAGACCGGTACGGAAGGGCATGACACCGGACCGGGACCCAGGCCACCTAGCTCGAGCAAGCAGAAGCAGCGACAGTGAGCACAGCACTCAGGACTCTGAAGGACACTGAACTGAACAAACACAGTGCATTTTAAGATTTAATGGGCACCCGAAATAATTATGGAGTTCCCTCTATACACTGCAGTTAATTTAATTAAAAACATTCACTCTGCCATCCAAGTTCCCAGCGTTCACCCAAGCCGGACCTGCTGCCGTAGTCCGAGCAAACTCCTGAAGGGGGCGGGGTGGAAGCAGTGTGGGGAGAGGGTGTGGCTTAATGGCTAGGGCAGCCAACAAGTTCCAGTTTAACCACTCAGCTTCATGGGATATGTAGTTTAATTCATTGACCCTAACGTTTTAAAGGCTAGTAGGTTTCATTTTTCAGCTGGGGCTTGGGTTTCTCAGTTGTTTGAAATGGATTGACCTGATCACTGCGGCCATATCAGTGGGTTGAGCGCACCGGTAACTGACTCCACTCTGCCGGCGGGTGACAGTTTTTTTTTGCCGAACTTCATGCTCCAAGCGGATCGCGGAGTTCCAAAACTCTGTGAACTCCGCCGGCGGAGCGGAGTTTGTCGCACATCCTTAATCACATATAGTAAAATCACCCATAACTTGCTCCCTCTCATTAACATTGTATTGAGTAGATCTACGCTCATCGCTAAAATAATTTCAGTTGTAAAAAAGAATCAATGACAAATATGCTGTCTAAGTTTCTCGAAGTAGCTGCCCAACCCTATAAATCATCACAGATAAATGAAAAAAATTCTATAATTTAAGGCTTAGCTAAGATTTAAGTGTTTCAAAAGCATTGACCAATTCTTTGGAATGTGCAAAAGGAATCGCTTTCATCCATTTCTAATTATTGGCTCACAAAACCTTATTTTGATTTTGAGAAGTTATCTCAGGCTGGAAATAAAAATGGACACAAATTCAATTTGACAACAACTTTAACTGTGCAGGATATTCTAATGTTCTGTGTGAAAATCAGTGTCAGTAGTTTGAAGAGCAGCCCAACAGCACAGCCAGGGTTTACCCACATCCTAGTTGCCTAATGCAAATCATCTCAAGTTAAACTGCAATACCTCTCTAAAGCAGAGACCATCACAAGTCAACTCCATGCCAGATATTCACAAGATAAATGCACATCAAAAGATGCAAGAGAGCACTCATGTAAATAGCAGTTAAGCTGAAAGAATTAGAAGTATCCCAACTGTGATCTTAACATGCAATGGTGAGATGGAGGTGAACTCCACTGGCGCATGTGACTGCCTGGGAACCAGAGACTGAATTCAAATCAAAGCTTGAGAAAATACCTTCAACTTCTGCTGCCCCAGTACTCTTGTTGTCCAAAACTGTGATACGCATGGAAGAGAATTTAATGCTGCTGAAAAAAAGATAGCAAAATGTAAATTTACCATTAAATGTGCTAATAGCACAGTTGTGGTCCATGTAATTAAATGTATTGACTTACAGGCACATGCATCAAGAAAAGCTTTTGCGAGTCCTTAATTGCGAATATTAAGGAATCGCAATTAAGGACTCTCAAAAGCCTATGCATGTAGGAATCGTTATTGAAATAGCGATTCCTAAACATTCCTTAATTGCGACTCGCAAATTGTGAGTCGCAATTAAGGAATGTCTTCCCATTCATTCCTATGGGCCTATAGGCCCATAGGAATGAATGGGAGATTGCATGGGCAATTTGCGAGTACCAATAGGTACTCGCAAATTGCAGATGCAATTTCAGGGTGCAAGGGTGTCCAAAGGACACCCTGTTGCACCCCTGAAATTGCTCTGTGCACACATGTTGACACACACATGCCCTAAGGGCATGTGTGTGTGTAATCTACAACTTTGAAAAATGCACTTTAGTGCATTTTTCAAAGTTTTTGCAAATTACCATCAAGTTCAACTTCATGGTAATTTGCGCCCCTAGTAGCGAAATCGCTATTTTGAAGTGGTTCTTGCATTGCATTTAAGGAATCGGAAAATGCGATTCCTTAAATGCAATCGCAATTTGGGAAATCGCAAAAAATAGCGATTACCGAAATTGCACATCCCAAAGACTTTCATGCATCGCAAAAGGCCATTTTACAATCGCAAACGACCGATTTTTGCGAATCGCACCGTTTGGGATCGCAAAATCCCTTGATGCATGTGCCCCTTAGAGTCAGGGCAACAATTAATATTCCGAAAAAATAACATGAACAGAGGATCTACTAAGATGACAATACAGTCAAATAAAATAATGAGCCCTTTTACTTAACATTAGTAGAAAGAACTGCCCGTGTCTGTGAGCTAGAACTGCATAATGAAACTGCCAAAGCATCATCCAACATTTTCAGGTTCCAAAAATATTTTTTTTATTTATTCATGCTACGTTATCAATAATTTAATGATGTACTCACTTAGCTATAACTTATACACTGTGATTTATGACAAACAGTGGTTATTAGATAAATAATATGCATATAATTCAGGCTCCAAATATCTGTATTTACTGATTTTTACATAGTCATGCAGACAGGAAACAGATTTCATGTCTTTATTTATTTTCAATAAAAGAAAAATAAATAAGTAAGGCCTTTATTTGAGTGTCTCTTGATGCTGTCTACTAAGACTGCCAGGCAAATAGCTGTGCTTTTTAACCGCATGGGATTTACAAATGAAGGTTGAACAGCTGCATGTGTGAACAGCTGCTAATATTGCAATGCCAATTTTTGGGGTGCTTGCAGTGGTTTATTGTTTATGGTGCACTAAAATCCTACAGACACCAAAAACTTTACCTTTGTCCATTTATTGTGAAAATATACAGTTTATTTGAATTTAGAAACCTCCGAGCCTGATGAGGTTCCTTAGACTTATTCATGGGGAACATAGACCTGTGGGCAAGTCTGTTAACAAATGTGCTCAATGCAGTGAGTGTGAAAGGTACTTTGCCCACCTGGAATCAATCCAAACTACTACCTATTTTCAAAAAAGGTAACAGGGCAGATCCATGTTGTGATCGACCCATCTCCCTTCTGAACTCCTCTCTAAAGATAGTAGGGCGAATTATGCTTTCCCACCTACAGGACTGGACAGAGGAACATCATATTATCAGTAAGGCACAATATGGATTCCAAAAAGGAATAGGCAGAATTGAAATATGTTCAAATAGCTTTACGGCTCCTCCTGGACTATTTTGTGATTTTTCATGCAGAATTGGGATTTGAGCATAAACTGCGGTACGACCTTTACCATGATTTTAGGACCAGCTTAAAAGAAATCATGTACCCATTTCTTAAACAGTAGTAAAATTGACACAACTGTACTTTCTCTTATCTAGGTATCCCTTTTGATAACTGGAATAATTGGGACCATTTAAGGAACACCAGGAAACTGCATTTTGATAAAGCAATTGGGGTTCTGAAAGGCATTGCTGTAAAACTGGGGCAGAAGCTGGTGAAAGAGCAGTTGGCGGTCTATGCTGCTAAATGTATCCAGTCTGCAAGCTATGGGACAGGGGTCTGGGGTCCCATTAATGTTACTGATTTACAGAGGGTGAAAACCAATTTCTTAAAAGTCTTTTGGTCGTCTCTTCAAGTAGATCCCCTATCATTTGCCACCAGGAGCTAGGATTGCTCTTTTTAGAAGATAGCTTAGTGATTGCATCTTCACTCCTATGGTATACCATTTGGACGTAACCAAATGCTATATTAAATAGGGTCATTGCAAAGGATTGTGCAGGTTTAGACTTAGCAGGGGATATCCCAAGGTTAGAGTATATTAGATGGGTGTGCTGGGAGATGGGTGTCGTCGAATATTTCGATTATCTAGAAACTCTGCAGATAATTAACAGGGGTAATTTTAAAGTTTGATGGATTACATATAGAAGTAATATTAGAAGAAGATTAGATTAATCGAAGGTGACTTTCACCAGTCACACCTCCTGATTAACTTGTAGTGGCATGCAACCATATTTTAACCTGGTCACAAATGAACAGCATAGGCTTCTTCTTCTAACTAGATTTCTTTTTAACATCTTTCATTTCCTCGTGTTTTTCCATTGAAACACAACTGGTCGGTTGCCTTTGCACCCTGCCCATGTGACTCTTGTTCAAAGCAAAGCACCTTGCATATACATTTTTTTGTAGTATGTATATGAAACCTAGGAAGAGGTTTATAATACCTTTGTTAAAATGCCAAAACTTTTCACAATGTGTACCAGCTCTTAGGTACTTGTAGCAATGTCAATCTGACATAATCTGCAACGCTATTGTGAGATTTTTGGGGGAAGTTAGAAAGATTAGAAGTCTGGCTCTGTAGTAGCATCTTTTCATAGACTGTGATTATGCCTCAGTCACGTATTTTGTATGTTTAGATATACTAACTGTGTTTTATTCATTTAGGGGTCGATTAGGATCTCGTTCGGAAGGGCTCCAAATCGGATTAGGGCTTGCCGAATCTGATTCGGAACTCATGTTCCTGACAGAAATGTACCCAGTTCCGAACGACCGATTACGATTACGATTACGAAACCGTAAGGGCTGTCCGAATCGGTTCTGAAAGTCATTCGTTCAGGTCAAGTCTTTCGGAGCTGAATCGTACAGCTGTATGGACTCGGTTTCTGAGTGAGCGATTACGATGACCGATTCGGACAGCCGCTCCGAATCGGTTTCTCCAGAACGAATCGGCTGTCGGAATCTGTCTTCGTGGACCGTAGCAGGCTCCCCTTCACCCGGAGCCCTCCGAATCGGGCCCGTGGGGGTACCCATGTGTCCCCTCTTCCCAACCATGCCCAGTGTGGCAGACACCATGGGGTGCCCTCCACAGGGTGCACGTTTTTCCCCAGCCTCCCCTTTCTTCAATGTGCTCTTGTTCGGAACACAGGCTCCCATTGAAGTCAATGGGAGTCCGACCGAATCGTATCCGGAAGCATCCGGATGCATCCAAATCACTCGGTTGGACTCCCCTGATCTGAGTCGTCCAGAAAGCATTCCGGAACCGATTCGGTCGAAATGTTCTCTGGACGAGATCGTAATTGGCCCCTTAGTATTTTGTGTATGCTTTTATGAGCTTTGTCCTATTGTATATTGATCAGGGGTGGGCAGAGCTCGCGGAGGGGCACTACGCGGAATTCCGCAGAGTTGCAAAAAAACTCAGTGGAATTCTGCGTAGTTCCGTGAGCTGGCGGAGTGTGCACGAACAATAGTAATGTAGGTCAACAAAAGAAACTCAACATGCAGTCCTCAGACGCACATACCCCTGCCCAGCCCCTAATGCATGAATAGCACATGAAAATTCTGCCTGCAAGCACTACAGCCCCTCGACCCCCTCCCATTGATGAATACATTTGAATCCTGCTTACCGGCACGGATGAGGCCAACTGGTTTTGGGTCCCCCATGCAGTGACCAGTAGTGAGGTCGCCATGCTGCTCATGCAGGACCCGCTGCCGCAGGTCAGTGGGGTGGGGCTCCTACGTGTCATTCTCAATTCATGCCATGTCCTGCAAGATCCAGCCAGGGGAGCTTAGGTGACCTAAGCTCCTTAGGTCACAGTGAAGCCTCAGAGGGAGGAAGCAGCAGCGGAGGCTAAGCACTTTCCCTGACAGCAGCAACTGTAGCAGACTCAAGCAACGCTTCCGCCTCCCAGACAGGAAATGCCGACCCGCTGCCAGGAACACTCCCCCTCCCTGCCAGCAGCTGCACAGAGGGAGGCTGATCGCAGTAAGCAAGGGGTGAGTGGCAACTGCGAGTCTCAGCAAGTGAAGTGCTCCGGTAAACTCCGCTCCGCCGGTGGGTGGCGGAGCTTTTGAAAACTCTGCGCTCCAAGCGGAGTGCAGAGTTGGTAAAACTCTGCAAACTACTTCGGCGGAGCAGAGCTCACCACCCACGCTTAATATTGATGGAATTAATTATGTATTCTCTGCACTTTTTATATTTTACTGTTTGGGCTATGCTCAGCCGAATAAAAATTGATTTGACTTTGACTTTGAATATAGAAAGCAATTTTATCCAAAGTGCTAGAACAAAAATATACTCTAAAAAAACACAAAAGTAGAAAATCTCATGGACATGATCACAACATCAAGAAAAAAAGATAAAGCAGAAAATTACAGATACTGGTGAGAAAATGCAAGCCACACTTAATAACTTTTAAGATTTTGTTTAATATAATGGCAGGGAACAGCCAGGTAGAAGGGGGAGACCATTCCACAGTTTTGAGCCTAGTAAAGTAAATCACCACATCTTAGAGGGTGTACATGTGGGGCATGGGTAGGAAAGGAGTCCTTATCATGGTTTACATAAACTATATGTGGGTTGATGTAAAGTAAGCCAACCAAATAAGATGGAACAATACAAGACAATACATATGTAATGAAATTGAAAATTATGTAGAATAGACAATCAATGTAAATGAGATAGGTAAGCAGAAATGTGAACAATTTTTTAGAGGAGAAGAATGAAGAATACATTGAAACATAAGCAAAGAAAATTGTGGAAGGCCAATACATAAAGAACAACAGTGTTCTAATCATGATAAAACTAGGGACTGGATGAAGAGTTGCAACTAAATGTTTTCCCACCAATAAACAAATATACCTAAGTAGCATTAGGATTAGTCTATAATAAATAGGGATAAATGCAAGTGGCAAAGTCAAAAGAATAATTACCATATTCTAAGAAGAAATGTATATAATTAAATAGGAATAGGTATAGAAATCACTTAAAAGAACCAATAATAAATAAGTCCAAACCCATTATCCAATCGTTTCAGGCTTGTTAACTGTTGCAAAGATAAGAACACACTGGATTACCATCTATTGATGGTTGATTGGTAGATTTCTGTCACAGTATATTATTGAATGCAATGGCATCCCTTGGACTTCCAAGTGGGAAACAAAGAGTGTGCGCACTCAGAAGGCCTGCCCTATCTACCGACAATGGAGGAGGTTACTGTGAGCGGAAACGTGCCCTGCCCCTCTGATGGTCTCCATTTTCATAAACCCATTCTTTCACTATTTTTTTGACTTTATGCTCTGACCTTCACACTCCTGTCACTAATATATTTACTTTCTGAACCAGCCGTGGCTGCTGCAGGTAAGAGCGGTGGGGCGGTGGGGCCAGGTGAGGGGGGATTTCGAGAGACAACCATGAGGGAAATTTAATTATTTTAAAATTTTTCCACGTGGTCGTCTCCTGAAATCCCCCCTTACCTGGCCCCACCGCCACACCGCTCTTACCTGCAGCGGCCGTGGATGTTCTGAACTTCAAACCTCTGAAGATAGGATGTATCACTGGCCTGTATTGAAATTTTGGGGATCTCAAGTTGTCTCCTGATGGAAGCGCGATAGAATTTAGGATCTCGTGGTACTTGTAATAGTCTGCTGCACTTTTATTTATTCTGGTTATATATCCACAACTCAGTTTACCGAATGAGCAACTCACACCTCACATTCAGCAACCTGAGATTTCTGGTACATTTTCTACCTGTTTTGTAAAAAATGAGAGGGACCCCTTAGAACCAAAGGAATAGGGTTCAGTGAAACAATATCAGAAAGAGGGTTTCCTTTGGACTACACTCTAAAAATAACTTATACTACTAACCACATCAACCTGTGCTCACCATAGTCACACAAACTCAAAACCACTTATCATTCACCATACGCACAAGGGAAATATAATAGTAAGCCCAAGGTCAAAATACAAAATTATAAAAATAGATCTATTTATTGATAATTATATCAAAAAAGTATACAAAAAAAGATACAAATTACTTTTATAGTTAAAAAACAACCTAAAAACTCTTATTTAAAAGACTTTGTTTGTCATAACACATAGTGGAAAAAAACATTTTCACACACGTTGTTATTAGTGTTCATCTGTAGCATGACCAACACGAAGTCTATAAAAAATTGATAGAGCTATAACACAATAAAATAAACAAACATTACAACCTGACAGAGAGAGTACACACAAAAGACAATACACTTTGTCATAAACAAAACACATATCCGTGGTAAAACAATAAAAAGCACTAGAACCCGAGACTACAGAATTGATTAGTGATCTGTGGTTCCAGCCTTTTGACGGATCGTGTCGTGAAGCGTCAACGCGTTTCGATGGAAAAGATTGTTACACCATCTTTTTCAAGACCGTATCTGTGACCCTCTTAGTTAAATGATTTTTTCCGAAGAAACTAAAATAAAAATACCTATATGTTAAAACACGTATATCAATGTACATGTCACATACTGTGTTCTACTTAGTTCTAATCACAAGGCATAGTAACAAATATAAACATCAACATAAACATACACATAGTGACACTACCATCACCATTTACGATATTCCCTGTTTTCTTTTTCATTGAGTTTCAAATTGAAAAAACCTATATACAATTGAATATTTTAAAAAAAAATTAAAGACAAAAAGACTCGTACTAATAGACCATTTGATTCAAAACTCTATTACCCGGTGTTGGCCACCACCCTGGGCTTCACATTATAGTTCCCCTCCAAATCCAAACAATATCACTGTGAACACTTCACACATACCACCCAATCCTGGTATACTCAATCACTCCAATCTAGGACACAATTTTCCCGATTTTGCCATCCTAGGGAGACAATCACTATATCGCTGTTCTCACCTCGTGCTTGCTTGTTGGAGGAAGAGAAAAACTTCTCCTGTCACAGAACTGTTTTCCTTAAACGTTGCCTCAATTTCCCACCCTTTCCACTCTGAAGTAGTGAAACATTTGCATCATCTCCAACACGGCCAAGACTCAGGGGTATAACACAGGCCCTCAAAGCCCCTACGGAGAAGGGATGCCGCCTTTCAGAGGCCCCTGCACTTCGGGGCCCCCCATTCATCCCAAGGCCTTTGGATATCTGTGAGATTTGGGAGGCACAGGGGCTCTTCCTCAAATTCTGCAAGAGAGGCCTATTATTTTGCTTCGACTCAATAGCTGCTCAAAAAGCAGTATTTGTGCTTGAGGAATTACACATCCTTTGCTAAAGCCTATGGCATTTATGAAACTGGTGCGCATCGAACATGGAACTAAAATCACAAGGAATGAAAACAAAATGTGCTTACTCACTCCCAGCTGTTTTGCTTTCTCCCTCGGGTGGATTTGCGCTTGTTTTCTTGCTGCGCTTTTTTTTTTATTACAACAGGCACAGGCCCAGCACAGCGCCATTTTAGGCTCATATTTTACGACACACAGCGCTCCTATGGATTTCAGAGGTTGTTTGAGGCCAGAACATTTTGTAACGGTTCTCTTTTCACCGAGATGGACTCTCCCAGCGTCTTTGCAAAGTGCTGCACGCCGTCTGGCCTGTGCCATAATGAAAGGGCCGTATAAAACACATAAAGAGGCCTCGGGGAACACATCAGGTTGGACAATCCTACTGTAATTTCATGGGTGGGTCAAGTTTTAAGAGGCTTGCAAACTTGTGAAAATGCCAAGGGGAGAGTGGAATTTACAACTGTATCCTTCCCAGAACCTATGTGCAGCATCTGATAGTACTTGTATCTGGCTGACAAATTGTATTAACTCCACAGAGCCGGAGTTACCCTGCCCCAATGTAGTATAATTGTTTGACTTTTTGTCCAGAATTGTATCAAATGTCTAGAATGCTCTCTTTTTATTGTTTTTCGGCAATAGCTGTGGCTGTGTCCATTTTAGGCTGAGATTGGAGTATTCATCCTATAGGTTGAACCAGTCAGCCAGTCATTCAGGTCAATGTAAGATTCTAACACAGGGAGTCCTAAAACCAGTGCTTTAAACGGGCCGGCACTTTCTTATTTTGAGAGGGAGAGTACCTGCACTTCTCAAGAGAGATTTAATTCTTTTAATTGGAGAGTACCGGCACTTCTCAGAAACAAGCAGGTACTCTGGTACAGGGTACCTGCACTTCAATTTTTCCATTTCAAGCACTGCCTAAAACACTTCCGCCTGGTGAGCCCTGCTGCATGATGGAGTGTACCACTGGGGCTGAGGCCTGCAGGAAACAGCAGCCCTACCTGCACCTAGTGGTGCACAGTGCTGCCTCAAAGGCAAGGCCGAACTGGAAACCACAATCAGTCCTGGCAAACTAACCTCACACTGCTGAGGGCCTCAACTAGGATGGGGAACAGGGGGGATGGCTGGGACCTCAGTATTGGCACTACGTATCTGTGTAGTGCGAAGGCTACAATGTATAAACTGTAAGAAAAAAACTGTTTGGGGAACCCAATATCAGGAAAAAATTAGTTTGAATAGGAGAATATTCTCACGAAAAAAGTTTGAAAGAGGTAATTGTTCAGCAAAATTGCGGCGTGTAACCGTCAAATATTCATTTGTGAAAACAACGTTTTACTGCACCTTAGTCCATTCATGTTGCAGAACGGAAAAGCTGCAAAATACACAAAGCGGTTTAAACATGCGGAAGGCATTTATATCTGTTCCGTGTGGTGCTGTAGACCTGCTGTGCAAGTACATGTAGTTGAAGTCTATGTGCACATGGGAGTGCAGTATGTACCAACAGCAGTCGGACTCCAGATTAGGGTAGGGAATAACTATGAATCTGTGCCCTTTGCTGCCATGTATGACAGCAGTAAAACTACCCTTCGGGGCAGCGTGATGCAGTATACCTGCAGTGAAAGGGCATGTTTCTTCAGTGGGGTTGGGTACAATCTAGCAGGGAAACTAAATATTACTGCAGTGCAATGCAGTACATACATGTAGTAGAATTATATATCAGTAAAGCGTGAAGCAGTGTGCCAGTGGAACTGGATTTTTTTTAGCATGATGGACAGTGCGCTTTTAGTAGCACTAAAGACCAGAAGATCAGAATACTGAGACATACCTCTGGAGTGTGGAGGATGCAAGTGCACATGTTGGAGGGGGGGAGGGTCACTTTACCTTATGTGATGTATCTCATGGCAATGATATTGTATCCACTACATCGACCCCTCAACCTGCCACTACATAGCAAGACAAATATATAATTACTATTCTGAAAAAAAAATAATATATATATATACTACCGAAACCATAATGCACCGTGAATAATCTGACTGTGGAAGCCCAACTAAGGGCATGGAAATGTTATAAAAACAGGTGTGAAGGTTAAGGTCATTATGATGAACTGCCGCTTATATCCGTGATCAAGGTGAATGCACCAAAACGCGTTGGGAGAGGCTGACATTGTTTGTGCTTTGGATTGCATTAAAAAGGATTGTATCTATACATGAGTGCACTCTCCTTTGTTTCTCAGGGCATCGTGAGGAGAAACTGTAAATATATATATATAACCCAATGGGTTTTGGCGTTACCACACCGTGATCACAGGCGTAGTGATGCTGAAACGCGTTGGGTTGAGATTTCGGCATGTTCGCATGAACACACTAAGTGTAATTCTTTAATATGTATAGACCGCCAGGAGGTAATATGTATATATTACTTACTGGCTGTAGTCAGGTTTCCATAGACAAAGCATTTTTATTTTGCTAATAAATTTGGGGCCGTTTGACAAATTTTCACGAAATTTTCAAACTAGGTTTGCCACTCACTTCAGCTGCCATCATGAAAGTTTTGGGGTGATTCGTGAAGTGGGGGCAGAGAAAAAGGGGGGTCCCAAAACACATTTTCCCCATGCAATTTATCATAGGGATTTTAGACATGACTACAGCCCGTACTGTAGAACAGAATTACTTCAAATTTGGCAGAAAGCTAGATCTTGGTCCCGAAAGAACCCCGTTTGTAATTCGATGTAAATCTGTTCAGGACTTTTGGAGTTATTAAAGGAAAAAGAAATTTGTATATCTAGGGACGGGGATCCTTAGCCTTAAAATTCTTTTCCACATGCGAGGATTCGCGGATCCACCCGTGTGAAGCCGTGACTGATCCACAAATCCTGCCGCAATTAAAAAAAACTACTCACAGACTAACTTACAGATCCACCTCCACATAGGCACTCACAGACCCACTTGCATACCCACTCAGACTGACACAGACACTCACATACCCACTCACAGACCCATACAGGCACCCAGAGAATCACACATGCACGTACAAAGCCACTCACACACCCACACAGCCACTCCACACCCACTTAAACACTCACACAGCCACTCACATACCCATGTAGCCACTCACACACTCACAGAGTCACTCACACAGCCACTACTGCACCCCCGCACAAGCAGTGATACACTTATAGAAATTGCAATAGCATATGTTTGTATTAAATGTGTTGTTTTTTAGTATTGAATGTGTGCAATATAACTGGCAGACTCCTTATTTGTCCGAGGATTCACAACAGATCCATGGATCCATAAAATTAATTAAAAAAATAGAAAGACTTGGTGGATTGCATTTATAGAAAGACTACATAGGTTACCTTACCTTAATTTTTCAATTTAAAGTTAGGAAATAGCATTAAAAAAACATAGAAATTCACTGAAAAAAACAAAGGTTACAGGGACATTATAGTCAGGAAATAGAATTAAACAAACCTTAGAAATTGAACAAAAAAATTAAGGTTACTGGGACATTATAGTTAGGTTCAGATTTTACACACACAAAACCATAGAAATTCTGTAGTTATAGTTATCTCAAGTAACTATGACTCGTGCCCTAAGGTAACTATAACTTGTGCCCTCGCCATGCATGGGTAATTACCCCACATATTATATCACTCGTGACATCTTCTATGACATCATTGATAATATCACTGCAACATTTGCAGTGAAATTATTGATGAGAAAACTGTGCATGGTGGGGGAGTGAGTTAAAGTTATCTTAGAGCACAAGTTATAGTTACTTGAGATAACTATAACTATAACTACTGAATTTCTATGATTTTGTGTGTGTAAAATTTGAACCTAACTATAACGTCCCCGTAACCTTCATTTGGTTTCAGTGACTATAGATATAGATATACATACACATATAGCTGTAGATATATATGCACTTACATATATATTCATAATTTCCTTGTGATGTAGTCATATGTGATTAAATAACGTGCTATTATTGTCACAGTCCATATTGCTGACCTCTATACACTGACATTAAAGCTATGCTTAATTGATCCGGTGATTGTAGGTGGGGCCCATTGCACTAATTTTTGTGGACCATCTCTTATTTTTCTCAGCTGACTTTTTTTTTATTTTAAAAGTTTTTATAAAGTGAAGACAATGCATACCAGCCATCTAATTATCACCTCCAAAACTATTCGCCTACTGCCCTCAATCATATTTATTATAACTCCCTTTCTCCACAGTACCCCAATGCACACTTGGCCAGCCAATAAGTATATGTAAGGAGCCCCTTTCTTCCCAGCTCGTATTAATCTTTGCTAGCAATTATAGTCAAGAGATCTTAGTCTTTGTGGTCTAGTGGAGAATCTAAATGCTAAGAAAATGGACTATCAAAGGCTGCCAAATCTGTTTAAAATGTTTGTGGTGATTATTCAAGTCGCACATTACTTTGTCCATTACTATCATGTTCCAAAGTTTAACATACAATCTAATTAATGTCGGTGGATGCGATGTCTTTCAGCCTGCTGCAATGAAATGTTTGCCAGCCTTGAAAATTATTCACTATGAACCACGTCGCTTTAATCATGCCTTTTGGTCTGGTCTCACTAACACCAAGCAGAATTCCATCCGGAGTATCCTGTATATGGTAGCCTATAATCTGCTTATTTATGCTTATAATCTCTTCATAGAAAGGCCTCAGTTTGATTCATGACCACCAGATATGTAGCTTGGATCCATCCAACGCTGTGCTTCTCCAGCATTCCCGTCTCTTATTTGGGTATGATCAAAGCTTAATTTGTGAAAGAAAGAGAGCCAGTGCCCAAAGCTCTGCTCAGGATCCAGCAGATGGTCCAATTAAACATCGGTACTGCGAATACCAAGGGTGGGAGTTTTCAATCCATACACTACCAGACACTGCCTGACCCTTTTCATGCTCTTGCAGGTTCCTGGTTTCTGTTTGTTTGTGATGGTTTTGCAATTTTCTTTCTTCCCCTATCCCTCTTTTGAACTCTGTAAATATCTTATACAGAAAAATATGTGCTGGAACCCCCCACCAGCAACAACCGGCTCAAATTAAGCACTAGATATATTTCTTTTAGGTGTGTGGAGTAAGATACCAGTTATATATCAATTTGCATCCCTACTCTCTGTGTAATACATTTTTGTAGTTGCCTACTCTCTCTTCCAATAGCTTCTCCCATTCCTTGTCTTTTATTTCCCTCCTCAGAATGTTCGCCCATGTCATTTGAAAGCCTAATTTTCCCCTTTTCTCACCAGCATGTTCTGTAAGACTTTGATCCAGAGCAAGATGGAAAACCACAAAATGGGAAAAGGAGGAGTAGAAAGACCAGAAAAACAGTGACAAAGGGATAAAGTAGGGATGAAAACAAATCGGCAAGAGTGAGAATTGTCTGGGCGTGGCCTGCCAGCAACCAAGATGGCCACACAGCACTGAAGCGCTGGCGTACTTGGCCCTGCACCATGCTGAAATGAATCATTTCAGTGGTGTAGCAGGGGGGGGAGGAGGGGGCAGTCCAGGGCACGAGTTTTTGGGGCGGGGGCTCGCCCCCCGCTCTTCCATGCATTTGACGCGGTGCAGCAATCACAGGAATATCACCAGCACCCCCACCCCGCTTTTAAGGCCGCCGCAGGCGGCAAAAGCAGGGTCCGCAATGGGCGGCAAAGTGGCTAGCTACGCCACTGGGCCATTTTAACCTTCCCTGATCAATCGGAGTGTATCTGGATTATCCCCTGAGGCTGCCGGCCAGGTAGATGGTGAATTGAGGACAGCTGAACACCCCCACGATGCCCATCTACTTTGAGCACCCAGTGGCCCAGCCCATCTCGGAGGCCCTGCGGTGACAGGGGCCATGGGTGAGCTTGAGGTACCAGGCAGCTGGGCCTCGCCGGGTTGCTAGGGCAGTTCGCCCTCCCCTACACAGCACATTTGCATCCACCTTCCCGCTGCCTGCAGCAGTCCCGGAGCTGCGTTGTGCTGCTGCCTGGCCATGCAACTGGGCCTGGAAGAACCACTGCTGAGACCCAGGTTGCGTGCCGTGGCCTAGGGATGCTGCCTACGGCCCACACTACGGCTTGTGGTCCTGATTCGGGGGACATGCAGTGGACTGTGTCATCATACTGCGGGGCCTGAGGGAGCTGTAGCAATTGCCCAGGCTACCTGCTGAGACACCCGGCCAGTGCTTGCTCTGGGTTTGGATTTCTCTCAAATCGACCTCAGAAGCCGGTGGCCTGAGATGTCCAGCGGCTGTCTGCTCTGCTGTTCTCTGGATTGCACTCTACTGCTGACCATGTTTGGCACTTCTCCATTTCTGCTCCTACTATCTCATCCTACAAGCGGGCCTGACCACCATAGTGTTGTCCCCTCTCCGAGGTGTTTACCACTCTAGGGACCATGTCAGGTTATGTTCGTTTTGGGTATTTGTATTGGTATTTGCCAAGCTTGTTTCTGCCTGATGCAGGTGAGGGCGTGGTTGTGGGCTATGTTTTTTTTGTGTGTTTCTATGTCCTTTAGTCATAGAGAACATTATGCGACCACAGTGCTGTCACATGCTAAAGTCACAGTTATATAGTGGTGACGAATAATACTGGCAGGTCCATAGCGGATATCTCCTTTCGTGGAACATTAGAGGCCTCAATAACCTCCGCAAGGAGAAACAAGAACATTAGAGGCCTCAACAACCTCCGCAAGTGAAAACAAGTGCTGCAATACCTAGCCCACCATGGCACACAGATAGCCTTCTTACAGGAGACACATCTTCCCCCGAGACCTCCCACACCTTTGCCTCCTCATGGGGCCCACACCACTGCTTTTCGGGCTATAGCACACACTTGTGTGATGTCTGTACACTAAGATATAAATACTGCCTCTTCCATGCCACAGCCAACTTCCTCGATGAGGACAGTACATATGTCCAAGTAGCTGGCATCCTGGCAGGGCTGTGTGTGCTGCTAGTTAACATTTATGCCCCACCATCAACACTCTTGACTTTTTCCAGTCGCTCATGTCCCTGATAGGATGCATAGACGCTGATCACATCACATCACACTGGGTGGTGAGTTTAACACTGGGCGGTGAGTGTAACATGCTCCTTGATCCTGAGTTAGACACTACTGCAGCCGCAACATCGAGTAAGCCACGCTTACTGCGCATCCTCCATGGCCTCTGCAAAATTTACATCCTCCTGATCCCTGGCACCTACTCCACTCCTCTGCCCTTACATATACTTTTTACTCTGCACCCCACGATAAGTGGACCCGTATTGACTATTGGCTCATATCCACCCTCCTAACCCCGTTGCTGGGGGCTGTCTCGATCCTCACGCGGACAGTCTCTCATCACTCTAGATGACCTTACACATTCCAGTCGGGGGGGATTTGGAGGGGCAGTGGCACTTCCCAAGCATGGCATTGTTCGACAAGGTGTTCCGGTATGAGCTTCGTTCCGCAGTTGTGGAATACTTTGAGCTTAATGTCGGCTCTGTCACCACACAGGCCACCCTGTGAGAAGCCTTTTAGCCTATTTTCATGGCATCTGTATTTCTAAACATTCTGGGGTGCTTCACAACATATGTAGGAGTCTGGCTCGCTTGGAAACTGAATTGATGGAATTAGACCAGGCAGATGCCCAGCAGCAGCACGAACCACAATTACTTAGGCACACTACTCTGTTAGTTGAATATCGTGATCTCGCTGATCAGGAGGTAAACGTTTAAGGGAAAACATGCTAGGGCTCGCCACTACTGAGAGGGAGAAAGACCTGCCTGCATGTTGGCTAGATTGCTTCACCCACCCAGGGGTGCTTCTTACATCCCAGAAATGCAACTAGCAGAAGGAACACGGGTCACTAACAACAACGAGGTTCTAGTCACACTGCTCAGCTATTACACACACCTTTACACCTCCTGTCTGGCTGGGAACACTAATAACCTAATATCATATCTTGCAGAGATAGCTATGGTTTGGCTTACGAACACCCAACAACAGTTTTTCAGCGAGCCGATTTCATGGGAGGAGATAATGCAAGAAAATGATTCACTTGATAGGTCCAAGGCTCCCGGCCTGGATGGACTTACTGTGGTCTTTTATAAATCTTTTTAGCACCTTTTGGCTCCCCACTTACTTGCCATGTACGCAGAATCTCTTGAGGTGGGGGTACTCTCACCAACGTTGCAGGAAGCACTAATCTCTTTACTCCTGAAGCCTGGAAAGGACTCACGGCACTGTGGTTCCTATAGACCCTTGTTGCTCCTCAATTTTGCTAATAAAATACTAGCAAAGGTCCTTGCCTCTTGCCTCACACTTCTGTTGGATCCGATTATTTCCCCTATTCTATCAGGTTTCGTCCCCCACTGCTCAACATCCTTGACCCTGTGCACGGTCTTCTCTGTGCTTAACAGAATCTCCCCAGAGGTCCTGGCTGCCGTGGCACTGTTGATGCAGAAAAGGTCTTTGATTCTCTGGAGTGGCATTTATTGCATGCAACACTTATCAAGCTGGGTATGCTGCACGGTTTCATCTCATTGATCTTGCTTTTATATTCCCAACCAATGTCACGGATTAGGGCCAATGGCTCGCTCAAGACTCCTTTTGCCGTCACCAGGGGACACAGCAGGGTTGCCCCCTCTCCCCACTGTTTTACATTATCTCTATGGACCCACTGGTGCGGCATCTCCAGGAGAAGCATCTGCGTCACTTTCTGCAGTTTAAACCTGCTGCCCTGCTACTTTCCCTCTATGCGGATGATATTTTGCTATTTGTTTGCTACCCCGCAGATAACCTACCTCCAATCCTCCATGAGATAGTTAGATTTGGATGAATTCCTGTTTCCACATTAATTGAACCAAATTCGAGTTACCCCCCTTACAGACGTCACTGGGGCCGTGCAATGTGAATTCGCTCTGGCCTGGTGCGACGTACCTGTTAAATATCTGGGCATTTGCCTATATTGTGACAAGGAGCAAGTCATTCGACTGCATTATGGCCCTGCCAAACAGAAACTGCCCACCCAAGTGGAATGGTGGCTCCATCTTGCCCTCTCAATGGCGGGTTGTATCACAATCATAAAGATGGTGGTCCTCCCCCGGTTTTTATACACTCTTGTTCTCCTGCATGAGTGGGGTGGGTATGGTGTTCCACATTTTCATTTTTATTACCGAGCAGCACAGTGTCAATTCACTCATTACTGGTACCATCCAGATGCATGTCTCACCTATTTTAAACCCGAAAGAGATCACACTGAGCTGAGGCCCCTGTGCTCGATACTACATGCGGGGCTCCCTTTTGATCCCACGGATATCCAAATGCTCTCCACTACTAGCTGGGCCTGGAGGAAGCTTATCCGGTTATTGAGGGAGGGCTCCTTTACTCCCCAGTGCTGCCTCTGGCAGACAGTCAATGGCTTCCTATAACACAGGAGAAATTGGTGTGCATCGCACGTTGACATGGCACTCCATACACACTTTTGGTGATCTCTTCCCAAAGGTCACATCCTTCCCAAAGCTAACAACATGCATTTTGCCATTGCCACCAATATGTACCGCTTCATTTTACGATGCCTCCATAGTGCCCTTCGAGCACTGCTGCCATCATATCCGTTGGCCCAGAGGAATTCGCCCCCTTGGCCCTCATAGTCATCTACGGCGATGGGAGTAGGATGGTCTCCAAGCTGTACCATGCATGCATTGTCCTCTTGTATACATGCAATGGAATGGAAAACTTAGGGATGCATAGGACGCTGAGTTAGGGCGCCCCTTAACCAAAAAAATCCATTACATATTTCTACGTAGAACCTATGTCACACCTAGCACCCTGGCACACCTGGATCCCGTGAGGTACTCTAGCTGTCCTGAATGCCACACTGATGGGGCTGATTTTGAGCACATGATGTGGACTTGCAGTCATATTGCATCATTCTTGTGCGATATCTACTCCCGCCTAGCCCAGATGATCGACATGGAGATTGCTCCAGACCCACTAATAGCCTTGCTGGGATATGTGCTGGATGTAGCGAAGAGTGTCCGATGATTCACCACACATGCATTACTCCTGGCTAAGCGTGAAATCGCTCTTCTCTGTGGGAGCAGACATCCGGCCACCACCAAAGCCTGGTTGCACAGCCTAATGTACTGCAATACTAGCAGTGAACTATATGCCACCCTCCAGCCCTCGACCTCAAGACCAAAGGATATTTGGCAACCTCTTTGGGAGTACCTGTAGACACTGGAGTGTGTGGAACAAGATTCTTGATCATTCGTGTTATCTACATGGGCATTAAATGGGTCTTGCGGTTCTGCAACCTCAAGTCTTAGACGTGGCCTGTTCCCCCATCCTGTCCGAACTCCTGCTGTTAGTACCTCCCTCCCTCTTTCTCATGTATCAGATCACCAGCTGTTATTTGTGTCCTTTATGCTACATGAATATGTTGACCTCACTGTAGTACTCCTTAAACTCTGGGGCTATTGTTTGTTTTGTTACTGTCATAATAAAATGATACATAAAGTAAAAAAAAAAAAATCTAAAAAATGAGGCAAAAAGTGTCTGATGGTGGATAAAACGGTGCATGACACAGAATCAATGCTACACAGTCAGTCTTTGTAGTCAGGACCTGAACCTTCTGAGCAAAACTTTGGGGCCCGGCACTTATTTTTTTTACAAATTAAGCACTGCATACAATTCTGCTCACTCAATACACTAGGGGGTATATTCACAAGAATGTGCGCTAAACATCTCCAAAAAATGTTAACGCAACTTCACACATCGCAGTCTATCGCGTGAAAATAACCCCGTGTTAACGTGCAATTCACAACACGGCGGTACCATGCGATAGTCTCCCGAAAACGCGGACAATGTCCGCGATACAACAACCGCGACGGTGATAAAAACCCAAACCCCAACACAAAAAACATGCGATGGGCCAAACCGCGATGAGGAAATCAGCGATAAGCAGCGCCAGGCCTGCAATACACACACGGCAGGCGGGAAAATCACTAAAAAAGTAGAAAAAACACCCAAACACAAAGTAACCAACACCGAAGCACCATGGAGGCATCCGGAGCAGGCGCAGAGGACGAGCGGAACCCCACAAGCACCCCTGACGCCCAGCCTGGGACCTCGGGGACAGGGAAGGGCAAGGACAAGAAGAAGAGGAAGAGGCGGTTCGGTCCGCAGGAGAATAGGATCCTGGTCACGGAGGTGATGGAACACCATCAAGAACTGTTCGTCACCTCCAACGTGTCATTGGGCACCAAAAATGGAATATGGCGGTCCATCGTGGACAAGGTGTATGCCGTAGGAGAGCACAAGAGGTCAATGGACGAGGTCAAGAGGCGATGGATTGACATCAAGCGCAAAACCAAGGAGAAACTCGTAGGCAACCAGAAGGCAGCAATGCAGACTGGAGGTGGGAGCCCAGCGCCACAGCTGGAGCTGGATGACATGGAGGAGCTGGTGTCGACAGTCATCAGTGTGGAGACTGTGGCAGGAGTCGTTGGACCGGACACTGCTCGACATGACACAACACAACAGCAACAGGGTGAGTAACCACCAGGTACTGGGGGGACGGGGGGAGATGGCCACAATGGCACACATGCACAATCAAGCAGAGCACAGTGCACACCCACAATGACTCTGGATCATGGCCCTGATCTACAAACTGTCACAATGTACAATGCCATGCTGTCTGAATGTGAACATGTACCATGCGGCTACATACATGTGGACACATTGTAATACAGCATCTCCCCTTCACATTGCAGAGGCACCGTCAACACCTCCTGCAGAGCAGTCCCAGCCACTCTTCACTGATGACGAGGAGGACACCCCTAGCATCGACACCCAAGCCCTCCAAGACATCATCCGCAACTCACCTCCAGGATCAGGGCAGCCCAGCTGCCTCGAGGAGACCCCACCCACTCCACAAACCACCCAGCAGGAGGCACCCACAACCCCGGCTGTCTCCCAAGACCCCCACGAACAACACATAGCCTTCCAACGCCGTGTGTTGGAGGGCCAGAGGGAGATGGCTGAGCAGGTGCGGGTGGGGTTCGACCTCATGGCTACCAAACTTGGCGCCATCCATGGGTGTCTAAGTCCCATCAGGGACCACCTCCAGTCCCTAACGGACACCCACAGGCCGCTCCATGGTCTCCAACGAGCCCTGGCTGACATCGCTGGAGTCATGACTCGGAGACAAGAACACCTGTCCGCTCAGAGTGGCTCCAGCGATCTCAGTCGTGAGCTGGCACACATGCGGAGGCTCATGGAGGACATGGTGCGGATGGAGGCGGAAAGGATGGCAGCCACTGCTGCACATCAGCAAAATGTAGCTGGGATCTACCATGCCCTGCATATCCTCATCATGGCATTGCTGCCACAAGGCGTGGCGCAGATTAATGCTGCTGCTCCTACACGATCCACATCTCTGCCCCCTGGTGTGTCAGTGCCTCACAGTGCGGCAGGCATTTCCACTCCGGCACCTGATGTGTCACTGCCACACAGTGCAGCCGACAATCCACCTCCGACCCCTGATGCGTCAGTGGCACACAGTGCCACAGCCGGAACTGCACCACCCACAGGTGGGGCAGCGCACACATCCGAGGACGTGGATGGGATTGAGATCAGAAGGAGGCACTAGCATTCATTTCCGCCACCTGGCCTGTTGCTGCTTGGTGCCACACATAGCCCCATGACCTTCCACTGACCCCCGATACACTCTGCTGCACTCACCTTGGACCGCGACATGGACTGCCATATCCTGTTTGATGACCAATGACACGGCGACCAGACTGCGGACTGTACCCTTCCTCTTCCGCTGTACTTGTCATTCCCCGATGGACTCTGGCTGGCCCTCCACAGGCCCATATTGTGAAGTGGGGTTGGCATGGCCCTGTACTGCTCCAGCTGCAAAACTCCACTGGATGTGCATTGAACATTCAGAAACGCACTGCTGTGTCATGTCTTTCATCATTCATGTATGAATGTGTGGATGAATGTAGGGACAGTGATTCCCCCTAACGTCAATGATGCTCATCTAGTGGGATTCCAGTCCCAGTGTGCTACATTGCCGATTGTGTTCCGGGTGCCGTAGACACTACAACAGGGACACACGCATTAGTCACTTCCTTGTCCGGACATGGACTGAACTACGCCCAGAGCCCCCGAGTCATTGTTGCAAGCCCTGCGCTGGTCTGGCGTACGCCAGGCCAGACCACTCCGCTTGCGCTCCGAGGGGGGGGCCACATAGCTACATGTCGCAGGTTTACACGCAAGTGGTCTGCAGGTCACTGGTCTAGTTGTCAGCATGTCACGTCCACTCCCTGAGGGCAGGTTTGCACACACACCACACCCATCCGGCACAGGCGTCACAGGCCATGTGACCCCGCCAATATAAGGGGCCGACAACGTCACATTCCCCACTGCCGGTGGTGACTGGATGACGGACGTTCCACGGTTCTCAATCATAAAGGGCCCATGAGTTGTTGCGCACAGGGTTAGTTGCACCCGAAGCCATGCGGCCGTCACGGGCCTACCACCACGTGGTGCTGACTGGGGTTGCACAGGGTTAGTGGCACCCGAAGCCTTGCGGCCGTCACGGGCCTACCACCACGTGGCGCTGACTGGGGTTGCACAGGGTTAGTGGCACCGAAATTGCTGAGCGGGTGTGCAGCCTGCGATGATGACGTGTGCACTGATGTTGTCTCTGCCATTGATGCCTCAGGACTCAGCGTCATGTGTGGGACCTGCTTGGCCGTGGTGCAGGTCCGCATGATGAAACAGAGAATGAAAGAAAGGCAGGAGAGAGAAAGAGAGAGAAGGAAAGGAAGGGAGAGAGAGAGAGAGAGAGAAGGAAAGGAAGGGAGAGAGAGAGAGAGAGAGAGAAGGAAAGGAAGGGAGAGAGAGAGAGAAGGAAAGGAAGGGAGAGAGAGAAGGAAAGGAAGGGAGAGAGAGAGAGAGAAAGAAAGGAAGGGAGAGAGAGAGAGAAGGAAAGGAAGGGGGAGAGAGAGAGAGAGAGAGAAGGAAAGGAAGGGAGAGAGAGAGAAAGAAAGGAAGGGAGAGAGAGAGAGAAGGAACTCTCTGGAGCTTGCACGGGCACGTGGTGTGCCCACTGGTGGACACACCGTTGGCGTCAGGTGAGCAGGGGGGCCTGGGTGCGCAAGTGCGGACAGCCAGCGCTGGCTGGCGGGAGGGGGTAGGGTGCGGCTGCATGTGTGCGCAGGGACGGACAGGCGTTGTTACCGTGTGCAGTGAGATGGAATCTGCCATGATTGACTCTGGCCTCGATTACAGATTGCAGACCTGGTGGCTTGCAGTGTATACCGGCACGTGGTTGGAGACACACCGGTGGCAGCAGGTGAGCAGTGGTGCCTGGGTGCACGGGGGCGGCAGTGTCCCTCCCTCTCTCTCTCTCTCTCTCTCTCCCTTCCTGTCCTTCTCTCTCTCTCTCCCTTCCTTTCCTTCTCTCTCTCTCTCTCTCTCCCCCTTCCTTTCCTTCTCTCTCTCTCTCCCTTCCTTTCTTTCTCTCTCCCTTCCTTTCCTTCTCTCTCTCCCTTCCTTTCCTTCTCTCTCTCTCTCCCCTCCTTTCCTTCTCACTCTCTCTCTCTCTCTCCCTTCCTTTCCTTCTCTCTCTCTCTCCCTTCCTTTCCTTCTCTCTCTTTCTCTCTCCTGCCTTTCTTTCATTCTCTGTTTCTCTGTGTCTGGCTCCTTTGATGTGCGCATGACACACGTTCTGATTTTGTGCTTTATTTTCCAGGCTGTGACATCAAGATTGTCCCGGACGGACCCGACAGGAGTCTTCCGCATTGGTGTTTTGTGTTGTATTTCAATAAAGTTTTTGGTTGTTACTTCAATGATGTGTGACTGTTTCTCATTCTTCTGACCACACGTGTGTTTCTTTTTGTCATTGTGCGACATCATGCGCTTTTTGTGGCTCTTGTGTCGTGCACGGTATGTGTTTGTCCAGGGGGGGGCCGGGGGGAGGGGGGGGGCCTGGGAGTGGTGGCGGTGGGTGTTGTGGCCCTCTTGGGTCTCCGAGCTGCATGATCATTGGCTCCATGGCATCTGTGGGTCTTCCGATGTGGCTCTGGGCTGGGCTCCCTTTCGTGCTGCAGGTAGTCGTCCTGCTTAACACCAGCAGAAGGCAGGTGTTAAATCCCTGCTGCTACCGCAACTTATTGCCAGTTTTTGGTTCGCATCGCAGATCTGGCAGTTCGTTGTGAAAGTGGTGTAGTGGTGTTTTCGTGTGTTTTTGCACGGGAACGCCTACTCTGCATCTCATTAGGGTTAGTTGGTGGTGTCACCCGTGGGGGTAAAATTTGTGGCAGTTATCGCGGGAATACTGGCGATGTCTGCAGTTTGCACACACTTGTGAATGGGGCGTTAAATCTATCTCCACTTTTGATGCGTTAAGGTGGCGATAACTCGGCGATAAGTCCTTGTGAATATGCCCCTAGGAGTGAATTCGGTATACCTGAAGTAGTAGTATGGTATGCTATGTATGGTGCTGTGCACTTGTTTTAGAATTGCATACTTGCGGAATGTGCTGCAGAGCACCTTCAACAGGAGCACCAGCCTATGCAGTTTGATGCAGAATCACTTAGATAATGGCACGTCCATGAGTTCAGCAAGATGAGTTGGGATTGGCTGGCAGCTGTACTATGACGCTATTGAATAAGCCACTCTTCACACTCAATCTTTCTGCACCACTGTTTCCCTTCTGAAACTTTTTGGGGAGAATTCAAGTTTTGGAGACTAGGTACCCCTGGATTTGTGACTGTCATTCCCTGGGAATGTTTTTATCACAGCATAAGCAAATTAAAATTCCTGCAATCAATTTGGTGCGCCCTGCATGAGCACTGGATCTTTTTCCAAGGAAAGAATACTTCTTACAATAACTCGGGGTAAGATACATTCGGGCAAGGCTCGTAGTATCATTCAAACTGGTTTCTCCTTGCCCGCTTTCACCAATGTTTTCAGTTGTATTTCTGGCATCTAATTTAGATTACAGATAGCTTGCTTCCATTCTATGAGCGAGGCATCTGCATATGTAATTGTCATTTGGGAAAATCAAATTCGACCTTTGATGTTTAAAACTCATCATGTTGACTGTATACTCCATTCCCGGAGGACCTGACTGTTAGATAAACTAAAATTAAGTTAACATAAACCTGTATAATTGCTCCCAAAATGAAGTTTAGGTTCTATTATTGCACCAAACACACAAAAGGCTATGTTCACCTTAAGTGGCCAGGGTATGCCTAGACGTGGGTCCCTTGCTCACTTTGCCACTGGAGTCAAGCTAGCCTGGCTGATGAGGGGTGAAACCCTGAAACCAGTCCCAGGAAGCTTGTTTCCGGTTCAGGGAAGACCTGGCCTGGCAGTGCGGACTGGACTGATTCCATGAGGAACAGGGTCAAGACTGATTTGCGTATGGCTGGGTCTAACCTGGGATGGCTTAGTGAGAAGACGAACTATGATAGATTAAACCCAGATTTGTGACTGGGGGTGAGTGTCTGAAAAGTTTCAGCATCCATCATCTTATTGTGTTTGCTTTATTACACGATCAGTATTGCATTTTAATTTTTTTCAGCTTTCCAGCAAAGCACAGTAAAGCATTTAGGTAATTTTATATTATTACATACTCATTCAAGTGTGTCTTGCATTGAGAATGTCCTTGTGTCTGTACTTGTCAGGTCATATTATGATTGGACATACAGTAATCCCAAAAGTAGATTGAAACATTGCACAAGAGTGTGAACTATTTTCTTTAAGTTAACTGTGTGGCTTCCTAGATTGTTGTGCTGTTTATACATTCAAATAACTGAAATCACGTTAATATAATTATGCTTTAGGATTCAGCCCCATCAACATATAGATCTGAATTTCACTTGCATCTGAGTCAGTTAACTTTAAGCTAGACATTATTTAATTAAACATCATAACATCAGATCCGAAAGCTTAAATAAACAAATGTTTGATTGCTGTGCAAATAATTGTGAATATCCACACTTCTATTTATCGCCCTTTGTCTTTGTTGACAGTGATTGTTTCTGAAATCTGTGAAAATCTGTGCCCTAAGACCGAGGCCAAAATGGACACCAGGTGCCGTATGACAAACAGAGTGCACTATCCCTGTTGGCGCCAGGGTGCACCTTCAAATTGGTGAGCTGGCCGCAAACAGAAACAGTGCACCCTATTACCGATGATGCACAGCCCCCAGGGCATATGAAAACTTGCAGTTTCCATGCAAACGCCTTCACTTATAATGAGGGGGTAGAGAATTCCCTGCAGGCGGGTGAAGCGAGTGACTGCACCGACCTGCAGGGGAATCTCTGAGGGGTTTATGAGACCTCCTTTCCCTGCACCATAGGGTTGCCCCAGGTGGCGCACTGGCCAGCACCCACCTGCACTTAAAAGGAGGGTCAGAGAACTCCCTGCAGGTGCGTGCAGTGAGCCACAGCACCGACCTGCAAGGGGATGTCTGAGGGTCCATAGGACCTCCTTTTCCCAATCCAGAGGGTTGAGCTCAGGGGGTGCACTGACTGTGCACCAGTCTTTGAGGCATACAGGCAGTGTACCTACTGATGGCCTCTTTGCCTGTGTCCATACAGAGTGCGAGTGCAGTGGTAAAGTGTTTTTTTTCATTTGCATGGGGCCACGCTCCCTTGCAAATGAAGAAACACCCTCTTAAGATAGCGCCACGCTGTATGTGCACCAGTGCTACCTGTATTACTGAAGGGGCCACAGGAGTGTCTGTGGCACCTTCTTTAATACAGTGGCCAGTGGCCATGGGGCACAAAAAAAGGGCACACATGTGTGTTGTGCCTCGGGACACTGTACTTAACATAGCCCCAGATCTACTTAGGTTTTGACACACAAGACTGGGTACCAGGTAAATTTGGTGGACTCAGTGCAGGTAGTCCCATAAAAGGGACTGGTGTTATCTACTAGGCCCTGCAGAAGTATCCAAGATGTTGAAGTATTCAAACAGGGGTGATTGGCATTCACCAGTGTGTAAATCAACTCTTAGATCACTGCTTCAAGGGTAGCTAAATGTCATCAGCCTACATTTGGAATACCATCTCATGGCTATAGAGGGATTGGGCCAATGGGGTCATGAAGGCACTGAAGAGAATCAACATAGGACCAATCTTTGTGGCATTCCATATGTTAGTTGCAGTTGATGTGCGGAAGAATGTCAGTTTCATTGGTGAGTATATTTGGAAACTAAGGAAGTGAACCAGTTTATTGCTGTACCTTCAAGACTTGTAATGACCGAGATGGCATAGGAGGATGTCTTGGTGAACTGAAAGTATGGCTGTGGAGAGATGGAGAATAACTGCATTCAGGAATGGATTTGGCCACTGGTGGTGCCAAGCTCTGACCTAATGTTCATATGTGTAGTTTCTATGACATGGCGGAAATAGAAACCAGAATGGAACTCCATCGGGGGCATCACATTCGAGCTGGGTAAAATGTTGTGTCAGCATCAGTTACAAAACATTTCAACACACATAGAAGGCAAAGATAAGCTGGTGGAGTGTCAATATCTCTGGGTGTGCTGTGGGTTTTTTGCGGAGCAATGAAGTCTTTGAACCTCTGGTGATGAATTATTGCTAAGTTAGGATGGATCTATTGCCAGGTTGCAGTGTACACACCATGCAATTACAGAGGTCAGACTTGGGCAACAAGACTTCAAAGATTTTAAAACTTGAAGGTGACAGTGACTAAAGTGAACTCTGAGAGCATGCCTCTATTGTTGAAGCATTACTTTGGTCCATCTGGAGAGCATTGTTTTCACTGAATATTTTAATCCCACAGTCGAAATTAGGTCTTTGCAGAGCTGTTGGAATAGAGAGCAGCATCTTGAGAGGTTGGGGGTTGGGCAGGGTCCGCTCACATGTTATGTTATGTTAATTAATTTTATAAGGCGCGCAGCTACCCCGAAGGGTTTCCCGGCGCCTTCCCGAAGGGAACAAGAGACAAAAAAAAAGGATTATTGGTTACACAGCCAAGTTTTCAAACATTTGCGAAAGTTCCGATAGACTGTTTCGTTACGGAGTGACATGGGAAGAGAGTTCCACAGGGAGGGACCGAGATAAGCAAAGGATCGACCGCCCATCCGCGACAATCTGATTCTAGGAACCGAAAATTTCACCTGAGTAGTGGAGCGGAGCAGGCGTGATGGTATGTAAGAGTGAGCTAAGGTTTGTAGATATTGAGGGGCAGTGCCAATTTTGATCTTAAACATATAGCTCAAGGCCTTAAATTTAATACGATTCTCAACATTGAGCCAATGAAGATCACGAAGAAAGCCTGAGATAGGGGCAGCCCTGGGAACATGGCAGAGCAGTCTGGCGGCTGCATTTTTCGTATCACATCTTTATTTACACCCAGGTACAAGATGTTGCCGTAGTCCAGTCTAGAAGTGACCTGGACTACGGTTCTCTGGGTGGAGCAGGGGAGCATCCAAAGAATTTTCTTTAGCCATTTCAGAATGATAAAACAAGTCGAGGCCACCTTTACGACCTGTTGTTTCATTGAAAGCTGATCATCAATTATGAAACCAAGGTTGCGGACTTGATGGGTGGGCTGAGGTAGAGCACCCATTTCCAAAGGCCAGTGCTGGGGACCCCAAAGATCTTTTTTTTTCCCCCAAAATCAGGACTTCTGTTTTTTCACCATAATTTGGGGGAAATATTGTTCAAAGAGTTTTCAGCTTTTGCTGTCCGATGATGGAAGGAGGCTTTTTGGCTTTTGCTAGTACAATCCTAAAATCTTTCTTTTATGTGCTGCAGGTATAGCGGCCATGATCGGATCTGGTTTTCTTTAGAACAGAGAATCCTGATAATTGTGCTTAGCATAATTTTCATTTTTTCCCCATTCTAATGCCTTTCGGAAAATGTTTGCACCTCACAGACTGGTTTCAGTAGAACATCTAATGCAGGTGACAACGCACTACATGGTGCCGGTATTTATCATACTTTTTGTATTAAAGGGCATACCTTAAGTACAATTTCCATGCAGATGACTTCCCATTAAAAGGAGCAGGTGTTTTTGCGTAACTTTTATACACGTAGGCAACCGCCCAAGTGTAATTCACATAATTTTCAATAAAATTATGCATATTACCTGTTGGAAAATGTACATAATTTTGCCTTCTCCTAGTTTACTTTAAAAGAGCCGGGTTCCATGTTCTAGATTTACTCTGAAACCCCAGGACGATGTCTCTTTTTGTCTGCATGAAAGTGTGGAGGGGAGGAAAATCGTTAGCCAATCAATCGTTACTGTTCCAACGAAGTATGACTCCGAAGAATCACAGACTCCCAATCAAGTTTAGTAAATTTATTACAAAGCCAAGAACAATTGGACATACAAACACCTCAAGACGAGGGTGTAGAAATGCATTGGAACTAATACAAAGCCAAACCTACGAGTGAAATTAAGATGGTGCAACATGCACAGAATAATCAGTTCCAGAATCAGGATACAGAAAAGAATAGCTCCGACATCCAAATTTCCCTTCATTGGGGGGTTCGTAAATGAAAAGCATTAGTCTGTCCCTACTCTACCACTAATGTGACAACACTACGTAGCATTTCCCAGGCAAGTTCGGTAGAGGTGTTAGCAAGTGAAGACTTCCTAAGAAATCCATTCAGGTTGGAAAGGGTCAAGTAGCATAAAGCTACAAAGCTCGTTCTAAGATGCCCTCTCTTTCAAGGAAAGGCAGAAGTTCCCGGACTCTGTCCCTAACTTCAACACAAGAGCTTCAGGTAGCGTCCCAGAATTCATTGCAAAGCCACCCCTTTCAAGCAAGCCACCCCCTCATAGGTAACTTTCCATGCGGCAGCGATGCTCCCAGGCCTCAGCGCGATGAACTTGATTCCCAGGCTCTCTCCAATGAGAAAGAACACTGTCACTCTTTATCAGTATCGTCGTTCAATATATCTTCTCCTCCCTAAGCCTAACTCCTAAAACAAAGACATTATTCTAGTAAACACGGATGAATTTCTCCACCTGCAACAGAAACGTGAGAAAAAACATGCACATAAAATTCACTAGCAATTCTAATACGAGAGCTTCCAGGGAGAAATACAATTCAGGCCTGCAGAAATCGGCCAACAAAAGAAATGGCACATAATCTTATAAGGCACGCATGTAAATGAACGTTATTACTGAACATGTTTAAATCTACGCATTACACAAATACACTAATCATGAAAATATTCTTTAGCCACATGTACAATCCTACACATTAAGGTTTTCATCTAATCACAGGTAATTGAACTGCAGATTTCTTCATGTTTACTTTGTAATACCCCTAACACTTCATTTTTCATGTTATTACAGTACACAATTAAGGATTATATGCAGGTGCGAACTACCCATGATTATAATGGAACCCTACAAATGAAAGAGCAAAATCGAACTCTAAGAACTTCCACCTGCCTTCAACTGTGTACAATGACTCAGATCATCAGTTAATGATTTGTTTGTTTCTTTATCATTTGTTTTGGTGCATATGAGGGGTAACAGTACTGAGGTGACTTGGTAGCCCATTTTTCAAGAGAATTCATAATTCCAGATGATGGGCAACTGGGAAGCCTCTCAGTTTTCAGAACACCTGAGAGAATATGTTGAAGTTGGGGATCAACATCATTTGGGTTTTTAAATCATGCAGTGGCCTCTGGTGGATCTTCGTGGTGTGCAGGTGATACTGTTGACTGGACATGACAAATAATGTAGGATTTGGCCATCCCAGGAAAGCATCTTTTAGTTAATGATGCTGATGTTACTGTTTGGAAAAGGTCGTGAGTTACTCTAACAGCTGTTTAAATCCACAACACTCTACTTCTCTGACCACACCAAGGAAAGATGCCCAGGTGTAGTGTTGCTGAGTGCCAGGCGGCCATGCTTCAGAAGGTTTGTCGTTGACCAGAAGTTGCTTGATGAAAGATTTGCACAGACCAATAAGGTCCTTCCTGGAGATGACATCAGAGACAATCTATGGCACGTTGCCTCTGATCACAGGGTGCTTGTTTTTATTGATTATGTTGTAATGTGGAAGTAGGATATTATTGGGAAGATGTAGGCGGAGTAAAAAAAACATGATTTGATGAAGAAAACAGTCAGTTTTAATTTCATGGTTGTTCTTGACTTTATTTGATACCATTGTAGAGGTATGGAATGCGCCTGTGTGGGTGGGATGCAATAGGGTGTCAGCATGAGTCGTGATGTTTGTAGATAGCAGCAGCACAATTCAAATTAATCTTGTGCAATGGCCAAGAGGTAGTTGAAAGAGTAAGGACATCAGTGAGTGAGAAAGTGAAACTTGAACCATGTGGGGGCACCTTAGCAGAGATATTCCAAAGCAAGTTAACTGCTGATGATAGGAAGGGCTCACTCTATGGTACAGTGAGAGGCTAATCTTCTCGGTAATAAAATGAGATTGGTGTCCATGCTGAGGGGGTTTTGCAGTGACATCTATCAACTAGAATGATCTCAATGTCTACAGTCAGGATTAATCATCACAAACAACGAAGTGACTCCTCTAAGCCAAAATGACTGGTTTGAAAGCAGTCAGGATGAAAAAAACATTGACCTTCTAAGTGCTAAGGTTAGTGGTTGAGGTCTGGAGTAGATGAGGTAATTGCTGGTGCACAAAGCATTGGCTAGGTGGCTGTTCTTGGCACTAGGCAGGGCATAACAGGAGCACGGACTGGGTGGAGGGGGCAAGGACTGGGTGGAGGTGAGGTGGTTTGCGTTGGCTTGGTGATGCCTATGTGTTGGTTTATGTGTGGGCATGGTGTCGGCGAGTCTGGTGTTGCAGTGCTCCAGGAGGGATTCAGTGTTGTCTGTGGATGAACACACAGAGCATAATGAGAACTAAAGGTGCACATGCTCGTCCACTGATCATGGAAGGGGTGAGTTATGAGCTGAGATTGAGCCAGATGAGGGGCAGAAGCAAACAGTGGTGGTGAAGTGGAGTATGATGATCTTAAGTACTGCAACACGGCTGGGTATCATCTCAAGGTGTGGGAGAGCAGGGTAGTGCTTGGGCTGCAATGAAGATAGGAGGCGAGGTACAACCCTGGGGCCACAGGAAAATCACAGGTGAGGTGTGTGCATGGGGTGTGCTGTGTATTGACATTGTGTGAGACATGAGCATTATGATAGTTTAGGAGGAGCTACAAACCTACAAATTATGTAATCTACAATATTGCAGCAGGTGGGCAAATTCATAAACTAGAAGGGACTGGTGGTTCCTTAATGTCATTAGCTAACTATTTCCTCCACGATCAGAAGTCTCAGTTCAGACCTGCATGGGTAAGGAAATAACCATACCCAACATAACATAGAAATTCCCTTCTTGATTGATGAAGATAAGAAAACAGTCTTCATTCTTTTTGACATGTACGCAACTCATACACAATATTACTGGACAGGCTAGAAGTATGTACATACATGTTGGGCACTGCCCGCTTCTGGCCCTACCTTTCCACTCCATCAGCAGTAAAACAAAATCAGGATCAGAGTAGGTGCATCTTCCACCTGGCCAGTACCCTGACAACCCCCACGATTTATCCCTTTCCTGACTCTTGTTCAACATCAGTGTATGTGCCTTGGCATGGTTTCCTGACTAGTATCTATTACATTTCTGAATATACACAGAGGATACCCAAATACACTTCCAGTTTAAAAAAACCAACATAAATACACCACTGACGTTACCTTCTGTTTGGACCACATCCTCCACTGGATGATGTAAAGCCTCTTGTGCATGAACGGAACCATGAGGGAGCTCATCATTATGGGGGAAAGTGAGTCCATCTCACTATAATTTGATTTGACTGCCCCGTACACCACCCCCTCACAAGCTAGGAACTTGGGGATACTCTTTGGGCCTGATTCACAGAACTAACTTACGTCAAAATCCTAAACTTACAACAATTTTGGTATTCACAGAATGAACTTACACATTTGGGTATTCACAGAATGAACTTACACATTTGGCTATTCACAGAATGAACTTACACATTTGGGTATTCACAGAATGAACTTACAACAATTTTGGTATTCACAGAATGAACTTACTCATCCTAACTTTATGTCTCGCCACCGGGCCGGAAATTCCGGCCCGAGTGCGGACATAAGGTTAGGATGAGTAAGTTCATTCTGTGAATACCCAAATGTGTAAGTTCATTCTGTGAATACCCAAATGTGTAAGTTCATTCTGTGAATACCAAAATTGTTGTAAGTTCATTCTGTGAATACCCAAATGTGTAAGTTCATTCTGTGAATACCAAAATTGTTGTAAGTTCATTCTGTGAATACCCAAATGTGTAAGTTCATTCTGTGAATACCAAAATTGTTGTAAGTTCATTCTGTGAATACCCAAATGTGTAAGTTCATTCTGTGAATACCAAAATTGTTGTAAGTTTAGGATTTTGACGTAAGTTAGTTCTGTGAATCAGGCCCTTTGTCTGTGAATTGTTGTTAGTTTCACAAGTCAGTGCATTTGTCAAAGGGGTAAATTTTCAGCCCTCTCTACTGCACAAAATGCTCCCTTTACCCCAAAGCCCCCATTGTGTGGAAATGAATAGAGTCCTTGACATACCACACCTAGATTATTAGAATATAATGTACCCTGCCCTCCCCAAACAACCATTATAAGGCTACAAGACAGCAAAACAAGACAGGCAGAATGTGCCTTAAACCACATAAGTGGGACCATATCAAGCCAGTTCTGAAAACGCTCCACAGACAAACGGATAAAACAAGGATCAAATTCAATGGTATCTGCATGGACTACAAGGCCTACAGAGAAAATGTCTCAAAAGACTTGCAAAAGCTAACATTGCACCACACCCCAACCAGAAACCTTTGCTTTTTGACTGCCAACTTGATTATCAAGAGTCATTTAAATAGAGGAAAGACAGAGGTAGATACCTGGGAGTGCAAGATCCAAGACTGTGGAATGCCCTCAACTCTTCTGAGACCTCAATCCAACCATGTGCACTTCAGGGAACCTTTGAAATGTAACTTTATGTGGACAATGGCAGCAGTTCCCTGCAGTGAACCATAGTCTAGTTTTGTGGGTTCCATCCCACACACCAGGCCCGGCTCCAGGATTGAGGATCTGGGAGGGACATGAACAAGCATGGCTGGGCCATGAAGATGAACCGAGTTGTCAGGCCTTTTCCAGGTGTCTGAGAGCTGAGTCTGGGCATGCTGGATGATCTTGTATGGAGATGAGCTGCATACTTGGGGGTCATGCTTACTCTTTGTATCTCTATCTCTAGGGCTTTGCATCAAAGTGCTTTATTTCTTTTGCTCTCTCTGCCTCTCCCTCCTTTCCGTCTGCCTCACCGCCTTTCTCTCTGACTCACTCTCTTCTCTCTCTACCTTACCCTCCTTTCTTTCCACTTCACACTACTCTTCTAACCCTCTGAATCCTCCTGCCTCACACTCTTTTCTCTTCAACTCACCCACCTTTCTCCTCGCCTAACCTTCCTCTTTCTCTATCTCATCCTCTTCTCTCCCTGCCATGGCTGCCTCTCTCGCTCTTCACATCACCGTGCTCTCACTGTTCCTCCACTTATCCCTCATCCTTATATCTCCACCTCATTTTTCTCTCCACCTCACCACCTGCACTCTCTCATCCTCACTATCCTTCCTCTCTGCCTCATCCTCCTCCCTCCCTTACACTCCTACTTCTCTCCTTCACCTCTCTGCTTCATCATCCCCACTTTCTTGACCTCTCTCTTCACCTCAATCTTTGCTCTCTCCATCTGACCCTCTTCTGTCGGCTTTACCTTGACTGCTTCTCCCTATGGGGTAATGATTTTCTGTATCTAAAGGAAGCTTGAAATGCTTCCCTATGAACAGGCCCGGACTGGGAAACCAAAAGCAGCCCTGGTATAAATGCTCAAACCAGCCCCACTCCCTTTGTCTCATCAAAGTGCAAGTTCTTGCTTTCCATCCAGGCATTCTCGCTCTCTCGTCTCCGTCTCTGATTGCTTTCTCTCTACCGTCACCTTCCCTCCTTCTTTCTCTCTCTCTCCTGAAGTCTCCCTGTGCCTGCTGCAATTAGCCTCTTTGAGCGGAGGAAAGTGACAAACACACCACCAGTGGCCTTGGGCTTTCAAAGCCTGCCTTCGAGGGCTCTTGCCCACCGGGAAAATGCCTGATGAAATAAAAGGCCTGTCCAGCCATGCATACAAGTGGTTGTGCTTGTGTAGGTGTGCATAAGTGGACCTCGCAATCCTGCTGCCGTCTTATCTGTTCTTCACTGGCAGCTCACAACATGTACAGCAGCCTTGAATATAGAGAGCACTTATCAGCACACAGAAGATCTACAAAAGACTTGGGGGCCAAACATATTTTAAAGAGATAGTAAAGAGCTATGCAACGTTTTGCAGTTATGGCTAAAAACGACTGCTGTTCATTTAGTTCAAATAAATAGGTACAATAACAATTGGAAAAGCAATCCAAATTGGCAACTGGTCAGACATCAAATGTGAGCCCATTTCCGCACTTAGATGCCCACTGTGGCAAGAGTAAAGCTTCTGAGGTTGATGATTAGACTTGACAATTTGGTGGCTAGTTTTTCTAGCAATATTCAGCTTTCAGTCCTTTGATTAGAGTGTATTTTAAGGGGAACAGAGTGGAAATGTGCAGCTAATGTGAGTGCCTCAAAACTAAACTGTCTCATCTAAATTGTGACTGCCATGTCCCCTCTTCTTTCCTAATCTCTTCCTTTCTCCCACATTTTTTTCCTATTCCCCTCATCCTCTCTGTCTCCATCACCCAGCCCATCCATCACTCTTTTGTTTTATCACTCTTCTCTTAACACTCCTTCTCTGCCGCACCACAATTTATCAGTTGCCCATCACCCTACTCTCTGATATCCTTCCTTTCTCATCAGCCCAATCCTTTACCGGCCTCATTCTCCCCTTTCACCCCTCCCTACACCTCTCCCTCTCCTCACCTCTCATCCTTTTCTCAGAACAGAGCTACCAGTTACCCTATTCCCATCACACACTTTGCTAATCATTCTCCTGCTCCATCATACTCCTTCTTCTACCTCGAACACCATCTTCATCGCCTTCTCTTCACTATGACACACATCACTCTCTTATTCCGCTCCCATCAGCCTTTTCAGTCATATTTCTTCTCTTCCCTTCTACTGAGTACTTTAGACTTATTTCATCCACCACTTCCCTTGGCAAGCTTTTCTCTTATCCTACCTCTATTTTTCGTTATCATCTTTGCTGTCTATGCACTCTCCTCTAATCATCCCCCAATTTCTCACCTCTGCGGAGCCACTGTTGTGACAACTGTGGAGCAGGGTTTATCAGGACTTCAGAGGGAAGGACGCCACCCATCCTCAGCTGTGTGTTAATTGATGGATAATATTAGTGGCCTATCTGGGTTATGCACTCTACCTTTGAAAATGTGCCAAAATATTACAATTATCCGAAGCTCAAATAAGTGTTGTTTATCCAGAGCATGGACACCTAGCAGTTCAGAATGTTTATTTTGATAGCAGGACACACAAGTTTATTTTTGCAGCACTTTCTGTCCTACTCTTGAGTCGGAAATGAAAGGCTTAGTAGCAATATTTCAACGTATGAAGCCACAGATTGTAGGCAATTCTTGCCAAAAAGTGCATTAGCCCACTATATCACCAAAAGGGTTTAGGATCCAAGTGGGTGTTCAGCCGCGCTATTATCCATTTCTATGTACCCATGTGACATAAAAATAGAATTTGTAGGGAGAGAGTAAAGGCACTGTCACCGGTGCCCCGAAGCGTGTTGTCTGAGCCTTAACTTCCTTCTAATTATTTTAGCAAACTCAGCTAGCACCTCTAGTGACTGGGACTAGGACAGTGGCAGCATGAGTTGCAAGTGCTGCCACAGTAGAGCTGCCACTACTGTTCTTTGCATAATGGGAACTTGCACTGCTCCTGCCCATGCTGTATGTTGTGTTAGTGAACTTGGGCAAAAGACTTTTTACTTCAGAAAAGTCAAACTGAGGGGTACTTACTGGCAGCCATTTTCATATAGTACCATAAATTAAGAATAGTGTCACAGCAGGACAAAAATAAAACAAACTTCTGCTCAGAAATAAATTGATTGTATTTACATTTTCAATTACTTTTCTTGGGATGGCAAAATCCAATCAGATTGTTTCTGCCCAGTGACGTAGCAAGGGGGGTTGGGGGCAGCTCTTACCTGCCGTTTCGGGCCGCCTCCCCCGCTCATTAGTGCGGCCATCGGGGGGGGGGGGGGCAAGAAGCCGAGAAAAACGCCAGCACCCCCCCCCCTGCTCCTTAGTGCCACCGCCGCGGGGCAGCAAACGCAGGAACAGCCCGGGCGGTCTAAGGGCTAGCTATGTCACTGTTTCTGCCACATGCAAGGCCACTGGAATTATGTGGCAGAGGACAAACAAATTATGCTGTTGGTTTCACTAAATTACCTGGCAAGAATAGGCAAATTATGCAGTCTTACGTGGCACATTTTGTGGCAATATTACTTCATTATTTTGTCATTTATACACATGGTAACACTGTCTGGGCAATGGTTTCATCTCATTAGTACCAGTCTAACAGCCAAATACGACAATAGATAACTGAGAGGTGACCAGTCAACCTTTCCAAAGGGTTTTTCACCATTCACTAACATATTGCTTCATTTTTATTAACTTTTGATCAATGTGGCTAAAAACAAAGTTTTTGTTAAAATCTGCAGGTTTATGTAGCAGGAGATGGATTATGTGTTCAATGTGGTAAATCCACAATTACACAGAAAACACATTGGATGCAGAATCGCATAATTCCAGTGGATTTGGCAATATGTCATCTCTTAAATACTGTGTAATGGGAGCTTGTGGGCCTCTTTGGATAAAATAGCAATGTCACAGGTATCACTGCTTTTCACATGTGCATGATAACAGCCCCCATCCCTACGGACTTCGCATCTCTCCCAAGGCACTTCAAGAAGCCCAAGGCATTGATGTTTTTAATGAAAGTTAAACAATTAGGCTTAGAAAACAAGGCTGCAGGCCCACATCAATCATTAAAGAAAAAGAACAAACAATGTTTTCTGCTTGTAAATTGGCCTTTGGAGGGCCATGGGCAGTGGTGGCTGGCAGGAAACGGGGTTGGTGAGGCGGGGGTGGACAAAAAAAATATAGCACCTTTTGCCGGTCTCATCTCTCCTCAGCTTCGGTCCCCTCTGATGCCACCGTCTCTCCTCAGCTTCGGTTGTGGAAACAGGAAGCCCCCAGGCTCCCTCCCCTAAGCCAATCACAACACTGAAATGCAGCATTGTGATTGGTCCGTAGTTCCCCACCGGGCTGAGTAATGCAGCCTGGTGGGGAACATGCGAAGTGTGCATGACTGTTAGACCAGGCCAAGATGGCCGGCCAAGCAGTCATGCACACTTGGAGTGTGCAAACCACTCCTCCCCCTGTGCCACCAGTCCCGCCCTAACCCAGCCCCGTAGTGAAAACTAAAATGATAATAACAAGGTTATTATCATTTTATTTTTCCTTTCTCCTGCTCTGACAGCAGTGGGGTGACGCTCCTCCGCCTTAGCGGAGGAGCCACCCCTGCCACGGGGCTACCTTGGGAGGGCCTGGCCCACCTGGCTCTCCTGCTAGAACTAGGCCTGCAACACACATGCTAAGAGCCATAGGCCATGCTTTAGGGTGCCCCAAACAATCTGATTTGCTCAGAATGGTTAAATGTAAAGCCCAACGCACATGGAATGACTTGAAGTGTAACCTGAATTTCTAAAACACCCTTCTCTTTCAGCCGATTTTCCCGGCCACCATTCAGTCAATCAGAATTGGTCGTAGTGTTTAGAAAATTCTGATTTAATTCTTGGTGGGCAGTCCGAATATCAAGGGGGAAGACCACTTGAAGTCCAGGGAGGTGAAGTAGCCTGAAGAGGAGTATTTTTCTCTGCTCTGGAATGGAATTGCCGCTTTCTTTTTTATTGCTCGTGCCAGTTCAGGAATATTGAGGTAATGCAAAATTAAAGTTTCTCCACAGGCTGACCTATCCTATGCCACTTCCAGTCTTCCCACGAATTACTCTCATGTACCTAGTCACCCCAGTGCTTTGTTTGAGCTAGTGGCTGCAGGTGGAGCCCATCAGCATCTCTTTTTGTGGACTTATTTCCCCTCAACAGACTTTGGATCAGAGTAAGAGAGAAAAACACAAAAGGGGGAAAGAAGGAGGAAGAGAAAGATAAAAAAAAAACGGAGACAAAATGAGAAATCAGGGATGGATGAACAAAGACCTGCAAGACTGAAATAAACAGGCAGGGAGTGTCTGGGGTTGGACTAAAGAGGCACGCGGACGAATCACGACAAGCCATCCTCGGTATTAGGCACTCCAACCTTAGATAGTACCGGCCCCAGGCTTTTGAGCAAAACCTTGGGCCTCGACACTTATCTTTTACAAATTAAGCACTGAGTCACCCTCTGGATCTCTCATAAATTGGTGAACCAATAACACTCAAACCGTCAACAAGCCAAGGATCTGGTTGATGGTGCGCCACAGGAGCAGTATGTAACTCAACAATGGGATCACTTCAGTGTGTCTGGTCCAGTCGCCTCTGTGATCTCACACAGAGATGTTGATGAAAGTAAAAGAACAGTGAGAAAATGAGTTGAACAGCTTCAAAGGAGAGTGTTTGCCAAGTAAAGGGTTGATACTTGACATGAAGAAAAATGGGAGACCACATGACCAATGAGCTGCGTGCAAATGGCGACGTCAGTGAAGGGTTTGGAGTCTCCCTGTCTACCCATGGGCAAGTCTGAAGCAGTCCAAAGAAAATTCCAAAGCAGAAGGCCCCAGGACGGCTGGTAATTGTAAGAACTATGTACATGACATTCAACTATTCCTTTCACCGCTGATGAACCGTGACCTCTGCCACCTTACCTGTCCGCACCCGATGTTGCGATTTCTTGTTTCTCCAGGGCAGTGAACCCGGCAGCGGAGGTCAAAGGTGAAAAGCCCCAGTGTGACAGAGTTCCACACACACAGCCTCGCGACGGCGAAGTAAGCCCAGGAGATGGGCTGTCAGGATGGGCAGATTAATGAGGTCTCTTAAGACAAAAAATTACTATTTTCAGGAAGAATCCTTCACCGAACAATAGCTGATTACACCGAGCTCGCTTTCCTCTCCAGGCGAAGCGAACGAGCTGGAAGTTGGAGCCGGCCCGGCAGCCTTGGCTTCCTTCTCAACTTTCAACCACATTTCATTCCTCACTTCAGCTCGTAAATTCGGTGTCCCTCTACCATGTTTATGGACCCCTTTTAGTTTGCTTAACTCCCAAACAGTTAATGTAACAGTCGTTCCCTTTCTCAGTAACACAGGGCCAGCTTTAGCGCTGGTGGCGCCCTGTGCGACAATGTCTGTTGGCGCCCCCCCAATGACCACCTCTACCATGGATTCCCTCACTAGCACCCTTTAACAGTGCCTCTCAAGTCTCCATTGTCTCTCAGATTCATTTAGTTTTATAGCACCACTCATACCAGTGTAAGGTGTCAGAACACTTTACACCACACACACATTGCACAGAGACAATCATATGTGTGTAAATCAGCGTATAGGAAATGTTACATCAGACAGGACTACAAGGTGTAGTGTAGGAGTGACATGTCATCGATACTGGTAGGCAATATAGTTTGAGTCCTTATTCTGGAAAAGCACAAATTCAGAATTTAAAACATAACATCATTGTTAGGGGTTCTCTTTCATAATAAGAATTGTTTTCTACCCAAATGGACCCTTTTCACAAGATTAGGATGATGAAAGACTGGGCAAAAAAACATATAGCTCTAACATATACCTTGCAGTTTGCATGCAGCTCTAGGATGACAGTTAATAGCTCTATGTTCTATATTAGGATTTTGACTTATAAACGACAAGTAACAAAAGGAGCTCTTTTACAGAAGCAGTAACCCACTGACCTATTTACATTATATGCATTTTGTTATCTGTATGGTACAGGTTCTTAGCTGCAGGCATTTTAACCCTCTGCACTACCTTAGGATGGGTCAAAACTTCCACTAGACAAACCTCCGGTCTTTTTCCAGAAAGACAATTAATCACCGGAGTTATCTTGACATTTTAATTGATGTCTGAAAATTGCTGGAGGCCAGGATCGCGGCAGCGGGTGCTTTTAAAATGATAATATTCATTTTAAAAAATGACGCCCCCACCCCAAGTCAACGCCCGGTGCGGCCGCACCGATCGCATCGCCCTAGAGCCGGCCCTGCAGTAACAGATGCTCGAGTGGTTGGTCGTGTTGTGCCTACCTGTCACCCACTGGGATTTAGCGTCATAGCAGCCAAGTGGCTCCATGCCATTTGTCACGCCTTCTCCCAGTTTTGCCTTTCTAAAAACATTTTTCAAACAAATGCTCACGGGTCTATACATAAAATGAAAAAAATGTAAAACTACAAGCATAAAATCCAAAGGGCTGCTAGCTAAGAAGGCAGGACTGATTGACCTCATGGTGAATTAAACTAGGGAAGTTGCAGTGATGTTATTGATGATGTCATAGAACATGTAATGAGTGATGTAATATGTGAGCTATTTAGCAGTGCATGGCAAAGGCGCAAATTTTAGTTACTGTAGGGCAAGAGTAATAGGTACTTGAGAAAACTATAACTGGTGAATTTTAGTTGTTTTTACATTTCTATAACGTCCTTTTAATTTTAGTTTTTTCGGCGAATTTCTATTTTTTTTAAAAAGTAATGTAAGATGTTGATTGTTGTGCGCGACGTGGTTGGGCCAGGCCCTGTGCCCAATCCCCATAGTCTGACTATGTGATGTTACAGTATAAAGGATGCTTTTATAAGTAAGGCAGACTAACTGAATTTGTTGAAGAGTCAGAACTCCAAAATATAAAAAGTGGGCCTATTAGCTTTATCAAGGGGTCAGGATATCAACATATATAAAGCAGAACTATTGTCTTTGTTAAATCGCCAATAATTATAAGTAAAAGTGTTTATTTCGTTAATTCACACATTGCAATGTTTAATACAAGTGATTTTTCTTTAAAAAAAAGTAATTACATTTTATTTTTAAAAATCAACATGTCTTTGAGTCTTCCTTTCAACATTTTTCAGCCCACAAAATGTAGCCGTAAAAAACAATCACAAAAGGGTACTGCACACTAGCTGAAGAACATAGACCCCCAGGTAGGAGTGCTTAAAAAATATGGTAAGCTGTCCTGTTGTCATAGATTTACTGACCCATGAGTCTTACTGTTTTTTTATATTGCTAGGGGACTGTTGCACTCCTTGGAGCCCCCCACGACATAAAAAAAATGCTTGGTGGTGCCCCTGTCCTTTTTAGGAACACCACCGGGCTAAAAAATATCAGTAAAAAGCCCTCACAGGGCATTATGGGGCACGACATGCCGGAGAAGTGAATAATAAATGAGTGGCTCCTGCCGCTCATTTATCATTCCTTTAATTATTTATGGTTTTTTTTGTTTTTTGTTTTGGATAGCCTGATGCCCACGCGGGACACCTACATTTTCCTTGGGGGCTGCATGTGGAGCACCTGGGTCCTACAGCCCTGCAAGCGGCCCCATGAGCTGTAAAGGAGCCAGCAACATGTTTTCTATTTCTAATTTTAAAAAAACAAACTGAGGTGTCACATTGCCCACCCAAGGCACCATAGAGCATTTTCAATTTTGGGGCTGCAGGCAGAGCCCCAATGCCGCCACAACCCCACCTGCTCCTCTGCCTGCACCGATCCTGGGTGAGGCGGGAGCCACCATTGCTCTTACCCAGCGGCAGTAGCTATTCTTTTGCTCCCACTGGGTGGGAGCAATTCTGTGTTTCCCTGCTTGCAAAAGCATGGGCAGGGAGACATTTTTGTACTCCCATCTGACGGGAGAAGCTTTCTAGTCCTGCCAGGTGCGAGCACATAACATTTCCCTGACACGGACACCATAACTGAGCTGGCCCCAGGTGAAGGGGGACCATACAGTGGCTCGGGGATGGGGGCTGCATGCTCTTCTCCCCTTTTGCTAAAATGTTTGTTAAATGGGCTTGTTAAAGGCTCAATGATGGTGGCCGTGCCCCCTACCCCCAACCATGTTTATCAGCCCCAGAGTATGGGGTGCCTGGGGTCTCTTAGATGCTTGGAGAGGGGTCAGCACGGGCCCTCCCCCTAATTGAATACACAGCCCTAGGGAATGGGGTCCCTGGTGCCTGAAAATGGCCCGGGGAGGGGTCAGCATACTCCCTTACCCTTATTAAATAAATTGGTCCGGGGGGATGTAGTCCTTGGGGCCTGGAAATGGCCTCAGGAGGGATGCATGCCTCCACCCCTTATTAAATGAAATATGCCACCCAGCACCCCAGCCCGACCCATCCTGAGGTTTTGTTTTTAAAAGCACGGGAGCTCACGCATATTTTTTTTTTAATTTACCGCCGATTTGTAGATCCACTTTATTTTTGGCCCCAGGGAGTCCCTCTGGGACCTCCACTAGGCCTGGGGGCATAGGTATCCCTACCAGTCTCCTAATATCTTTTTTTTACATTATTTTCAGGACAGGTGACTCAGTCCCAAAGTCTTAAAATGGCTGCCGCCACTTCTTTGTTAATGTGGTGCAAGCCAGTCAGGTTATCTTAACATCTGGCGGCTCCGCAGATCCTCTGTGGCATGAAATATCTATATTTTTTTAACCTTAATATCTCAAAAACTACTGAACAAATTTACAACAAATCATAAAAAGCACACTTTCTGGACCAAGATCTAGCTTTCTGCCAAATTTGGTGTAATTCCGTTCAGCAGTTTTTGCTGTATCATTGTTCAATTTACCTACAGAAAAATGAATGGAGAAAATGTGTTTTGGGACCCCCCTTTTTCTCGGTCCCCGCTTGACAGATCACCCCAAAACTTTCCAGGAAGGAGCTGAAGTGGATGAGACCTTTTTTGAAAAGTTTTGGGAATATTCTGCAAATGGCACCAAGTTATAAGGAAAGCAAAAAATGCCTTTCCTATGGAAATGTGTTCCTAACTATTACAACCCAGTGGCGACCACCACTGGGTAAAACACACACACACACACACACACACACACACACATATATACTCACTATATCCACAGTAGTGTCATTAATGATGTAATTTCAGATATCATCAGTGATGTTATAAATGATATAGAACGTGTCATCAGTAATGTAATATGTGAGGTCATATGTGTGGTCAGAAGCAGTACATGAAGAGTGCGTAAGGTAGTAAGATATAGTTACTTAATTTAAACTATAAATGGTGAATTTTAGTTGTTTTATGAGTTAAAACATTTATGTTTTAATTTACTTTTCACATAACTATAACGTCGCTATAACCTTTGTTTTTTCTCCAGTGAACTTTTGAGGGGTTTTTTAAATTATAAGTTAAGATATTTTTACCATACCAAGTATACCTTCACTTTAACTGTTCTTTTTCAGTGAATTTCGAGGGTATTTTTTTAACGTAAAGTAATATATTATTACCATTCCCATTCTCCAATAGGTATCGAACCCTGCATCGTGCACAGCGTGAGGTTGGCTGCAGAGCCTGGCGGCCCCAAGGGACACTCATCCGACTTGTTGCTAAATTGGTTTTTGATCCTGTAGGACTTTCACTGGGGTAAAAGGGTTGTGCTAACTCTAGTGAGAGTCTTGCTGGATAGGGCAACCTGAACATTTTTTTTTATAAATCTGGCCCGCGGCAGAGGCCCTTTGACACCCCCCACAAGGACCAGTAGGTCAGGGTACCCCTACCTTGCCCCCTTATACTATATGTTTTTTAAGATTTTCAGAACATGGGCACTGAGTTCCCATGTCCTGTAATGGTGGCCCAAGCATTTCTCTTCATGTCCTTCAAGCTCTCGCGATACTTGCAGCAGATTCTCGCTCCTATGCTAGCGAGTCAGCTGATGGGAAAAAAGCAGCCTTGGCCAATGTTATTGCTCTATTATTGAAGTTGCGTGCCCGTGGGCTCCGTTGGGACTGCCACATATCCAAACTTCCATATGTCTATACATTTTGGGCCCTCATTTCTCAAAAACTACTGAACGGATTTAAAGAAAATCACAAAAACCATGCTTTTTGGGTAAAGATCAAGCTTTCTACCAAACATGGTGTAATTCCATTTAGCTGTTTGGCTCTAGTTGTGTCGGTTTGGGACCCTCCCCACTTTTCTGTGCCCCCCCCGAAACTTTCCATGAAGGAGCTGAGATGGAGGTTTATTTTTGGAAAGATTTGTGAAGATTACTCAGACGGCGCTCAACCCCATGTGTTGCACATCGGTCGTCATCTTACTTTACGTTAAAAAAAAATAGAAATTTACTGAAAAAAACAAAGGTTAAAGTGACATTATAGTTAGGAATTGTAATAATGTTTCTTTACATTTAAAAAAACTAGGGTAGGGCAATAAATTCCGCACTGCCGGCGGAGTTGGCGGAGTTTTGGCCACTCCACACTACACGTGTAATGTGGATTTCTGGCCAAACAATAAGTTGGCGAGTGCAAGAGAGAATTGGCATCCCTTAGTGAGATTTTCAGGTGCTAGGAGGGCACCCAGAGAGATTTTCCCAATGCAGGCTGTCGCGGGTGTCGCAACCGTTTGCAGTGAGAAAGCTGCTACTCAAGTAGAAAATCTACTCAAGTGGCAGCAAAACCAATTCGAGAAGCAGTGCCCTCTGCCACGCCACTTGGTGCCATTTGCGCGGATTTTTCAGTGTGGAATAAGCTCCCAATGCTAAAAATCAGCGCGAGCAGTGCGAAGTGCCAATTTCTGCCCATGTGTGGAACTCCGTGGAATCTCGCTGAGTTTTCATGTAACTCTGCGAGTTCCGCCCACCCCCAAAAAAACCTTTAGCAATTCATGAAAAAAACAAAGGTTAAAGGGAAGTTATAGTTAGGGGAAAAAGCCAGTTAAACTAACAAAACCACTGAACTCACCAGTTATAGTTATCTCACGAAGCTATAACTGGTGCCCTACATTATCTATAACTCGCTCCCTCGCCATGCCCTGCTTATTACCTCCCATATTACATTACTCATGACGCTTTAGGACATCATTGATGAGTGCAACATCTGAAATTACATCATTCATGACAACATTGTGCATATTGTTTTTTAATTATCTATGTGTTTTAAATAATATTGTAATTATATATGTTATATATTGTTTGAATAATGTTAATGTTTTTCAATGTAGTTTGCAATTTTAAGTTATTAATACATTTAGTTTAATTATTAATAGTAATTTATAGTGTTGCAGCGGGTTGTGAGGTTTATATCGGTACAGGGTGGGAAGTTAATTAAGTATAATTAACTAATAATACATTTTTAATTAATATTAATTATGTAATTGATAAATAATTATGTAAATTGTGTAATTTATTTATGTTTTAGGGGCTGGTTGTTGTGTTTGAAGGGGTATAGGATGGGAAGTTAATTAAGTATTAATTCATGAATTATTTATTTATCATTTAATTGATTAATTATGTAAATTGGGTATTTTATTTTTAAGTTATGCTTTAGGTGTGGGTTGTTGGGTTTGTAGGGGTAATTTTAGGGGTTAATTAAGTAATAATAGATTACTTTTTAATTAATTATTTGATCATTAATTTTGTAAATTGTGTAGTTATATTATTTAAGTTATATCTTAGGTACGGGTTATTGGGTTTGTGGGGGAAAACTATTTTTTAACTATATATATATATATGTGATCAAGGCTCCTCGGAGCCGAAACGCGTTATGCTGCTGGTGTTTGTGTGACCAAATAAAAAGAAAATCTGCACTTATCTGTGGTCCGTGCTCCGGTGTTTTTGCTTGGCTAAGTGAAGAAACGGAGCGATGCGAATATATATATATATATATAATGATATTTTTGTGTATATGTTTTCAATATTATTGTAAAACAATATTTTTTTTCGATATTTTTGTACTTACCATTATATGTGTAGCCTGCCAGGACTCTGGTGAAATTACCTAGAAGTCTATTATCCACAGCAGGCCAGGACAGGGGAGAGGGTGCGAGAAAACTCAGCAGAGAAAATAAAACGTGCACTATAAGTATGTTTTTATGAGAAAAGCTCTAAAACATGTTTCAACAAAATATTTATCCTGCAAATAAGATGATCTGAGAAAATTCTCTAGGGAATGGATTTGCCTGGGGAAACTCAGCCTGCAAGGGAAGTTGGAAAAGCGGGCAGACTTGAAGGACGAAGTATGAAACTTTTGCCCCTATATCTTAATCCTAAATCTAGTATCTTTTAATGATATTCCAGCAAGAGGAGAGTAGTAAAGTGACAGAACACTGAGGAGTTATGACCACAGTCCTGAGTGGCTGGTCAGGAGTGAGAAGCCACAGCGGAGGAGAGAATGAGGACTCCAAACCGAGTGAGCTGCTAGATGTGGTTCAACACCTTGATAGGTCAGAGAAATAGCCACCATTCACCAGGGGTGGTGGCTGCAAAGTGCTGCTTTTGTGGAGTGAAAACTATTCATCTGAGGCAGGGATGAAGTATAAGGCCTGCACTAGTACTGCACTCTAATTTATGGAACATTCATCAGCACTGCCTGTGGCAGCAATGCACAGCCATAACTTTTCCTTAGATTAGGCCCTGTTTAGAGGTGGGTTGTGAACCAGATTACCACAGGCTCTGATACCTTGTTCCATGAGTAAACTCTTAGAATTGAGTGAAGGGTGTTGGCACAGTAGAACACGAGTTACAATGCAATAGTTCTAGACTTTCATTGGCTAAACCTGTAGTGTGTTGAGTGTAGATGTTTACCACAGACTCCTCTGATCATAAAGGATCAAGCAAACGAGCTAGCCTCCTAAGGTACAGATACTCACATGCAATGACCTGAAGCCCTCAGAAATCAAATAAAACTCTCAGGTAAAACACGCTTTATTTGCTGAAGGATCATGCCGCCAATCATATCTACGGCTGCACACTTATTTTACTTCTGATCACTGACCAGCTCCTGGTGTTACCTAGACCGCATGGGCACACGTCTTAGATATCAAGAGAGCAAGGCTACCAATGAAGCTGTACAGATTTACAGGATCAGGGTTGTATGTCAGAATATTGAGTAAAAAATTATTGTTTTACAGAAAACATTGTAGCGTACTAGTGAGGTATACTGAATTTATGTTCCCTATATATACTTTCCTTCACAATATTTTGGTAGTCAATATTACGGCTGCGATATTTTATAACATGATATTTAAAACCCAATATTCAGGTTGTGTACCCTGGATCAGTGCATAGTGAGCAATGCCACATTGATTCTGCTTCAAAAGCTTTTGCCAGCCTCCAAGTTGATGTCTCCTGCTCAGTAGTCCCTGTTTGTATGGCTGTGGTGGGTGTCCCAGAATCATTGGCAAAGAGAGGACTGCAGCATGCACTGCCTTACCCCTTCCATTATAAGGTATTGGCCTTCAATGTGCAGGGCACCCTTGGTGGAGGGCACATGAGGTAGGCCCGCGCCTGCTACACTGCGTCATCCTTCAACCCCACGAGTCACTTCCTCTTCCACACCTAAGTCTTCGGCAAGGAGGTGACTGTATGTGCCTTTCAGAAAAATATGCAATGGCTTCTGCTCTGGTCTACAGTTCCTCAGGGCTCGGGAAAGGATGGAAAGGGAGCCACCTTGCCACAGGATCATCTCAGTCTCCTCCAGGGGTGGCGCGGTCCTTACAGTCAGAAAGGTGTGAGGGTGTAGAAGGGTCTGTATCTGACATTGGGTACTCTTGGGGTACAGGGCATGGCTGTCTATTCTGATAAGGGGCGCTTGTTAGTCGCCAGTGACTATCCAGCAGCTGGTGGAGGTGGTACTTTATTTCTCTCCCTGTTACAATGCAGGCAGATAGGTTATTTTTTTTTACCTTCCAATTCAGGGGGAAAAATATTTATTTCCACTTACAAGGCGAGGTCATTTCTTTTTTCGTGGAAATAATATTGAACAGATGATTACTTTGTCACTAGTCATTTTTTCAGGGAAAACATCCCCAGAGAGGTCACACCAGTGGCTGCAGAGTTGCACCATTCAAGTGAAACGTAGAAAAGGAAGTGGAGTGGAGACACCTTCCACTGATGAAGAAACAGTGTGTTTTTACCTTTCTGCATGCCTACAATTTCTGGATAAGAGAATACAAACAAGGAAATATAATGTTTGATATATTTTTCTAGGGAGCAGATTTTAAGATAGGCTGCCACAGGGATCAAATGTCCACATGATTGCTGATTGGTGTAAATACTGCTTTGCTGGAAAGTGAGCACGCCACACACTGGTGCGAGACCCACATTGAAAACATGTAATCTGCAGTTCTCCCCTCAATCCCTATATGCTGTGCTGCTTCCTGCTGCACCAACTATCTGGCAGGAGCTGAATGCAAGAACTGCGTGTGGGTGCTGTTGAAAATACAAAGAGCATCTTAGCTGCTGGAAAACCTGGGATGAAGATTACCAGATGCTAAATGTTCCACTTCGATCAGTCATAGTAACACACAATAGGAATGCCTATCTTGATTTTTGGCCTGTGGGGTACTTCCTTTCATGCATGTACATTATGGCCACACAAACAGGATACCCTCTTCCTTTATTCGAATAGCAGCATCCATTAATGTCCTCTGCCACCGTGTCTGGCAAAGGCGCCCGGCTGAGTGTCTAGTGCTGGTAACACATTGGGACCCTCTGGGGCCAGCAACCCGATTAAAGTTCAGATTGAACCCCAGTGCCGGTGCCCACTCCTCTGTTAGATGAAAATCCCATTGTGAGTGTGTGAACAGAGTGCATACTGCCCAACTACAACCTGCAACCACGATTGCGCTCATGAATTCATTTTTGGAAACAATAGTCCCGATTCACAAAATGTAAATTTACACCTGTGGGATTCCTTCCACATTTGAGGTACATTTCCTTCACAAAGTATTCCACAATTTTTCCTTGCAAGTGTGACTGCTACAGAACGGCATGAGTAGTTGTGGAATTCTTTGTGAATTCGATGTCCTTCATGTGCGTGACCGTATGTATATGTGTGTGTGTATATATATATATATATATATATATATATATATATATATATATATATATATTTATATTGCATCAATGTCCTTTCACTGGATATGTAAAAGGATTCCAGCCACTCCACACAGGCTCGTTTTTTTGGTAATTTTTAGGTTTATTCAGCAAGTAAAACAAAAGACGTGTTTCAACCTCAATCGGTCTTGGTCACATGACCTTGAAACCAACTAGTCATCTTTTATGCAAATGGCTGTCAGGCAAGATATCTAGACATAAAGGAAATACATACAAGTAAAGTTATAGTCACTTTCTTCAGTATTCAAAAGCAGAAAACTTTATGGCATTTGCACAATGTGACAGGTGTTAAAGTAAATCAAAATACAAAACACAACATAATATCAGTGATTGTGCATGCTCAAGAGGGGGGTTGTGTAATCGTCACAAATGTATTGGAAAGTTGTGTATTTACACCGTCAATCAACATTAAATCAAGGTGTAGTACCTTAATATATCTGATAATTCTCACAGCAGTAATGAGAATATGGAATTGTCACTCAGATTGGCCATCGGAACACGGGAGTATAAGGTGGAACAAAATTAAACCAGGCAAAGTAAGACAGAGTAAATTCGGGCATAGTGCCTACCACAAAATGGACCTATTGAGTAAAGGTCTAGCCGTAGACTGTCGGCTTACTAGTAAGAAGTCAAGGTGTTTCCGCTTGGGGATAGCCTCCTTCTTGCATTTAAACTCCCTGTTAGTGACTGGTAAGGCAGACAGTTCCATTTCAATTCGTAATTTTCTGCAGAGAAGAGAAGAACAACATAACAGTATTAGTATTTGACACTCAGTAATATCCCTTAATACACAGCACGGAGAAGCTTCTATTACTCTACAATTATCCCACAAGAGGGCATGCACAGGAGAAACACAGTGATGATTAAAATAACATAATTCCCTGAAGAATATGTCAGATCCAGATTTCAGGGTTCATCGGGAAGCAGCCTACTTTCCTAAGTGAGTATGCATTTCTTCGTCATTGTTCATTCCGAAGGGAAAAAGGCAACTGGCTTGTAAAATATATCTGGATTCTAACCTGCGAGGTGCAGATACCCTATCCCCGCCTCTTGGGTGTTTGGGTATAGTGTCGATTCCAACAAATCTAGCTTTGGTCCAATCCCCTTCGTGATGTTCTCTGAAGTGTTTTGCTGTATATTGTATGCGGGGTCAGCATTAGTGATCGCCCTCCTTTGTTCCAGGATTCTTTTCTGTACTGGGAAAGTCGTTGAACCAATGTACCACATGTCACAGGGACATGTGATACCGTAGACCACTAAATCTGTTTTCCATGTAATCAGTTTGGTTATTTGGTACCTCTTCCTTGTTCGTTTGAGGTAGATTTCGGAGACAGTGGAGCTATGTTTACAGGATTTGCAGTGGCCACACTTCTTGAACCCTCTGCTTTGTTGTAGCCAGGTGGAGCCACTAGGTGCCAAATGGCTGTGTACCAACATATCCCTGATGGATAGATTGCGTCGAAAAGTGATGTTGGGTGTTTTGCCTATCTTTTCCCTCAGGCTGGTGTCTTGTGTCAGAATTGCCCACCTGCTGGTCAAGATTTTTCTAAGTGTGCTTGCTTGGTTGGAGAATTTGGTAATTAACTTGATAGGTTCATTGGTGGGAGTTGGTTTCTTCTTGGGTTTTTGAGTGAGTGTCTGTTCCCTAGTAATGAGGTCTGCCATCTCTATGGCTTTTTTCAGGGCATTTCTGGGGTAGTTCCTGGCTGCCAGTCGTTCAATCATTTCGTTTTTGGTACGTGTGTAGCTAATCTCCATGCTGCTGTTTCTTTTGGCCCGCAGTAAATCACTGTAAGGAATACTCCAGCGAAAACTGGGAGGGTGGCAGCTGTTGGCATGCAGGATCGAGTTGCCGGCTGTATCCTTCCTAAAGAGTTCTGTGTGTAGGGTACCTTCCTTTAGTGTGAGTCTAATATCAAGAAAGTCTACTTGTTCCCTGCTATGCTGTTGTGTGAACTTCAGATTAAGATTATTGACGTTGAGTTTATCAAGTAGGATCAGCAGATCCCTCTCACTGCCTTCCCAAACGAGGAAGATATCGTCAATATAACGTAGCCAGAAGCTGATCCTGCTATTCCATTCATTCATGTCAGTGCCCCAGAGGACCTGCTCCTCCCACCAGCCCACCAATAAATTGTCGTAGCTTGGGCGGAAGCAGGTCCCCATGGCAGTTCCTTGTATCTGTCTGTACAGGGTGTTTTCAATCATAAAAATGTTCTCCTTAAGACAAGTCTCCATCATTTCAATGAGCATTTGTGTGTGCTCAAGGACTTTGGCATTTCTGTTCCTTAAGAAATATTTACATGCATTAATGCCGTCCTCATGTCTGATACTAGTGTAGAGGCTCTCTACGTCCAGGCACACTAGCCAACATTCCTCTTTCCGACACAAACTATATGTTTTTGGGATAAAATCTGTTGTGTCTCTGATGTATGAATTAAGGTTTTGGACAAAGGGTGCAAGAAAGTGATCTATGTATATAGATGTGTTTTTCAAGATGTGTATATATATTGCATACAGTTACATTTGCATAAAGGTTATGCACAAATACATTTGCATATTATTTTTTTGTGTCAGGAAAATATATTTCTTTATTTATTTTTATTTTTATTTATTTATTTAAGGAGTTTTATATAGCGCTAGCTGGACCCGAGGGTATCAGAGCGCTTCACAGCGAGTAGCTTATGTGCAAATAGGCAATACAGAGAATATAGAAGAACATAGGGGTTCGTGCCGGATAAGGATCAAACAAGGGAGTGATCGAACAGAAGGAGCATGAAGGGTGCAGGTCAAGCTAGCATTGCATGCACATATAAACCACAAATGTTACATGACTATATAAGCAACAAATACAATAGATATATCAGTGAGAAAGCTTCTATAACGTCAGAGCATAATACAGTTCTGTCACATTACACAGGAAAATATATGCCGAGTGTCCTGGAAAGTGACTTGGTTATGGAAATAATAATCCACATTCCATAAGTCGATTATCCAAAAGGTTTTCTTGATCAAGCAATGCGAGTATCCAAAAGTTTTCTTGATCAGAGTCAGTGTCACCGGTCACATAGTTGAAGTTAGGTGGAATGCCGGCTAAGGTACTTCCTTGGCTTCTAGCGGTTTGCTCGAAAGCGGTCAAGGAGGAGGACTTTGAGCAGGTTTTTGAATTTTGGAAACGAGGGGATCGTTCTGATGTGGGGGGATGGAATTCCAGATTTTGGGGGCGTTTCCAGCAAACGATTTGGCCGCAGTTTTTTGTTTGCGAGTTTTCAGCGGGATGAGTAGCAGAGTGTTGGAGCTCCTGAGGTTCCTGGACTGGCCGGCCCTTTTGAGTTTGGCGGCTAGGTATTCCGGTTTGCCTGTGTGCAGGGCTTTGTGCGTGAGGCAGGCTGTTCTGAAGCTGGCTCGCAGCTCAATTGGGAGCCATTTAAGTTCTCTGAGTGCAGGGGAGATGTGTTCGAATTTCTTAGTCCCGGTGACCATTCTGGCTGCTGCATTAAAGGTTGTTTTCAGGGGGCGAGGTGGGATTTTGCTGTACCGGTCAGGGCTGCAATCCCATAATCGATTCTGGAGAGCACCAGTGCTTGGGTGGCTTGTTGCAGGTCCTTGGGCGGGAGGAAGGGTTTTATTTTGTACAGTAATTTCAAGTTGAGAAAGGAACTTCTAGCGGATCTTGTAATGTGTTTTTTCATGTCCAGTTTCGGGTCTAGGGTGATGCCTAGAGATTTTACCGAATCCGCCAGGATGAGGTTACCCTTGAGGGCGTCAATAGCTTTGAGCCATTCTGCAATTTGGGGGTTTTCGTCTTTGTTGGAAATGAGGAGTATTTCCGTTTTCTCTTGATTGAGTTTCAGGTGATTACTTGAGAGCCAATGTTGAACCTCTCTAAGCGTGGCGTTGAGTCTCTGGATGTCATCAATGGAGGAGGTTTCCAGATATAGCTGCGTGTCATCAGCATATAAGTGGAAAGGGATGTTGGATTTCCTGAGTAGAGTGGTAAGGGGTTCAATGTAAATGTTGAAAAGCTGAGGGGAGAGCACTGACCCTTGTGGAACACCTCTGTTGACGGGGTGGATGTTGGACTCAAAATTTTTAATTTTTATTCTTTGTGAGCGGTTGTGGAGAAAGGAAGAGAACCATTGGAGGACCGTCTCTTCAAGACCAGCCCTTTCTTGAAGAACCTTGATGAGAAGCTTGTGATCGACTGTATCGAATGCAGCCGATAGGTCCAGGAGGATGAGAAGGCAGCATTGGTCTGAGTCGAGTGACTTGTGTAGGTCGTCTATGACATTGAGGATTGCGGTTTCAGTGCTGCAGCCTTTTCTGAAGCCCGATTGATGGGGATCTAGAAAGTTGATGTTGTCCAAGTGTTGGGTCAGTTGAGGAAGTGCACATCTTTCCAGGATTTTGGACAGAAGCGGTAAGTTCGAGACAGGTCTAAAGTTGTTCAGATCCTCAGTGTCTAGTCCTGGCTTTTTCAGCAGTGGTGTGACTTGACCAACTTTGAGGCAGTCTGGTACGACTCCTGATCTCAGTGAGCTGTTAATGATCTTGCACCATAGCGGGGCTATGACGAGCTTCAAGTCCTTGGTCAGTTGAGGGGGTATCTGATCAAGGGCGTGGGATGAGGGTTTAGCGTTGGAGATTAGTTTGACTATTTCTGCTTCCTGAATGGGAATGAAGGAGGACCAGTGATTAGGGGGATCAAGGAATCGCTATCGTTGGTTTCAGACGCCTGGATCTCGTTGGAGGGGATGGGATTGGAGCCAAGTGAGAGATCGATATTGGCGATTTTGTCATTGAAAAAGATGGCGAAGTTGTCGCATCGTTCTTTAGATGCCTGAGTTGAGGAGGTCGCTGGCTTAGAGGTTTGTTTCCTGATGATATTGAAGAGCTCTTTGGGTCTGTTTTTTGCGTTGTCTAGCGCAGAGCAGAAGAAAGAAGTCTTTTTGTTCTTAATGTGCTTTTTGTAGTTCCTGCGGGCTGCTTGGAGTTGATCACGATGGAGAGCGGTGGGATTGTTCCTCCAGATTCTTTCTAAGGCTCTTAGATGTCTTCTTTCTTCATTGGTGTCAGTGGTGAACCATGATCTGGATGGAATGCTCCTGGGTTTCTTTAGTATCAGAGGGGCAAGTTGGTCCAGGGTGAGCGTCATGTTCGAGTGGTAGAGAGAGGTGAGTTCGATAGTTGGGAGGTGATCAATGATGTTGGGGAGGAGCGCGCTTATTCTTTCTTCTAGAACCGCTCGAGGGATCTGAGCTGTGTTCCTAATCCATTTGGGGGGGTCCTGCAAGGGGTGTTGAGTTAGGACCGTTTGGTTGATGTGAAAAAGGATGATGTGATGGTCGGACCAGTCTACGGGAAGGATGTGGTCGATGGAGATTGCATTGCTTTCGGCAATAATTGCGTCGAGTGTTGCTCCTCTGTGGTGTGTTTCTTCTGAGCAGTGTTGGGTCAGGTTGTTTTCTAGTAGGAGGTTGTTTAGGGTTTGAATAAGCGGGTTTTTTGTTTCGTTCCATCTTATATTAAGGTCGCCAAGAATTATGTTGTTTGAGTTTCCGAGTGAGCAATGGGCAATCAAGTCGGAGAGGTGTTCCCCGAATTCGGTGGAGTTGCCTGGAGGGTGATACAGGAGGTGGCAGAGAGATGGCCTGTTATCGCTTGTTTTGATGTTGACTGAGAGACATTCAAAGGAGCTATACAGGCAGGAGGTAGTTTCCGTGATGGAAATGCTATTCTTGTGAATGATTGCTATGCCCCCTCCTCTTTGCACTTTCCTGTCTTTATTAATCATTGTGAATCCAGGAGGCACCAGCATGTCCATGCTGGGGTAGGAGAGATTGTTGAGCCAGGTCTCCGTGATGAATGCTATGTCTATATCATGGGAGAGGATGGCTTCTGCTAGTTCGGTTGCATGTTTAGAGGCCGATCTGCAGTTTAGGAGCATGCAGTTAATGGGGGACCCTTCGTTGCTTGGATTCTTAGTAGATGGGGCCCTAGGTAGAGAAGTTAGGTGAGCTGGGGGTCTAGGGTCTCTCGATGGAAGGTGTTCTCTTCCGACTCCCGTAATTACTTGGATCATGGATTTCGGGGAGGGATTAGAGGCAGAGTCGTAGGTTGAGGCTAGGAATGCCGCTTCCCGGGAGGAAAGTGCGGCTTTTGCTCTTCTGGGTCTCTCAGAGCGATTTTCGGTACCCGTTCTGTTGTTCGATGGCCAGGACCTGGGGGGGGCAGGGGGCCCACTGGGGGGCAGTGTCGTGGCACACCCGGGTTGGGTGAGATTTGGTGGTGAGGTGGGGTGCTGAGTGGGCTTTCGGATCGTGACCAGGTTGGATAAAGTTTCGTTCAGGCCTCGGATCAGGATTTCAAGCTGGGTTTCTAGGAGGGTGAGGCGATGCATCATGTTATCCAGGGTGTAAGGGGGGGTGCCTGGGGCAGTATTGCCCGGGGGGGAGGGGGGTGGGTCCCAGTCATATTGGCTGTTGGGGGAGGAGCTGCCTGTTTGTCTCTGGGAGGGATCATGGGCAGGAGGGGTGTTGGCTCATAACGAGGATTCAGCCTCGTGTGGCCTGGGGGCGGGGTGAAGCTGTAGGGAGACTGAGCGTGGGAGTAATGCTCATTCCTGGTTGGCTGGTTGGGGTGAGAGAGAGGGCAGGGGTGGGAGGGTCGTCTGCCAGGGGGATGGGATCGTTATTAGGAGGAGCATAGTTGCGGGAGGTGATTCGAGGGGTGGGGAGGAGGTTTTCGAAGAGGACGCGAGAGGGGTCTGGCACCTCACCTGACGTGGAGGGCTCACTGGGAGGAAGAGAGGGGTCAGTCCGGGTCGGGTAGTGTGCAAGGGTGCCTTTTTAGCAAGGGGAAGAGGGAGTCGAAAACCTCGAGGTTATCGTTCTTAGCCTGTATCAGGACTGTGCCATTCGAGTAGATGGTTATGGAGATGTTGCCGTTCAGCATCTGGTGGTTCAAGAGAGAGGTCGTCAGTTTGCGGCTATGGGATGTGATGGTAGTTTTGGAGATGTGGAGATGTGTGTTGAGGATGGTGATCCAATTGTCGGGTCTTTCAGTGTGAAAGATGAGATCCATTTTTATCTGCCCTTTGGAGGAGCAGTGGAAGGTGTCCACGATTAGTGTTTCGGGGTGCTGTCTGATCAGTCTATGTTTGAAGTGTCTCTTCGCTTTACTTGTGAGGTTGGAGGGGAAAGTAATCGCGAAGGAGTTCGGCCCGTGGGGTTTCAGGTACTTCGGTGTTCTTGGGGTGGCAACCATTAGCGTGGCCGGGGGCATTGTGAATGGGTGCGGAGGGAGGCGGGATCCCTCAGGGGTGTAGTAGCAGTGTTGTCAGAGAGTGCTTTCTGGTCGGGTAGGGGGCTTGGGGAGCTCGAGGAATAGACTTCCCGGGAGGGAGGGTCCAGTGGTGAGGGGGCGTGCGGCTAGGGGCTTCTCTAGGACCAGGATTGAGAGTCTGAGCTGGACTGGTATATTGGGAAGGGGGCCTATATTGTTAAGGGTACTCTCTATAGGTGGCAGGGACACCTTTGCAGAGATGCGACGGTGGTTCGGAGATTAGGTCCCGGGTGGGCTTTTTAGGGGACGGGCGTCTGGAGGCTGCCTACACTAATCTGTGAGTTCTTGGGAGCGTTGGAGGGGCGTTGGTTCGAGACCCTCTTGTGGCCGGCCCTTGTTTAGTCCCTGGTGGCCATTTTGGGGACGGGCACCTGGAGGCTGCCTGCACTGACCTGAGAGTCCTTGTTGCGATGTCCGGAGCGGTGGAGGGGTATTGGATCGAGATCCTCTTGCGGCCGGTCTTTGTTTAGTTTAGATTTGGCGAGATCTCCTGGCTCCCAAAAGAAATCAGGAAGGATCGGTGAATTCAGCCTGGGGCGGCCGTCTTGGTGTCAGGCACTATAGTGCACTCAGGGTAGCCCTCGCAGGGTCGCTTCAGTCCTGTGCGCGTGTGCTCTGGGGAGCGGGAGCAATCAACTTGCAGAGACTAAGTACGTTCTGTGTAGTAATTCTGTCCTTGCTGGTGGAAGAATTGTATTTTTTTTTTTTTTTTTTTCCTAGGAGGAGATCCCCCTCCCCCCCGTTCTCCACACCGAATATGCATTTATTCCTGCCACTTGCAAAAGTATAAGAGACTATTTCTGAGAGAGTTACTGCTTGCAAAGTTTTTGAATTAGCACAATCGTTTAGCTATATGGGTGTTCAGTAATGCTCTTGTTCTGCCCCCAAGTGTATATTCACTCACATGTAAAGTTATACCATACTGGCATAATTTTAAATGCATGATTACCACAAGAGGAGTTACACTTACAAATGCAGGTATTTTTACTTCTGGTTTAATTATAGGTGTGCAAATAGTGCGTGTGGCCGAAAATGCATTCCTTAAGGAACTTTCTATGTGTAAACAATGTAGCCTAAAATTCCTTTATGTACCAAATACAGATCTCTTGAAACATGGGATAGCTAGGGCAGTAGACCCCCTTACTCCTTTCCTTCCTTTTGTTTCGTCAACGCTGCAATCTCTAGGCACTAGAGGGAATCTTGAAATGAATTCTATTTGTTATTTCTCTAGGTATTTTAAAACAACACCTTATGCAGTCCCTTCCAAACATCCTATAACCAAACGCATTGTCAAGTTTTCTCTCATCAGCAGAGTATAGAGGGCGGTACCTGGTCTCCCCTAAATTTGGAAGCAACCTAGCAATAAATGTGGAATTTAATTCTGCTTCTAAATACACAAATTGTTTACATTAATTTGAAAAACGTTTCTTTAGGCTGATCAACTTACATTATTATTCAGGTATCATTTCATTATCTCAGTGTGTTTAGGTAACATTGGTACCCTTCATCAGGAAGGTCTGACTGACTTTCGGTTGTCAAAATCATTCATCATGGAAAGTTGTGTTCTACATTGCTTCTCTTCATGTTTTCTCAGGAGATTTGAACCATCTCCAGGTGTGACTGCATTTTTGTTGGCAATAGCCTCGGTGGTCCATTCTGCAAGCATGAACTATCCCCCAACACTGTTCTTTAACTCTGGATCCTCTGGCCACCTCTTTATAAGAACACACATCAATGCACCTAATTGACCAAGCTTAAAGTGAATAGCAGCAGCCTTGAATCGCATATGGGGACTAGAGACCGGCTGCCAACTTACCCTGAGTCCTTGTTGATAATGCAGTAGGTGATAGATAGTTTTCAGGGCTTCTGGATTGCTCATTTTCCCCAGTGTGTTTGTCAAATAATAAGAATGTGGGAGCGATGGTGATCATCATATACTTCACACCCTAATGAAATCTATCTGGCTTCTAAGTTAGAACAATGTTAATGGTGGGTTTGAACAAGTTTCAACACATTTGCTACAGTTGTATAACTTCAAAGTTTAATCTATAAGCATGAGATATTTCTGAATACTGAAATCTAACAATTTAATTTCTTTCAAAAATGTTTTCACTTTTTCTCTTTGTGTTTATTAGTTGCTTATTAATGGCAGTAAAAAAACATACACCATAACAAGTCAAAATCTGCATTTATTAATGTATGTATCTTGGTACATTCTACAAAAAATAAAGACAAGTATAAGATTAGTTGAAACCGTGCAATTTTCTTTGCATCTTCTCAATGTCCCTCAACTCATGCCCCAGAACATAAAAATAAGCAGTTCTTCACCCGAAGGAGCCTTAAGATGAATTATTTTAGTCTTTTGATGTGCGGTTAGGAGAGTTATTTTTTAAGGTTGGAAATAAGCCAGGAAAAAATACAACCGGCTAGAAAGGTATCACCTGAGGGCTAAGATCAACAAATCACACTGAAAAGTCGCCAGGTGCACGCCAGCAACTATTCATCCAACAAGTTTCAATATTCACTCTTCTTGCCCTTGGCAGGACAGCTGGGCCGTCTCCAGGAGACAGGAGCAGGTAAAGCATTTATTACATACCTTTTTTGAGGGTTGGTAAAATTAGGTCATATTTTGTTCTCATAGTTTAGCTGTTCCCCACTCAGAGATCATGTAAATATTTGAGGTGCATTCTGGGTGTCATTGCCCTATTTATTTGAAGAAACAAATAATTGTCTAACACACTTGAATGTATGTGTGTGGTGAAGAAAGCAACTTTTGGCATGAGATGTTGCTTTGTACATGGAAAAAAAGAACAGAATTATTACCCCGCTGTTTCATAATGGCGTCATTTAATTTTAATAATCTTATACAGGATTGTATTTTGTTGCATTGTGATTGCATTTATATAGCGCTTACTACCTGTAAAGAGGCAGTGATGTGCCTTAAAGTGGGCATCACGCTGCTCAGAAATCCCATGTCAGTGGTTAATTCAGTGATTATTAATTATTGAGATTAGTCTTGTGCTCTCAAGTAGACTATTCCATGTTTTGCTCCAGTTTCTTTGTAGTAGATTTAACTGATTGGGTTACATGTCATCATTAGTGAGGCCATGTGAGTTCATGCAAATGATTGGGTTTGACAAGGTTGGTAGTACAGGACTGTCTCTCCTTGGAGTATGCGCAGAAAATCCCATGGTTGAAATATGTTAGGGAGTCCTTCGTCAACCTTGGGCGCGCAGATTTATTTGACAACCCAGGGATAATAAAGTCAAAAGATATAAAATCACATTAAAACTTTGCACAAAATGTTTGTGATGGCTCATCGTGAAACTGTTGAATTGGGGAAACACTCGGTGAGAGACTATATTTTAGTCAAAACGAAACAGGGCATAGAACCTTACTTAACACTAATGACCAACGCCCATGATCGTTTTTTAGTAACCCGTTTTAGACTGAATTATATCCATCACTTACTGGCAGTTCCGGAAGGTTTTATTTTAAATACAGAAGAGAGAGGGCCCTGCGGCTGCGACTTAAAGTCTCCGCAGGATACACTTCACTTAGTTTTACTCTGCCCGTACTATGCCCACCCTAGGAAACTGTTTCTGAAAGAGCTGTTAAGAAAGGCTAGATTTAGGCAGGCTCGGGTAGCACTGCTATTTTTAAAAATGTCAACTGATGTTTTTACTCTTTATTGTGTGACAAATTTTTTAAGAGCTGCTCTAAAATTACGTACAATGAGGGGGGATTGAGTTCTAATAAGTTGTTTTATAGTTCCTTTTTTTTTTTTTTTAGATAATTATATCTCTGTGAATTTTATGTGAACTTTATATCTGTGTGTTTTATTGAATGTTATTTATATGCTTTTATGGTTTGTTGTCCAAATCGAATAAAGCTGAATGAATTTGATTGGTGCGATTAACAACAACAGTAGAGATCTGCTGCTAATAGAAAAGTATAAACAAGTATTAAAACAGAATGGTCCAACGGGCAACATTTGCACTTTTTGGCTTCATCAATAATAAAGGAAATCATAAGAGAGAAATTCCATATAAGGGACTAGAACTTCATAAGTCCGGAACCACAAATATGATTCAACCCCACATTTCCTCAGAAGGAAATGGATGTATTTTTATGTCTGGTGTTAGCCTACACCTTTTGATTTTACTAATAATATATATATATAGTTCATTTACTGATATGGGATTCAACCAGTCCTCTTCAAGCACTGGTCTGTTATTACATCTTTCACATTTTTCTTCCACCCACTACATCCTACAGCACTTGGCAATGTATCCAGTGCACTACAACTACTGTGAGTGACGGCTGAATCTGCCCTTTTACAAGGAGGACGTACAGCCACAAATAGCTCCCTTTAGTCCCTGGGAATATGTGTTTTCAGCGACCAAAAAACGCTTTTGTATTTAGAATTTTTTTTTTTATGGATTCAGGCCCTGCAGCTTCCCCAAAAATGAAGCTTTGCAAAAACCATGATTAATCAAGACAAGCATTGACAAAGTCAAAAAGCTGCCAGACAAAGTCTGACACATTGGCTTTGCCAATGCTTCTTATTTGGTGGTCATTAACCTTGATGTTGCGGTTTTATCCACTGCCTTCTAATTATGGGTGGGCAGAACAAACATTCTACCAGTGACAAAAGTAAAAACCGCATTTGGGCAAAGCTCCCTGACAAAAAAGGAAGAAAAAAAACAGTAGGGTTTCCTTTCCTCTTACAAAACCTATGTTTGAAGGGATTTTTAAACCACTTAAAACACTTTTGTCAAACGTGTGCAGTTATTCTTGTTGGCAGACCTTTATTAAAAGAACAACAACGACATTCCAGAGATTGAAAATGTCAAGTTCGCCAATTTCGCACCCTTCTACTTCCAACACGCAACTTTGCGTCAACACTTAGAAATACCACTCAAGTCATTCACCAAAATGTTCACACGTCTATAATGTGCTCTAATGCATTTGCAATCTGCACGTTAGATAGCATGGTGGGTTCATGCCTTCTGTGGAGATTTGTCAAGGCCGCCGTTGTATACTTCTACGGGGTGAGCTCACTTTACTCTTCGAAGCTTGATTACCTGGTGCCAGTGACATAGAAAACATGGCGTCTGCTCTGCGAACGCCGCGACAGTAGTGAAGGCTTCAGGATATGTGCCCCGACATGCAGATGGCGTTACAGCACTGCTCTCAGACCGGCAGTCTAGGAATGGAGGGGCCACACAGCCCTACGGTTATGCTCACATTTGTGCTGGTCTGTTGCATTAATATAATATTCGGGTTGGTGGGCCGTGCTTGAGCTATCACTACAGGGAGGTGAGGAATTTCCCTCAGGCCCTGGGGCTGGGATATTACTCACTGGAATTCAGGGCATTCCCAAAGGCTGATTTGGCATGAAAATGATTTTCAAAACGTTTGTCCTTTCAGTGCTCCCGTCAGGTCTGCACCCCAAAATTGTTGACTAAAGTACGCTTTCTGAAAACTGGGATGCAACTTTTTTCTGTTTTCGCTTTGTTTTTGTTTAATCATCTAATAAAATAACGTGACTGTGTATTGCGCAGCGGCTTTTCCTCGAGGCGATTTCAAAGCATGGTGCCCAGGGTAAGTCGCTGTGTGATTTACTTCACCGTCCAAAGCAGTTGTCTTGAACACTTCAGAGCCTCTCAGGGCGGCATTCACAACAGAGACCAACGATCGAAGCCTTCTCCTAAATACAGTGTCATCTTAATTTCGGGCCCCCTGGCAAGATATATTTTGAGGGACCCTTGTTCAGAACAAGTTGGGATGTTATTGCCAATTTTCTGGTAAATCAAGCCTGTATGACGCCATATAATACTATACTTAAAATTTCACACAAAACAGCTGAAATATGCGGTGCTTGGTGTCCGAAAATCCTTAAAATGGGACTGGGTACAGAGACGGACAGAGTGAGAGGAAATAGCAGGAAAAGAAGGAGAAGTTCTGATAGAAAAAATTAATAAAAGTGAGACAAAATGAGAGAGAAATTGAGAAAAAGACACTTTACAAGGACGCTTCACAGAAGGTGAAGGCCCAGGGCAAGTGCTTTTTTTTTGCCCAGGCCTTAAAACATCTCTGCGTAAGAATTCAGGGACAGATTTACAAGAACTGACGCATCTCTGTATTTTAGCAGAGATGCGTCAGTTCAATTGCGTCACGCAAAAAAAACCTTGCGCCACCATGGATGCGTCGCATTTACAATGCTGCGCACCGTGGCGGAAGGATTGACAGATGCGTGACGCATCTGTTGGCGTAAAGGTAACGCATTGCTGGAGTCGTGTCGCAAGCACGAAGCAACTCCAGCAATGCTCAGGAATGCCTATTCCTATTGTGCTGCGTCACTTCTTTACGCCTGCAGGCGTAAGGTTTTGACGCAGTGGTGTCGTAGAAGTGACGCAGTGAAATCTTGTAGATTTCACTGCGTCACTTTTACGAGGCTTTCTTGCATCGGAGCTCCCACCCTCCATACATTATACCGGACGCAGGTATAATGTGACGCAGGGCTTGACAACGTGACGCATCTCCCTAGATGCGTCACGTTGTAAATGTGTCTCAATGTGAAGCATTGTTTACGACGCCGCTGCGTCACAAAAGTGATGCAACGGTGGTGTAAAAGTGTCACAAGGGGTTTGTAAAACTGCCCCTCAGAATGTAACAAATGAGAGTGGATGAGTGTACTCACTTACAATATATCATATAGTGTGGAGCAAATGAATGTACATACATAAAGGAGACTTTTGTAACACTTTCGGGAGGATTTACAAATATGTCACATCCACCGCACAGCACAGCAACCAAAGTTGCTGTGCTGCCCTGTGTGAGAGGAAGAAAGCATGACAGCGCCCTATCTACGAAGTAATGATGCTGTTTCTCTCTCCTCCTGTGCAGGAGCTCTTCGAGTCTGCTTTGTGCCATGTGCAGATCTTGGCACCATAGTGCAACAGTGTGTGCGTTATGTCTTGTTTATGTTTCGTACTATTTTGTTGCCCATTTGTGGATTAACTTTACAGCCTTTTACACATTGAATGTGTGCTGTATAGTACCACACTCATGCAATACTGGAACACCTGCCTCAAGGAGTCTTTGTTGTTTGGCACAAAGCCCTGCCTACCATTGCTAGTAGAAAGGGCTCTGTGGCAAAAACCATGGGTTGTTGCATGGGAATGCCTGTGTACCACCCATGGAACGCCTGTTTGATGCATGGAACGCCCACTGCTTTGCATTACCTTTGGTCAACTTTCCAGTGTAAAACAAGTTTTGTGCTGAAAAGTAAATCCCTAATAATTATTTTGCTCCAGTTTGCTTCACTTTTGTAATGCAAACCTGGAACTACATATTAGTAAATCTGCCTCTTTTTGACTTTGCACAGGTGCAAAGCCTTCATAAATCTGCCCCTTTGTGACTATGATCTTGATGTAACACATCGCAGGTGAACATCACCCTGTTGCAAAGACAGGACTCTGTAGTAGGTACTTTTATTTTCAACACATTCTGAGAATAAACAAAAACAACTCACAAACATAGCATTTTTAAATAGTTCTTTCATAATAACACAATTCCATAATGCATTAACAGTCGACAAACCTGCTGCCTCTTGTGTCACTTGTTGACTTTTTTCTCGTATTTGACCCTGTGCGGTGCCAGTGGCGGCTGGTGACTTTTCAAAGTAGTGGGGCGTAAAAGTGGGGGTGAGTTCAACTGAATACTCTTAACCTTAGAAATGCCAACGAACAGATGTTATTTTCAGCAATTTTAAAAATGCGGCACTAGGCGCTACTCAAATAACAGACAATTGTTATTAATAGGGACCATTTTCTACCAATACCTCACAAAGATGTACCCACTTGAAATGTGTAGAAGTTGGCAGATGTCTGAACATGTTTCTAAAATGATGTCTCTTTCCGTTTAAAAAAAGTCACCTTAAAACTCAGAGTGAAGGCAAACAGACAGTCAAGTGAAGGGAGGAGGTGCAATTTATGCTTCATTTATTTACTGACACTTCCTCTAATGGAAATACAAGGCTACACTACAAATCCTGTAGTGAACTTAAATACATACTTTTTAGACATAAACCTCTTATGAGATCGAAGGTTCAGCATTTCCTACTTTCCCTTACTTTTTTAACTTTCCGAGCACATACCATTGCAGTGTCTTCACAGAATGCATGGTCCAAAATGTAGCTGTGTGCCTTACCCATCAAACTCCAACACTGTCACAGCTGTGGTCTGAAATTACCAGACACTGCCGCGGATGCAGCATATTTGTTTCCCGTTTGTTAGTTCGTGCCACACTATTCAATATATCACATTTGTCTCTTTATACGTGCCCCCTCAAACCGCTGACCCCTAGAGTCCAGCAGTGATTTCTGCGGTTGCCACGAGGCGCTTCTACAAGCCTTTGGCCAGTCTGCGGGCATTCAAAGCCTCACATTTGTCCTCTGTACCATACCTGCGTGGCACTTTCGAATGGAATAAATCCTGGCTCCTGGCACAGTATGGCGTGTGTTCCTGCACTAAACACATGCCCCCCACTACTCAAGGTCCATGTGGCACTGGGAGAGCGAACCTTTCCTGCAGGGAGTGCCAGGCCATAGATAGGCAAGGGGTGGGTGTCTCCAGGAAACAGGATCTCACAGAAAAGCTCTGTCTGCTGACTAAGCACTATTAGCCAACTTGCCATCATCCCCTTTTCTTTTGCTACTGGGCACATGAAGGGGGTATTTGGTGCCTGTTTATTAACATTTTGAGCGACACAGACTTTTGGAGTTTGTTTTCACCTTTAAATCACTAGGCGTGGGCCGGTTGAGATTACGTTGTCAAACAAACCGTGGACAAGAAAACCTGGATTTTGTGCGTCACAATAACATCTCTAAGGAGTGGTGTCCCTTGCACTTTTGACAGAATTACGCATTGTTTGTTATTGCAGACGCATATTCAATAATTCCTTTCACAATTATAGCTGCATTGCTATGCTAACAAGTTCTATTCACTGCGGTACAAAACTGAAACACAGGCACAAAAAGTGCTCTATTAAAAAGGTGCTTATTTCTGTACACTCGCCCCTAAACCATAACTGAGGAACCTGAATCCTCTCTAGGACTGTAACCCCCCTCCCCCCCCCCCGAGCAGACACCACCCCTGGGTGCTCCTGTCCCCGATGAGGTCACACAGAGCGCCAACCACCATCTAGGCGCTATTCCTGCAGAGTCTGCCTCAGAGCGCTTCTCATGTGCTGTATCACTACTGACTAATGAATGCAAGGCAAAAAAATCTAAATAACCGCCAGTGCTGTGTACCTCAATTTTAAATATTCAGCCTAAATAACTAACTATATCTTAAGGCCCCTTACATTTTATCTGCAGGTGGAATATGCCCCGGCTATAATATCGGCCACACTAGCGGCGCTCCGGGCTTGACCCCAAGCATTTGTATATCTGTGAGGAGGCCAGTCTAAGTGGACATTTACGGGCAACTCACTAAATTCTGTATTTGTTTTGTGTTGTTGTTTTTGCCATTGTTTTGTGTTGCACCACAATGCAGTATCCCCGACACAACAGTTTATGCATTAGTTTGTTTTGTATAGAAATTCAGCAGAAAAACAGACTGCTCAGTGTAATCACTGTGAAGTTATAAATGGACTTGCACTCTCGGTTAGTGGCATATGCGGTGAAATTAATTTTTAAAACTTTCACGTCAATTACTCTTGTCCTTTAGTTATGCAAGGGGACAAAGGTGCAGAGACTTAGGGACATGAGTGATATCAAACAGATGAGGTAACGATAAATAGAAACACAGGCTTGGGACCAAATGAGACACTGTGGCCTCCCCTTTTCTCACAGTCAGACTGATGGAAAGTGCGCTGTCATGACAATAAAGGCAGGATCGCTGACACTCAGCCACGGCCGGTATACTTGCGGGAGGGGGGGGAGCGCGGGTTGGGAATAAATTAATTAAAAGAAATTAATTAAAAGTTACATACCTTTACCGCCGAGTCCGCTCCTGGTCGGTCCGGAGTAATGGCGCAGCCGGGTCCCGCGTTCTTGATCCTGGTGGAGGAACAGGAAGCAGCCAGCAGGCAGCCTCCCGCCCCTACCCTAGGCTAAGCCACCAATCACACAATTGGCGAGGCGCATCAGGAGAGCGCCCCAGCCGGGACATTTTCTCTATGTAGGCTGCATCATGCAGCCTACATAGAGAAAAAGGGGGAGTGCGCATGACTGGATTGGTCGGCCCTGGGGCCCACCATACAGTCAGTACCCACAACAGTGGGCAAAGCCACTCCCCCTGCCCGCGAGCAGGACCGCCCACCCGCCCGCCCCCAAACAGGCACTCCAGGGACTTCTACTTTCTCGCAGTGCGAGAAGCAGAAACATAAAATGGTAGTTTTACCATTTTATGTTTCTGCCTTCTTGCACTCCGAGAAAGCAGTGGGGCGACGCCCCCACGCCCCTATGGAGGAGCCGCCACTGTGCGGTGGTGTGGTGCCTTTAAGGCTGGGTTCACGCTTACAGAAATACCACATACATTTATACATACGTACAATGTTACTTAAACAATTTTTAACAGTATTTTTCAAAGCTGTAATTCATAGATGAAGTTCCAGAGTAGCACATATTTTCGACCAATTAGAAGCTGTCTCAATAGTTCTTAAACGTGATAAAAAAAATGATTGTGCATTTTGTGTGCTACTGTTCCATTATGCCATTGCGAAGTTCTTGCAGTTTCTGCACACTACCAACCTTGTGGTTACTGCTGTGTCACCACAACTCCTTAATGGTGGGCCACAGCACATGTTTTCCTGGTACGGATCATATGTATATGTATAGTTGGTGGTGCAGTTTGCTTCAGCGAGTTGGTCATACGACACTGTGCACCAAGACCATGCCCATTGCTGTATACATGGGCAGTGGCATAATGCAAAATGATGGGGGAAGGTTTGTCCCTGCAAAATATGATGAGGGGCCCCAGAATCTCCCATATCTCACATATATTCATTGGCTGTGGGCTGAATTGGGTCCCCTTGAAGGATTGGGGCCCCCTGAAGTGTGGGGAGCCCCCTTGCACCACAAGGACTGCAGGGGCCTGCGTTACATCTCTGTAGATGGGAAGGACGCATTGCGTGGAGAAACTGCAATTTGAGCATCAACCTGTAGGACTTTCGTAAATGGCCACGTTGACAAATATTTGGCTGGCCACCCGTTCCTTCATCTCAGAAAACTCCAATGTGTTCGAAATGCTACTGACTAACTGTTCACCAGAGAAAAAAGAAAATATGATATAACTCTTCCCTTAAAGGTCTACAATTGAAACAATCAGTGTCAAAGCCTTCTGCTTTGGCCACAAGGACTGTGGCGTCCATAAATTATGGTAAAATAACCGTAGATTAACACTCCTAAGTGGTGCCAAATTACAAGAAAAGACCCAGCATTACCTTTATTATTAGGTGACAGGGCCACCAATGTTTTTACCACTAAGTCTTATCGTCCTCTAGTCTAAAGTCCACAAATATGCTTGAAGAGAAAATACCCTTTTCTATCTTGGTTTCTCTTATTTTACATTTCCAGGCAAACAAGACATGCTTTCTTAGTCCCAGGATCTTCTATGCATGATCCACTATGCTCTGGAAAACTTGCACCACTTCTTCTTCCACAAATTCCTCAAGACACGGCTCTTGACCCAACATCTCGCTTCTCTCTAGACTTACTCTGAAGCTTTTTTCCAGACCCTTTTGGTTCTGGGAGGGGGGCTGGGCATGGACAGACAGGGCCTGTAGTTCCTCTTGACTCTCTGGTGAGTTCTGGTCGAGTAGTCCCTTGCCTAGACCATAGGAGATGCTTTGAAGGCTGTCACTAGATCCGAAATAACACAGAGCTGTCGAAATCAAGAAAGGTTCATGTATTGGTTTCATAAGGAATTGGTGTTTTATTCACAAGTAGACTGATGGAACAGTTAAAATGATGGTTTCCAGTAAAAATATAAGCCATTAGTCATACAGTTGAAAGTGACCGCTCTCAGATAAATGTTGCTGAAAAGGGATCAACAAAAGGTGGCCACCACCAAATAAAATGACTGCAACAATACCAACCTCTAGGCCTGCCTTGGACACTTCAAGGAGATCCTGGCCGCCAACAGTGCTTGGAAGCCGCAGCTTTGAGCCTATTCAGAATCACCCAAGGTATACTACCAGTACAGCGAGTCTTAAACATCCTTTGAGAATATCATCGCCAGAGTATCAATTTCAAAAATATTGTGAAGGCAAGTTCAGATTTACTATAGCTAACTCCACTTATGTGTTTCTCGACAATATATGTGTATATCTTTAAGGAATGCAGAGTGGAGTGAAGAATAGAAAACCTATACTTTCCATTATATTCTTAACTTTTTTATTTTTTATTGAAATTTGTCAACATCCGTACACATTGAACGTGCAAACAAGTTAACATAAATACATATTGTAATTTGACCTATTTCCAAAAAGTTTTAAAAATAAGGCGATTTGACAACGAAAACATTTCTGGTCACTCTTTGCCTGATGCATATTCTCACTAGCACAAAATTAGATTCCATTCCCAGCTATATCTTGGCAGTCTCTCTGCACTGTCTGTCAGCTCTTCCAACAGCCTCATCTGTCATCCCCGACCCTGCATTTCCGCCCTCTCCGCTGTGGCATGCTCTACTCTTTGCAGTAGCGGCTCCTGGAGGGAGTGCTGCGGGGCGGTGGGGCGGGGCGGGGGAGGGGCAGGGTGGGGGGTAGTAAACTCCGGCATATGGCCGAACGGAAGTGAGTACATAAATAAATAAATAAAAACGAATTACATTGCGCATGCTGCAACACCAAATGGCGATGCAGCGTGCGCAATGTAATTCGTTTTATTTATTTATTTATGTACTTACCTCCGTTCGGCCGTATGCCGAAGTTTACTACCCCCCCACCCTGCCCCTCCCCCACCCCGCCACACCGCCCGCAGCACTCCCTCCAGGAGCCGCTACTGACTCTTTGCCTCTGTGAGCGATCTCTCTATGCTGTCAGTGCATCATGGTGCATTAGAAATGCCTGCAGTGGTTCCCACATATCCTGCCACAGGAGCGGACGTGATAATAGTGAAATGTATATGTCCGCCATATATATTTGACCAATCTCATTCAATAGGATGGGGGGGGGGGCTCTGACCTATCTCATCACCACCTTCCATTTTGCCAAGAGAAGAGGCATTGAGGGGCGTCTTGTATACACTCCAGCAGTCCCAGCAATGGAAAGGTGGTTAACACCACTGCTGTTACTAGTGACTGGTTGTGAGATAAGGCATCCCATAATGCTACTACCATCAGGCAATTCCAGGCCAGAGGGTTGAAATCTGTGTTTTCAGGAGAGCACTGCCAACAACAGGTGTCGCTCCCAAGCTCGCACTCCACTAGTCATTTTTAGTGTATAATATATTCTATGGGAGAACAAAAAAAGAAGTAAACTCTATTTGTCACTCTATTTGTCGTAGACAAATTCTCTAAAATCAAGTATATACCTTTTATACTTAAATAAAGGGGTTTATTTTCAATGACAGAAGACGTGTGATTTCCCTTCTTTGATCCTGAAGACATCATCTTGTGATAGGAAACTCACCTATTTTAATTTGGATGTACTACGAACTATACAATGCAGACTGTTGATGAACATAAAAAACATACTAAGACTCTTTGAGTGATTCTCCATACAGTTTTGTGTTTGCAATGTTCATGTTGAGATTTGACAGCGGCTTAACTCACAGAGAGCTAAGCGCCAATAAAATGAATGCCATATTTATAGTAGGTGCAACGTGGGTATGCCATAGCCAGCACTCCTTTAAATTAGGTCCACACCAGAAACTCTTACCGAGTAAGTGCTGCTGTTGATCTGCCTGCTGAGGAGACACTCTGTCAACTCAAGGGTCTGCCAATCGAAGCAAACTCCCACTTGTCCTTCGTCTATCTTTTCAGCCTAGGTTAAAGGGACCGTAAAACGACATGTGAGCCCTTTAAAAAAAACTGTAGGGTAAAATCTCTTGCCATTTACTCTGCTACAAAGCAACACGTCTTTGGCGGCAAGCACCACTTCGAAAAATAGTTATTTTTCTTAACAGGGCCAGAAGTCAGTGAGAGCCCCTGGAGGCCAGCTGTTGCTTCCATGAGGGCACACCTGTCCCGTGCCTGAGAAAAAAGGGGAGGGGCCTACGAGGACTTTGATGCCAGGCTGAGCTCGGACGCTGAGGGGGAAGGCGCAGACCGCTCAGCCCCACACAATAGGCGCTCGGTGGCTTTAGAACATAATCGCCCTAATCACAGTTATTAGGCTTCTGTACTCACTCGCCACCGGGGGTAGACTGAGATCTGAGACCCTGGCAACTCCCAGGCCCTTCCACCTGAAGCGACAAGCCCTCTGCACTTGCCAGACAGCTGTGCTGGAGGTGTGGGTGAAAGTTAACACCTGGGAATTTCCCCTGCTTTCAGCCAGCGGACAGTGGGGCCTGGCTCGCCTGCCAAGGTGACAGTGACTGACATACAAGGGCTGGAAGAAGGCAAACTGTCTACGACATGAGAGGGGGGAGGATCAAAGTATCTGCTGTGTAGGACAACCCGCATCCAGCTTTAGACAGCGCTGAGAAACGTTCTATAGGGTATGCTTGGCACTTTACAAGGTATGCCTTCCATCAGTTTCCATTGTATGTTCGCAAGGAGAGTGCCAGGGGTTTAGCAAGAGTGTCACGGGCCCTAATGCAGGGAAGCAAATGGGCTCCCCAGCTTATTGTTTGGTAGTAAATATGAGACCCTGATTGGAGTGCTATGAGCGCCTTACACCCCGGTCCCCTGTATCACTGCACCTGCTGCACAATGGACAGCTACACCCCAGGAGAGTGCTGAGATTGGAATGCTGACGTCTAGTCTGAACACTCACATCCTCCCAAAGTACCACCACACAGACTTGCACCTTGACCCCAGGTGGGCAAACCACCCCTGCGACGCCGCACTACCGAAGACCCCTGTGCCCTCAACTGAGGATGTTCTCAGATTCTTTTACACCTCTCCCCAGATGTCATACCTAGGAATGACATTCAAAAAACACCCCCAGGCAAACGACGTCACTACTAGGCAGTGCTTTAAATGGGAAAAAATAAGTGCAGGTACTCATCAATTTAAGCAGTGAATGGAGGAGGGGCAATTGTGGGCGGGGCTAGAGGCGGAGCTTGGAGGCAGACATTTAATGGGATCCACATTTTCTTGGTGCTAATTGTGCTTGATAATACAGAAATATTTCTGCTATCTGTAGAGTATTTGTTTTTTCCTCCCATGTGCAAACGGTTACGTTTATTATTTTAGTAATGTCAAACCAATGCAGATTGTCTCTGAGCCTATGCACATATGAAACATAAAAGTCATGAATTTTCTCATTGTGCACAACAACAGCTATTGTAGGCACATTGACTAAGACATCTGGATAACGATAGGCATATTCCTTTTGGCCTACATTCTTTAGGGTACACTCTGCACCTTGCATCTTTACATCCTTTTCGTCTGTTGCCTCCTCCACTTTTCACACGTTAAACATCAAAACTGAAGTCACAGAACCAACCCAAATTAAAGGGAACATTTTCAATCTGGTCTTCAACACAATGCAGACTATAATAATGTCTCGGACATCATCTATTATACAGCAGGCACCCACTATGGTCAATCAAAACCATCCACAGCTCCCTCAATGGGAGCACGAGGTACCTAACGTGAGCAGGGGTTAAGTGAGTGATTACAGGGAACTAGAGTGGTGACACATGTGATGAAGGGCTTATATGAATGGCTGAGATGAAAGCAATGGGATGAGTTGGCACCAGGGTAAGTAAGGCAAGCACAGGGCAAATGTGCCTTGAACTGGCTGGGTTAGGTGAGAATTGTGAGGAGAGAAAGGATGGGTCAGTTAAGGCAGGTTGAGTAAATCAAACATGGTGGGTCAGTGCAGAGTGGAAGAGCCAAGCACATCTTTCATGATGTAAGCAAGGGTTGGCAAGGAAAATACAGGATGGGTGAGTCAAGCACAGATGAGCGCATGGTGGTCTAGATGATGACCGGTTGAGTAAAGCAAGTAATCTGGGTCTGTGGGAGAGACAAGTACAGCTTGCATAAAGCAAACAGAAGATGTGAAAGGCATGTAAAGGATGGCTAAATCCAGCACATTGTAGGTACAGTGGGCACCTAAAGGACAGGAGACCATGGGATTTTTAAGTAGTTTTTGTAGCATGGACCAGGCCTCCTAGGTATTGGAGAGATGCAAAAGAGATGTTAGTACAATTTTCTAGCATTTGGGTATTCCCTACAACATCCCTCAAGATAGTACAAGCGTAGACATTGGGAAAAAACATTTTGGTTACAGAAAAGATCTTCATATGGAAGGTGCAAAAAACAAAGAAGTTTCCACCCCTGCTTCTCTTCAAAAAAATGGATCACCAACAAAAGACTTTATGCACGGTCTGGACTTTATGCGCAGTCTGGACTTTATGCGCGGCCTGACTTCCTCAAACAATAAAGACTCTGGCTGTAATACTGGCCCAGAATGCAAAGGCTGTGTTGCTTTTTACTAAATGTAATTAAAGCTTTGCTTTACTGCAATATGAAACACGGGCAAACTCACCTCTGTGTCTTGATACCTCTCATTGAAAAACACACACACAAATTAAAGAGGCCATCTATTGAATACTGTCACACTAGATCTCAAAACCCAGTCTGACATCATCAAACATTCTATAGTACCTTTTTTTAGAGAGATGCTGGCCTGGGCTAAGAGAATTGTGTTTTTTCTTAGACTGGAGAGTCCTTTAAGGGGTATGAGTTAATCAGTTTTTCAAAAATAGGACAACACCACGCTTAATGCATAATCACAACTGTTCAAGATCACCTATGGTGTGAGAGGCTCAGTAAAGACAAAATGTTTTTTAAAAATGGGTTTGAGGAAGTGCCTGAACAAGAAGACAGAATGTGAGGAGGTTACACCTGTACACAATCACACTAGTCATAAAGATTAAAGTCAGTACGTATCATGAGAGTGTGCATTATTTTGAAGACCGTTCTTTTTCAAGCCACTCATTTCCCTTTGTTTTTCTTGCCTATCTCCTTTTGTGTCTCAAAATCCATGAGATTTTATTAAACACCTCTTTTTCAGTGCCAAGGAAACCTGTTTATTATCCACAGTCTGTTGAACCCTAGCATCCATGCTTGAACACCCCCCCAACCTCTTGCTTTCTCACCTGCAGTATTCATTGACTGTCTGCTCTCCCATGCCTGGAGGATCTTTATCTTGTGTTCTGCGTGTCATCTGTCTCTCACCCTCAGTCTGGCAAATCCTGTGGTATGGACTTATGCAGCCTCTGGTTCACACAGACCCAGCTGGACTCCATTAGGTGGTTGTGAGCTTGTCTTCCCAGACTAAACACGTTTATACACACATATTCACCAATCACATAAAAACTCACACACATTCACAACCACTCACACACAATTTGATTCAGATAATTACCTTGCACATTTACCTCATATTAATAGCCAGAAAACCTGAACTCGAACTGGCCCTTCTGAACCTATGGTGGACACCCCTTGTCCACAATAATCTCTCAAAAGTCAGAAAAAGTAATATTCATGCACACAATAAAAGGCATGCAAACATGAGACGAGGTTGCAGATTACAAAACTGATGATGGAGTTCATTTTTTAATGGGCAACGAACCTAATCAATCAATCAATCAATCAATCATGTCACTTATAAAGCGCACTACATACCCGCGAGGGTCTCAAGGCGCTGGGGGAAGAGGGGGTGGTGCTGCTACTGATCGAAGAGCCAGGTCTTGAGGAGTCTTCTGAAGGCCAGTAGGTCTTGGGTCTGCCGAAGGTTGGTGGGGAGGGTGTTCCAGGTCTTGGCGGCGAGGTGGGAGAAGGATCTGCCGCCGGCGGTCGTTTTCCGGATGCGGGGGACTGTGGCGAGGGCGAGGCTGGTGGAGCGGAGCTGGTGGGTGGGGGTGTAGAAGCTGAGTCGTCTGTTGAGGTAGGCTGGTCCGGAGTTGTGGAGTGCTTTGTGTGCGTGGGTGAGGAGCTTGAAGGTTATCCTCTTGTTGACAGGGAGCCAGTGCAGGTCTCTCAGGTGGGGTGTGATGTGGCTGCATCGGGGGATGTCGAGGATAAGACGTGCAGAGGCGTTCTGGATGCGTTGCAGCCGTCTCAGGAGCTTAGCCGTCGTTCCTGCGTAGAGGGCGTTTCCGTAGTCCAGCCTGCTGGTGACGAGGGCCTGGGTGACTGTTTTTCTTGTTTCGGTGGGGATCCACTTGAAGATCCTGCGGAGCATTCGGAGGGTGTTGAAGCAGGATGAGGAAACGGCGTTGACCTGCTTAGTCATGGAGAGGGTGGGGTCGAGGATGACCCCTAGGTTGCGTGCGTGGTCGGTGGGTGTCGGGGCTGTTCCCAGTGATGTTGGCCACCAGGAGTCGTCCCATGCTGAAGGGTTGGAACCAAGGATGAGGACCTCCGTCTTGTCCGAGTTCAGCTTCAGGCGGCTGGTACTCATCCATTCGGCGACGGCCTTCATTCCTTCATGGAGGTGGGCTTTGGCGGTGTGAGGGTCTTTGGTGAGGGAGAGGATCAGCTGGGTGTCGTCGGCGTAGGAGATGATGTTGAGGTTGTGCTGTCGGGCGACGTGGGCGAGGGGTGCCATGTAGATGTTGAACAGCGTTGGGCTGAGGGAGGAGCCTTGGGGTACGCCGCAGATGATCTTGGTGGCTTTGGATCGGAAGGGGGCGAGGCGGACGCTTTGTGTTCTGCCGGAGAGGAAGGATGTGGTCCAGTCCAGGGCCTTCTCTTGGATCCCGGCGTCGTGAAGGCGTGTTCGTAGTGTGTGGTGGCAGACCGTGTCGAAGGCGGCTGATAGGTCCAGGAGGATGAGGGCTGCTGTTTCTCCGTTGTCTAGCAGGGTCCTGATGTCATCGGTGGCGGCGATGAGGGCGGTTTCGGTGCTGTGGTTGCTGCGGAAGCCGGACTGGGAAGGGTCCAGGATGTTGTTCTCCTCGAGGTAGCGGGTCAGTTGTTTGTTGACGATTTTCTCGGTGACCTTCGCGGGGAACGGGAGCAGAGAGATGGGTCGGAAGTTCTTGAGGTCCTTGGGGTCTGCCTTGGGTTTCTTGAGTAAGGCGGTGATCTCGGCGTGCTTCCAGCTTTCCGGGAAGGTTGCTGTCTCGAAGGAGATGTTGATTATTTTCCGGAGATGGTCCGCGATGGCTGTACTGGCTTTGTTGAAGACGTGGTGAGGGCACGGGTCTAGCGGTGAGCCGGAGTGGATGGTGTTCATGATCTCGCTGGTGTCCTCGTCGTTGATGTTGGTCCAGGAGAGCAGGCGGTTGGTGGTTGTGGGGGCAGTGGTCTCGGTGGTTGCCGGGGCGGTCGTGGTGTTGAAGCTGTCGTGGAGACATTCAACCCTGATCTTAAGAGCAGGGAATTTAATTAATTGTTGGTAGGTGGATATCATTGATGTTTGTAGAGTACTCGCTGCCCGAAGGAGGCCTTTTGGTATTTTCAAATCTTTTGATAATAAAAAGGATGAAACCCACAACTGTAGAATCAGTTTTTCCTCCGAACCTCAAGTCTGTCTAAATTACTCCATCCCAAAGTTCTGTTAGAGAAATATGTAGTGGATTCCCAGTTTTCTTGCTTTAGCGCACTCTGCCCCTTGAAAAGTCAATGGAACAATTGGAGCGTGCACATCACTTAACCAGATTAATACTGTAATTCGTATGAGTATGTGAAACTTGTCAAATGGACACAGGTGGGCTGGGACGGGTAGAGACAGTAGTGTGCATGCTGATGGACTGTCTGCCTGCCCTACAATGGACTGCCTAGTTGAATGATAATCGCCCAATATATGGTAGCGGCAGTAGGGTGACCAACCGTCCGTAAATTTCATGGACCCCCCATTATTTGGGCCTCCTATCCGTTGTCCGTAAGATTTCCTTCACGGACGCCTTTTGTCCGTAATTCTGCACATTGCAGCGAGCTGTCCTCCTTCAAGCAGCCTGGGAGTTCTGTAACTCTCACTGCAGGGGCCAGCTCGCGCTCCTGCTGTGATCAGTGGCCTGCAACAGCCCCTCCCCAACCTGGCACAGATTGCTATCGGCCCATTATCATTCTGTATGTTGGCCTAATTATCACAAACAGAATGATAATGGGCCTCTCTGTGCAGGTACAGGGTGACCTCTTTTCACTAGTAAGTTCACTCCACATGCCCTGTGCAGACTCCATCATGCAGCCAGTAATTGGTACTTTATTTTCTCCCCACAACAATCAGAATCTTTTAGAGGAGTCAATCTCTGACTGTGAGCCAGAGAGTGACCTCTCAAAACAATGTTCAATAATCACAGACAGTATTTGCCCTGCTTGGCTCTCATCTTTGAGATGGGCAACTCAGTGCAGTTACCATATAAATAAATTATGATGATATGAAATACCACAAGAATACCTGCACAGTTGCTCAAAGCTGTATGTATACCAAAAAAACGCGAAGTCAACGATTGTCGCAACCTAATATAAACTTATTTTAACTTGTACTTATGTTGGTTGTCTATTTACGTTCTCATATACTATTGCATGACCTCCTCTAGTGTCTGTAAAACGTACCTTTTGTCCTGAATTTTTGTCCTGAATTTTGACCCTTTGTCCTGGATTTTCACACTCACCATCCTGAATTTGTACCCATGCCAGTTGGTCACCCTAAGCGGCAGGGTCGGATTGGGATCACAATTCAGCCTGGGCACCAACAAAAAAGTGGCCCACATTCCCGGATCACGCCTGTTCCTGAAACCACAAATCTCATTGGGCTCATTTTTAGACACATGTTTGATAAATTATGTATTTTAAAGCTCATAGAGCCAGAAATATCGGTGAAAACTAGAAGCACTACATTTTGGCCAGGCGGGCGAGGTGAAATAAAGTGGCCCGCAGGCCACAACTCCTGATCTGGCTATGTTTGACACCTGGCCGTTTTTTTTACCGGCATTACCAGTATTCGAATGTCCTTGCCGGTATAAAAATGAAGAAAATCACCTAAAGCTGGTACTTTCTCCTCTGATCGATATGCACTTTAAAGTTTAAACAGTAAACATAGGTGAAAGCAGCTTAAAATTTGGTGTATAGCTGCTTTAATGACCCGTGATTGATGGTTAAAACTAAAAAAAGGAAGAAAAGCCATGTTGAAGAAATACAAACTTTTGTATTATTGTATAAATAATCCACTCTCATTATTATGTTGCAGCCTTTGCAGACTCTGAAAACATGAGCAAACAGAAGATTCTGTTTTTTATTGTACTTTTATTTATGTAAGGTGAACTAGGCCTAAGGGCAGAGATTACATGAGCACCAGTTACATTACAGAAAATCAAATTCATTTTTATTTTACCCCTTGGACAATTAATTTGCCCAGAATCACAGGATGTTGAGCTGAAGCTGGGACTCAAATCTATTTCCAAAGTTCCTTATTCGGCAGCTCTGACCCTAACATTACATCCTCTCAATTTTCCTATCTGGGAAAGATGCCTCACAGCCTATGCAAACATAAACCCCCCACCAAGGCCTGAAAGACACTGGAGCCAAGGTGCTAACAACAGGCCCTCAGCGAGGCCGATTCACTTACTCTCCCCTTTCCCAGCCAACCATAGCCTCAGGGCGCTGGCCTGGCCGGGGAGCAGTGAAGAAAAGCAGAGAGCTGCTGCTGCTCCACGGGAGCTGAGGTGATGATGGCCCAACGGCCACATCACCTGCACCCAGCTGCACTCTCAACGCCTCACCACAGTTTAACAGCATGGCAGGGGTGTGGAAACCCGCTTCTGGGCGGAGGGAGGGGGCAAGAAAGAATTCCGTGGCCAGAACAATACTGGCCTAGAGACGCTGCTGCAAACTTGCATGATGCTGGCGCCACATTACAGTGGCCTGGCAGGCAAGATAGTAAGGCTCTGTGGGCCGGCTGACAAAAACCGGCCCACGAGTGACACACTCAGCGCGGATTTTCCTTTGAGCAGGACACGCTCCTTTCCTCTCCCAGGCCTCCATTTACTGAACTGTGACCGGCCAATTTAATTAATTCCCCGGCACAGCACATTGCCATTTAGCGGCGAAGGAGTTTAAGCATTTGCTTCCAGCAAACTAAGTTTGTTTTTCCCCCTTACCGGGTCCCACCATAACGCGCATTAGTTCGCAGGCTATCCCGGTCACCTTAAGAAGAACAGCGCTACGTAGACGCCTTTACCAAGGATATTAATTCCTTCTTCAGCTCAATTCAAGTTGCTCACACTTTTTGTCCTGAAGATGAACTCGAATAATTGAGTTCGAAACGTCGTCGACCCCCTACAACATGAACTCCTTATACTCTGTAAAAATCTTTAAAGGAGCTTCTATTTCTGTTGTCAATGCGATGTCATTATTTTAAGTTCACCCTCACTTCTCACGTCACGCTTATTGTCACTTACTGTGTGAGCACCTGAATACCTTCATTGTGTAATAAATATTTGTCATACATTGACCTATATGTCCCTCGTTATATTTCCTACTGCTCTCCTTTATGAATTAAGTTTCTATTCCTTTACTTTTCTCAGTGCCTTTTACAGGGTTACTTCCCCTTGGACCCTTTAGGCCACTCTAGAACCATTGTTCCTTTAAACTACATTACCCCAGGTTCATACATTGGGGCACCCTTGTCTTCCTAAATACTTCACGAGTGACCCTTAGGCACTGTCCTGATGCCCAACTTCCCAATCCGATGCTGGGTAGCGTGTAATACACTCCCCCCAACCCCCCTGCAGACTGGTGCTGAGAGGTGCATTCATCTCAGGTGTCACGCTGAAAGTAAATTAGATTTGTGGGGTAGGGGATAGGCTCAGAGTCACACACACCTATTTCACACCGATTGACTGGGCAGAGTCTGATTGCACTCTTCACTTTCATTCACAGAGGGCAGCAGGGCATCCTAAACCCTAAACAGCCCTTAAGTGATGCAAATGAGCCGCTGCGGGATTGCTCAGCAGCGGCTCCATTCAGAGGTATACACTGCCCCTCCCTCCATTCTGCCTTCTCTTTTTCGGCAGCAGTTGAGCAGAGCACTTTTTGTGCAACTGCACAGTCCCCAGTGCCATCGAGCCTGCCCTGCCTGACTTTCCCCCAAGAGTACCGGTACTCTCCTTGGCCAAGGAAAAGTTCCGGTACTCAAAGGGAGAAAAATAAAAAGTGGCGGTACTCCGTACCGGTGAGTACCGGCCCATTTAAAGCACTGCTACTAGGCCTTATAGTGGCAGACTGTCAACTAAAGCCCTGATAATATCTAGAGCGTTAAATTCCAATCCCTACCCAACCAGGGAAAATATCCTGCTATAACCAGACAGATTTTACCAGTTACAAATTTGGTGAAGTTTATCACGGAAAAGGGCCCAGTAAAGCAGCAAGCATGCATATTTTGATGCGATAAATACTTAGGGGCATATTAGCAAGACCCACGTTAAAATTATCGCCGTTTTAGCGGCAGGAAACTGCCGCTAAAACGGCGATAATGGGCTTGCTAATATGCGTTATAGAATTCCAATAGAAGCCCAGGTTAGATGTGCAGGACATCTAACCTGGGCTTCTATTGGAATTCCATAACGCATATTAGCAAGCCAATTATCGCCGTTTTAGCGGCAGTTTCCTGCCGCTAAAACGGCGATAATTTTAACGTGGGTCTTGCTAATATGCCCCCAAGTCCATATGTTATGCCTCATTGTTAGACTTGGCATCTTTTGGCGTGTTTCCCCTGACTTTTTGCTTTCTGACCTCCCGGTTTTGACTCTGTTTTTGCTGGTGTGATGATTCTGCGCACTTTCCTCACTGCGGTCCAGTGGGAAAGTGCAAGTGCTCCTGTATAAAATGTGTTATGGATTGGTGTTTCCATGATTGGCCTATTTGGTTTATCTGTCAGTCCCTTGTAAAGTGCACTGCGAGTGCCAGGGCCTATAGACCAAATGCTGTTGGTGGGCTGCAGCACTGGATTGTGCCACCCACGCAAACAGCCCGTAAAGTGTAACTCGGGCCTGCCATCGCAGAGCCTGTGCGCAGCCTGGGGCTGCCATGTCGACTTGGCAAGTGCACACACTTGCAAGTCCCTAAACCTTCCCTTTGCTACATGTTAGTCACCCCTAAGGTAGGCCCAAGGTACCCCTGTGGGCAGGGTGCGTTGTACGCGAAAGGTAGGACATGCCCGGGTGTGTGCGGCATGTCCTGATAGTGAATTACAGCCTAGTTCGCTTTTCACTATTGCAAGGCTACCTGTTCCCCTAGGCCAGAACGGGCAGTTTTGATTATTACAGCTTATAATCCTAACTGACCCCGGGAACATGGTAGAAATTCGAGTTTAGTATGCCTGGACTCAGAATGATAAAATGCAGCTTTTAGTGAAGTTGGTTTTAACATTCTGTGTTTGAAAATACCACTTTTAGAAAGTGGGTATTTTCTTGTCTAACCATCCAAGCCTGCCTCTGCGAGATTGTGTATTCCGTGTCTGGAATGTGAGTGACCGGGGCTGGGGGATGCCAGGAGACAGGGTGAGTCAGCGCAGGGCTGAATAGCCAGATCGACCTGTAGATGGGTGGGAGGGGTCGCACCTGGGCCCTGAATAGGACAGTGCCTTCCCTCCACAATGCTGGCTCCACCTCCTGTGGTGCGTCTGATGTCCCTGGCCTACTCACTGAAAGAAGGGACGGAGACTTGTCAACAAAGTGCTCCAGAACTGGTTTGGACTAGGCGAAGGCCTCTCTGCCTTCAGAGAACAAAGGAATTTGGGATATAAATATTGGGGCCCTGACCCCATGAATTTAGATCTCGCTGGAATCAAGGAACCTGCCAAGACGAAGAGCTGGAAGAGCTGCCAGGAGGAGTACTGCCCCGTTGCTGTGTTGTTGCTTTGGTGGGTTGGCCTGCAGTTGCTGCTTCTGTCTTGGGCAGTGAAAGGACTGGACTGAACTTTCTACAATCTTGTGCTGAGTATCTCCAAGGGCCAGGAACCGAGCTGGCCTCCTGTTAAGAAGTCTCAGGGACTACAAAGACTTCACAAGCCTCTGGGTACCGCTGCTGGAACGCTGTTTCAGTTGCCACAGAGGAAGGGACCCTGCAAGCGACTCCGTCAACCGAATCCATCCCTGGCCGGTGACCTGTTTGCACCGCAGACCGCATCGCCCCGCTTCGCATCGCAACCCTGGTCTCACCGTGGGCGACGTCCGACGCCGCCAACATCGAGCCGCTGCTTGCACCGTGACCTGTGGGCACCGCAGTTCGCATCGCTTCACTGGGCCAGCCGGACCAGACCGACACTGTCGCTGCAACTGGCTCAAGAGTCGCCAACTAGAGATCCCATTTCTAACACTCATTCACAGGACAAAACCGTGCAACAGCGGTATTGAGAACACCCGGCGTGAAAGTATTTACCCAATGTGGTAAATAAAATAGCTTATCTCATTCGCTATCTCTTGTAATCATGGTCTGAACAGTCGCAGCTCCTGGAGGGAGTGCTGCGGGGCGGTGGGGCGGGGGAGGGGCAGGGTGGGGGGTAGTAAACTACGGCCGAACAGAGTTAAGTAACTATGGGGCATATTAGCAAGACCCACGTTAAAATTATCGCCGTTTTAGCGGCAGGAAACTGCCGCTAAAACGGCGATAATGGGCTTGCTAATATGCGTTATAGAATTCCAATAGAAGCCCAGGTTAGATGTGCAGGACATCTAACTTGGGCTTCTATTGGAATTCTATAACGCATATTAGCAAGCCCATTATCGCTCATTTTAGCGGCAGTTTCCTGCCGCTAAAATGGCGATAATTTTAACGTGGGTCTTGCTAATATGGCCCTAAATAAATAAATAAAACTAATTACATTGCGCCAGCTGCATCGCCATTTGGCGATGCAGCGCGCGCAATGTAATTCGTTTTATTTATTTATTTAGTTACTTAACTCTGTTCGGCCGTATGCCGTAGTTTACTACCCCCCCACCCTGCCCGCCCCACCACCCCGCAGCACTCCCTCCAGGAGCCGCGACTGGGTCCAAAAGGATTTTATTAGGGCTATCCAATGGGGACATTCCTCCTTTAGATAATATATAAAAACAAAGCAATAAGAAGTGTACTGACAGGAAATGTTCTTCTCTAGAAACAAAACTTAACAAAAAATTGTGGACCTTATTACGAGTTTGCTGAAGAAGTATCCCATGTTCTACCACTTCTGTGGACCAGTGTTGTGTCACTCGAAAATACTGCATGCGGGAATACCAGGTCTAGGTTAACCAAGTGCATTTCCAATTTGGTTCAGAGACTTAATCACAAGGATCATAAAAGTGTAACACAGAATATCACATGTACATATAAAAATAAATAAACATTAAATAACACATTGTAAAATTTTGAATAATATAAAAAAACAGTCAAGAAAATGTTCTTAAGAAAGTAAGAACTATTATATAATAAGCACTTACGCTATTAAAAAAAACAAATCAAAGAGAACTATCAGCAAATACATCACAATAGCAGCAAGTATAGAGATAGATTTAAAGGGATTAGCAGCACAAAAAAGGCTCAGTAATAATGACAGAACCCCTGTTTGCCGTTGTAAAAAACAAAATGTATATATATTATAAAGTGAATAAGACATAAATACAATAAAAAGCTAGAAAGCCAGTGCACAATATAGTAAAGGCAAGCTAACCAACAAAGGGAGTACAAACTACAGTGGTGAACAACCTCTAGTGTCCAGTTAAGGGAGACCGATGCCTTAATAAAGAGGTAGCCTATTTAGCGACTACCCTTTCAATTTAACATCCAATCTTAGCACTCATATCCACCGAAGCATCTGATTTCCAATCGCCAGTGTTAAGCTGTCATAGTAATAGCTATATTATATACATTTTCAGTGTCTTAACCACAGGGTCATTAAATATTTGCGATACAAAAGGGGATGATGGACGGAACGCTTGAGCCAATCAAACACTCACCCCCAGTCAACTGATCTGGGTTTAATCCATCATCATTCTTTAGCTCACTCCACCACCCCAGTTCAGATATGGCCATATGCAAATCAGTCTGACCCTGTGCCTCATGGGAACAGTCCAGCCCGAACTGCCAAGCCATGTCTTCCCTGGACCGGAAACAAGCATCCTAGACCGGTTTCTGGCATTCCAGCCGTCATCAGCCAGGCTTGCTTGAATCCAGTGGCAAAGTGAGCAAGGGACCCACGTCTGGGCATACCCCCGCCAACTTTGCCACTGGATTCAAGCAAGCCTGGCTGATGACGGCTGAAATGCCAGAAACCGGTCCTAGGATGCTTGTGCATGAGGCACAGGGTCAGACTGATTTGCATATGGCCATGTCTGAACTGGGGTGGTGGAGTGAGCTAAAGAATGATGATGGATTAAACCCAGATCAGTTGACTGGGGGTGAGTGTTTGATTGGCTCAAACGTTCCGTCCATCATCCCCTTTGTATCGCTTTGGTCGCCCTAAGTTGGCGGGGTATGCCCAGACGTGGGTCCCTTGCTCACTTTGCCACTGGATTCAAGCAAGCCTGGCTGATGACGGCTGAAATGCCAGAAACCGGTCCTAGGATGCTTGTTTCCGGTCCAGGGAAGACATGGCTTGGCAGTTCGGGCTGGACTGTTCCCATGAGGCACAGGGTCAGACTGATTTGCATATGGCCATGTCTGAACTGGGGTGGTGGAGTGAGCTAAAGAATGATGATGGATTAAACCCAGATCAGTTGACTGGGGGTGAGTGTTTGATTGGCTCAAACGTTCCGTCCATCATCCCCTTTTGTATCATTAAATATTTGGCCAAGCCAAAAACCACTACCCGGCTTGTATCAGTTTTCAGCAAGCTAAATGCCTCCTGGTACTTTCTAATGCCCACATTTTTGCAAAGTGGATTTCCATACCCTGTAACCCAATCTGCTGACGTTTTCAGTTGCTGAGGGTAGGTGGATGTGGTAAGGTCTCCGGAATTGGGAATCCCCATGTAGTAAAGGAGCTCATGTTCATGGGCCCGCATGTTATTCCCCACTCTGGAAACTTTAACTCAGAGTGCTGAGATTCAGGATTGAAGACACCAACCAGAATTGTTAATTCCATCCTTGGCATCTCTGCTCCAATTTTCTGGGAAGTGACAGCGGGAACCTCAGTCTTTAAACATGACACACCCTCCAGCCTGGTGGGGGGCTTGTAATTACCAGAGCACAGTCCACTAGTACAGTGCTCAGACATCTATCTAGAGCTCTATGGGTCCGAAGTATCCTTTGGGCGAACCCATTCTATGTCTATGGGGAAATACATTGATACATAAGGGCCTATATCAAATGCACCTTACAAAAGGGCTCAATTCACAAAGGCAAACTTAGAAATGAAGTCTAAGTTTAGACCTGTAGTGTAAGCTTAGACCTGAAGTCTAACTTTAGACCTGAAACCTAAACTTAGATCGCAGATCTAAACTTACATTTCAGGTCTAAACTTAGACTTCAGGTCTAAGTTTACCATTGTGATTCGGGCCCACAGTGTTTAGAGTCTGTGTGCCTGCCTGCATTAAGCAGGTTATAATGATGCATGGCAGGATATATAAGCACCATTTTGCAGTCTGAGTCTGACTGGCACTGCACTGAGAACATGATGCAGGGTGTACAGTGTTTACAACCTGTGTTTCCGCTTCCCTCTCTACTGTACTGAGCCCTGTGCTTCTCCCCTTACTATGACTCAGTCCCCATGTCATATGGCTTTGTACAGCACTGTGTTGCTTAACACCTAAGGTTCTGCTGTGTAAATGTAAAGTGGGATGAAAAAACTGGGGGGGGGTCTCTCAAAGGGGCGTGGCCAATGTAATTAAGGGCGTGGCTTAAAAACACGTAAGCAAAAAATCTTTGCTTAGCATAGTGTGCCGCCCGACTTGTATTTTGCTGTTTCTGTCATTGCATCGAGATATATGGTACAACAAGTAACATCATACCTACAAGTCAGGACTATTGGCTTTGTCAATGGTTGTTAGTTTCATAAGATAAATAAGCAGCAACTATGGCTTGTATATAATATTGAAAAAGCTTCCACTTAAAGCCCTGGTGACATCACGACAATGTTGCTGCTCCCGAGTTTCAAAAAGAGAAGGGAAATCCAGAGAGAAAATGATTCTCTTTAAAGGATTTCCCTTCCCCTACAATGCTCACCTGCCATGACGTCATGCCGTAACTTCTCCACTAGTGAGAAAGTGAGCAGTGTGAGCACGCGCACCTTGATGTGCCTGCTGTCACTGCAGTCCGGGAAGAAACGGACCGCCTGTGCCAGGGCACAAAACAGAGCCCGATAGAGACCCGTTTCAAGGCCCCCTTTAAAAAACTGCCGGTGCTCAGCACCGGTGAGACCCGGCCCACTTAAAGCCCTGCCTTAGTCCTTGCACAGAAAGAGTGTCATGCCGGTCAGAGACCTCTGCTAAAGTGTGGTCAGGCCAATGAAACCATACGTGCATCACCCCTGAGCCGAGATGGTCGGCGAGAGGAGCGGACACTCAGAAACTGCTGGATCCAGTTACAGAAGTATAACAAAACAAATGACAAATAACAGTTGCTTACAAATGAACTGTACAGGTCCCCGCAGTACACTGGCTCTTACCTCATTGAAGTGTGACGGCTGCCGGAGTGGGACATACCCTGCGGGCTCTTCCATCATTGGAATGTGACAGAGGAGGTTCCTTGATATGTTGTGATGCCGTGTTAAGCTCTATGATTATTATGTATTTATTAGGATCGTGTGACCATGTTCCATATAAAGAATATATGCACAATATTGTTAGTTACTAGTCACGTACAATATTGTCATGTAATAGGCCAGTACACCCTCTCACTGTGCACACTTCCACCACAAATGTTCACACTACTGTTTTCACATACACAATGAGAATACATGTTTACACACTGGAAAAAGTAGATTGCCGGTTATCTTCATGTATAGTGCAGAGAGAAGTGAAACATCTAAGGAACTGTAGGTCATATGTGTATTTACTGTTTGCAAAATACTGGTCGCAGTTTGAAAAAAACTAATACAAAAATCAAGTCCAATTGCTTAATGAATTTTGAAAAAATGGCATTGACTATGACTTTTAAAAAATGGAAAAAAAATCTCTTGTGCGACCTCATGAGGAGACGTGAGTATCAGAGGTATCCAGAAATCACCAGAAATCTCTACCATTGCTTTTTGAGTTACCACATTATTCCTTATGTTCTACCTGAGTCCACCTCTCTCATTCTTTGTTAGACGTGGTTGGTTGGGGATAGCACTGACCAAGCAGTCGGAACATGAAATAGTAGCTTAAAGCTTCATAAATCAGATATAGCATTAGTGACCGACACAGGTATTTTTTTTATGTTAAAGGGCCACTTGATTTGCAAGGCGCTAGCGTTTCCACCAGTTAGCTCACACCACAGGTCCGCCTTTGATGTTTCGCAGTGTTAGTGATGACAGTGCTTAATTTGTAAAAGAATAAGTGCTGAGGCCCAAACATTTGCTCAGAAGCCCACGATTGGTGGAATGCTGCATAGACTTGGTGCCACCTCTTGCCTCTTTAATCCACCACCAGATGCTCCCTACTCTTTATCTCACTCGTGAAGGGCCTTTTTCATCCCTGCTTTCGCCCTTTATCACTGTTTTTATATCCATCTCTTCCTCCTTCTTTCTCCCTTGTGTTGTTTTTCTCTCTCTTGCTGTGCACCAAAGTTTGTTGAGCAAAAATAAGCGCTGGTGGAGATCATAAGAGTTATTATGCCCCAGGCCCCACACGTTTTCTTCAGCATCTATAGATTTAAAAAGCAAGCCTGACTTTTTTATTATTAATAATAAGGCAGCTAACATGGAAATGCCCCAGATGGTACCAGGTACTGTTTAAAAAACGAGGATCCCCTGTTCTCTTTTTCCTGGAGAACATTTATCATTTAAATCAGGTGCATATGGTATAAATGGAAGAAGTGGGAACCCACATTTGGATGTTTACGTGGGCCACGCACCAGCTTCTGAGAAACTTACCATTGTCTCCTTACTTCTGCATATGAGTGGGTCTCATTTTCCTCAAGTATTATGTTGCTATTACCGAAGTGGTTCTGTGTATATTTAATTTAATTCATGGATAAATAAACTCCTAAACATGGCTCCAACTTGGCAGTACTTCACTGAATTGCCTTCAATTCCACCCACCCCACTTTCTTTGTGGTGAACGAGGTTTTTGCACAAGAAAAGGGGGGAGCCACCCACTGACTCTTTCATCATTCACTGCTCCGCAAGGCTATCAGTACAGATAGCCATTTTTGGTCAAAATTCTTTAAATTCTATGAGGATTGTTCCAATTGTGCTGCTCTCCTCAGCCAAGACATGCTGATGTGTTCTTAGAAGACACACTGGTGTGATTAAAGGACACAGATCAGACGGCAGACATAAGGATGTAAGACCTTTATATAAACTTCCGCAAGACTGGACAGGTAGACTTGGCAGCTGATCCAGATGTGTAGAAAGGAAACCTCGGAGAAATCTGGGTGGATGTCTGTTTCTGCCAGCCCCGTGGACATGGAAGTAGGCCAACATGGCTCCACTCCAAGTGTTGATTGCTCCTCGCCTTTCATGTGGTTTAGGTCGAGAGGCAACAGCATTCATCATTTGAGAACCCTTTCAGACAAGCAACTTGTCTGCGGCAGCCCTTTGTGGTCAGATCAGTTCATTGAGGAAAGGATTGCCTCCTTGGCTCAGTATTAGACAATCCCTTAATGTGCCATTCAGAACCAGATAGTTGGCTGACATTCATGATACAATAATAATATCTTCGAGTGCCAGTGAATTGTATGTAAAACATCAGAGCACAAAAACATAGATTTAAAAAAAGTAGAGGTAAAAAAAAGTGGTGGCTAACAGGTATGACTACGGAGAATGCAAAAACACAGAGGTAAAACGTCACATTTTTACAACTATATATGTTAACTAACAGATATCCATTAACGTTTACCTTTAAGAGTGGGGCAGGAAATGGCATTAGAGACAGCTGTCCTTACGAATGGTAATGAGTAGGACCACAATGGCCTCCAGTGCCATCTAAAGGAAAGAAGGGTGAAGATAGCTCTTCAGTAAACATGTGGCCATTAGCATCATGGCAGGTCTACCTCTTCTGATTACTGAGCACCTTGCATTCTCTCACCGTAACCAGCTTCACTTTCCACTAAGGATAGGTTGGGCTGGTATAAGAAGCATAACACATACACAATGTTCTTACACTTTATGCTCAGTATCGCTTCTTGATCTGTAGCCTTTTCACCTCACATTCATTGAAACTCCTCCTCACCCAGATTATTTTTCCAAAGAGAGCACCCCTTTCTTCTTTAACCCACTTTTCTGTCTCTGCTGACTGCCTCTGTGTTTGTAGAAAGCTACCAGAGTGTTAAGCACAGGTTAATTTAGGATTTGAGTGTGACTGTACCCTGACAGGAATTGTGGCTGCTCTTTGAGTAGGGTTTCACTCCTCAACCATTAATCCAATTTCCTACAATCACCATCTTCCTGTTCGTCATCATGGGGCATTGAATTTGTTGCTGGCTTTTGTACAAATATATGGACTTCTTTTCCGAGGAGTGTCTAGCAGCAGAGAACGGAAAGTGGGTTGAAGAAGAAGAAGGAAGGGGTGCTATCTTAAAATTCATTTAACTCGTGCACCTCCGTACAGTCTTCTCACCTCACTCACCACACATTAGCCCACTACTCCATACACTTTTTTGTACATATTTAAATATGTAAAAAAATGAAAATACAGTTTACCACACTATATTTATAAAATATAGGGCCAGATGTATCAAAGGGTTTTGCCCATTCTGTGTCTATGGAAAAATGTGTTCATACATAAGGCCCATAGTGTCTTATAGTGTATTTGCAATTTTTGAAATGTTTTTTATTTTTTGCAGTACTGCAGTATTCCTGATTTTTTAAATATATATATAAACTTATAAATATTCTTCCCTACCTATTACCACTTTACTAAAGTGGTAATAGTTATGGGAAAAATACCAAACCTAATATTTACCTACATTGAATGGCATAACGCAGAACACAGGGAAACGCAAACTGAAAACAACATGGCTGCCTTTAACTTTTGTAAACGTAGTTATTAGCCAATCAGCTAATTACTTGTCATCGCTGAATACTTCAGGCGTACCAATGTACTACTGCGGCACAGATATAGCTAAATTAAAAACACTAAAATGTATAAAATACGTACCATACTTACCTGCAGTACCCCAAAAAATCTTCTGCACACCATAATATATAAGCCATCCAAATTTCATAAAAATCAAACTGATAGTTTTCGTGGTATGCAAAATACAAAAGTGCACATAAAATGTGTTGGATTTTATGCCCGTTTTGGGACCGCCCTTTTTTCTTTGCACCCCCTTGACGAAACACCACCAAACTTCCAAGACTTCAAGAATTAAACGGGGGCAGTACGTCTGCAAAGGTTTGTGGGCATTTGTCGAATGGGTGCAAAGTTATTAAGGGACAAAATTCCCCAAAATACCTATCTTCAGTCACCCTAACTAAACTAGAGAGTGGCTACCGCCACTCTGATACATACTGTGCATGTATGTATGATTGCGTGATAAAATACAACAATGTAAAACTATTTGTGTTGTGTTAAATTGCAGGCATTATTAAGTACTATGTGGTAAAGGTATGCATTGTTTAGTCTGATATTCATTGTCTGCATACGAATAGAGCAGTGGCAGAGTTGGGCTCAATTGCTTTATGCAGAAACCCCTGAGTTTGTTCCTTATTTTTCTCATTTGATGAAATATCTACCTACGTGACGAAAATGTAAAAAAAACCAATTTACTAGTGAGTAACAAAACATCCATACTAACGAAAATGCAAAATATAAAAAAAAAAATCACAAACTTCTTCTGGTCATAGCATGAGAAAGGCATGGCTGCATTAACATGTGCTTATTGTTAGGCATCCAAAGAAAGGTCCTAAGAACAGTTGATGAATTAAAGTGAACAATGAGTACCATCTCTAATGAAAGGTATGCCATGACATTTTCTCCAAAACTTTAAATGGGACTCCAACTTTTAGAAGTATTGTACACTTGCTTAAAGTATTTCTAAGAGATTGTTTCCCAGCCTACACGAACTGAGTCACTCGTTTAGGGTTGCAATACTTGCATTAATTAAAAATCCCAAACTTCAATTAGGAGTATCTGCACATATCCTGGAAAGGTTGACAACCTTGCATTGTCTCTCTCTAGTATACTTGTCTTCATTGTAAATGCCCAGTTCTGATAAAACATAGGACTTTGACTTAACACATTTCTAAATCTAACAACTCTGGAAAATAATATATATAAGAAACAAAAAAGAAAAGGCACTTTTCCCAGGAGTATTACAGTTTCTGAAGTAGTAAAGCCAACATTGCTCTCAAGGATTCATTATCAACAGAGGGTACTTGGGTCTCATGAATTCACACCTGAAATTGAATAATAACTGTAATGTTACGAAATATTAATTTTAATTGAATTATTTATTCATAGTTGATAACCTAAATCATAAAGTATTAACACACAACATACAAAAATCGAAAAACATGATCAGGTATATCATCATCAGGGCCTGAGTTCCGTTGTTCATAACTGCGGAAGCCGACATAGATCTTTTGCCTTCGACTAACAAAAGTGACTGTAAATCAAAAACCGTTTCTCTTACGCAATAAAACAAATTGGCAGTATGCTCAAACCAGTCAACAGGATCACTGAAAACTGCAATACCGACAGAACACATGATAAGTTCTGAACAATTTGTCGGCTATATTTTGTCAGCCACTCTTGACTTTTTGATACATGGCTCCTAAAAGGTTTTAAACTCTATGATTGCTGTGCAGTCATCATTACAAAAATTCAGTAGAACTCACAGGGAATTACTAAAACACCTCTCAAAAATGATGTTGTTCCCATCAAGCTCACATGCACCCTGTTCATATTTAACTCGCAGCATCTTAGTATCATTTAAAGACTTAACAATTAAAGTTGACAAGTTTAGGCAGTACCCTGGTGATCCTTTCCAGTGGCATGTAATCTCCACCTCAGGCTCTTGCTACTTTACTTAACAATCATATCAGTGTTCACTTGCCAAGATTAATTTGTTATGAAAATATTTTGAGTTGGACTGAACACTAGCATTCATGAAGACAGTAAGAATAGATTGGAAAGGCTGGTGAAGCAGCACAGGCCAAATTGAAATGCATCCATGTCGACACCATTCACACCAGGCTCAACTCCTTGTACCCCTGGCTCAGCTTCCTGTAAATCTAGAACTACACAATTCAAAGCTGAGGAAAGAAGGAAGGCACTGAGTGGGGTCTGGAGTAGAATAGTAACGCAAAACATTGCTAAACCAAACAGAAGAATAAGTCTGAAACAGAAAGAGACCCCTTTCCAAGAATTCAGTGCGTAATCTATAATAACAGTACCTCATTGCTGCACTATTAAGGAATTCATGTAATGTAATGTAGGAATCCCTTTATTTGAATACAAAGTAGACGTGTCAAGACAGGAGAAACTACTATGGATGCTGATCATTTGGCGCTGTAAATGTGAATGAAGGATTATACCAGACAGCCTGCCATTGATAAGCAAACAATAAAGGGAAGGGAGCAACTCTTTGGTGAAATACAGACTGCAGTTTGAAATGGAGAAGGCACAGTAGAAGGATTAACAAATTCTAAGACCCACTATAACATCAGTGTAAGAATGGAGAATAAACATCTAAATGAGATGTTTTGAACCAGTTAATATACAAGGATAGGAGCAAACGCTGTGATGAGTAATGGATATGGATTAAAAGTTGGAACAACATCCTACTCTTAAGAATGCGTAGGGAATTTAAAACATGCATATATTGTGTTAATATTTATGTCCGGAGTAATGTGTGGGTAAACCAGAGAAGTGCCACTGAAATGCGGAATTTACAGATTTTAAGATTTTTTTCCCCTTTCATATTTTAAACCGATTGTAGCTTGCTAGATTTTATTGAAGTGAGGTTTATTAAAATATTGAATGTATGATGAATTGTGAGGATATTTAAGGACTGAGCAAAATGGAAATCTAACGTTTCTAATGATATATGTGATTTTATATCATCTTAATGAATGAATTTGGTGTCAATATTGAGTTTTAATAAATAAGGATGTATAAAATTTTTCAGTAGTGATGGAAATGTTTTTGGTTCTACATTAGGTTTTTAAAGAGATTGCAAAAAACAAAGGAGTTTGGTTTACTTTTGTACAGGAAGAATATTAACTTAAGAGGGAGATTTAATCTTTGGCAATGTAGGATTACTCCACTCATATGAAAAAAACTTTTGCAATTGTGTCTTTCTCTGGTATCCTTTTCTTTTCTCGATTCAGGGTTTTGTATTACACAGTTCAGCATCTCAAGCAACTACCACATTTTTCTCAGCTACATGGCAATCAGGGATTTTTAATTTCTGTGAAACCTTCCACCCCCCCCCCCCCCCCAGTTGCTGAGTTTCAAGGAGCTCTTTAGTTGAGTTTCCATCTTTGCACAGAACTGCTGGCAGAACATAGGTAGAGTCTAAATATTTCTTTTCACTAGTAATTCATAGACAGGTACTAGAATTTCAAAGATATGCACTATTGCAAAGTTAGGTACCAGCACTGCAAATATAGGAACCAGCAATCCAAATACAGACACCAGCATACCAGAGATAGGCACCTGCTTCCAGGCACTTGAACCAGTGCGATAGAGATAAGCACCATAGTTTTGTTGATATGTGGTTCTGGATTCATGTCGGCAACACAATCTAACCCTGCATGAAAACCAGTCTTTTAACCAAATGTCTCTTAATTACATTTGAACAACTATTATAGGTATGTTAGGTCAAGGCTAGTTATACATGTCAAAACGCCTATACCTGCTAGTTTCATTAGGCTTTATTATTCAAGCAACACTCCTGAACAATTTCCCTTTGCACATAGAACTATCTGAAAGCACAGAAGACGTTATGTATAGTTTAACTGAAATATAAAGCAACAAGTTGCACTTATGTAACACCTATCTGAGTCTTCCCTATGTTCCTCAGGAAACGTACGGGTCTCCCTTTATCATATTAAGCATCCAGCTCAGACTGCAAGACTTCTTCATTTGCTCACTTGAATTACCGTCCTATGCCATTGACAACTAAATATGCATTATATTGTCATATGTTGTTATGTGCCCGGGTTAGGCACATGTAGCAACGCTGCACATTTTGTTACATTGTCCACTTTCTGCACAATAACATTTCATTATAACCTCTTGCACATATTTGCGTGCACGACAATGTTGGATTAGTTTCTCTGAAACGGCTTTGCTTACAAATCTGGCTGCACGCAATATTATCATGATGCCTCGAACACTGAGTATAAGGCATTTACACACGCTGTACAACTGTCGTTCTGTCTTCATCCACGGGGCGACAGGGCTATCTGCATAGCCATAATAATACTGATATGCATATACATCACAAGGATGCTTTTTATTATAAATAAATAAGCATTTCTGGGGGTTAGGGAGAGGAGACACTTCAGCTGAGATCGAGGGGTGCCTGCATGCTGAGGCTTCGCCAACCAGCTGCCTAACATCTCCGTGAGGGGTGTCCAGTTCATGACCAAGACGGGAGTCCTACATTCTGTCCTGTCAGGTAATGGGTTGGATCATCCCGGGGGGGGAGGGGTGTGCCGAGACCCATAAGTGAAGGTGACGTTATCTGCAAGATAAGCAGGGGTGCTGTCTTAATGACTTTGTAAATGATGCAGCTGTTTTTGAAGATGGCACAGGCCGGCACAGGCCGCCAATGGAGTTTCATCTGGATCATCCCGTGGGGGATTCTTGGCTCTAGATACACACACCTACACTAGATGCACACAGAGTAGGGATTGCATAGTAGGTGTACGCCTGATTACTGCCTTGTTTAATATGCCTGCATATATACACTGTTCTTAGCACCATGGTTAGGAGCTTTCTAAAACTTTGACCTACCAAGTGTGGTAAATTAAAATGTAATTCTTTGTACTCCATTAAAGTGCCAGATACACTCACTCTCAGGCCCTGACAATTTATGTAGTGGTGTTGAGAACATGTCATATGCTGCAACACACTGGCCTGGGTTAGTATTTATTTATGTGTATGTGGTATTTCTATAGCACAAACCCAGCCAGAAGGCAGCTGATTGCTTTACAGTGTCAAGGAGAGTTAGTTGATATGCCAGTGGTTATTGCATTGTGTTGTATTGTTCCTTAAGGAGTTGCATGTTCAACTCTTTCCTAAACTGGGGCAGTGTTGGGGTGGTGCTAATGGATACAGGGATGTGCTGTTATGTTCTGGGTGCATAGATGGAAAAGGCCTGCTGTCTTGTTTTTTCATTTTTATCTTCTTAGTTTGCAGTCTGATGGTGTCCTGGCTGCTGGTGTGCCGAGACCCATAAGTGAAGGTGACGTTATCTGCAAGATAAGCAGGGGTGCTGGTCTTTATGACTTTGTAAATGATGCAGCTGTTTTTGAAGATGGCACAGGCCGGCACGGGCCGCCAATGGAGTTTCATCTGGATCATCCCGTGGGGGATTCTTGGCTCTAGATACACACACCTACACTAGATGCACACAGAGTAGGGATTGCATAGTAGGTGTACGCCTGATTACTGCCTTGTTTAATATGCCTGCATCATTGCTGCCAAGGTTTGAGATTGCCAAGTGTGACATTTTCATAATTTCAGTGTAATTATGAGTGACATTCCAACGACTATGAGTGACACTTTTTCGCGAGCAAAATCAAGCAATGAAGACGAGGGAAACATATAAATATCAGCAATTACACCCATTTGAGCAACATGACACTCTAACAAGATGTTAAAACTGCTGGAAAGCACCAGAAACCGAAGCATCTAGTGCCCTTCTAAGCTGATCGTACAACCAGAACGAGGACTCAGATCTGCACCACTCTCATTGACAGTGCGCGCCGTGCCACTAATAACAAAAGGACGTTTCTGTAAATTTCTGCAAAGTCAGTTATTGTAGTAGAGTCAGATTATCTGTTGCGAAAACCGGCGCAGTGTGCCTGCCACTTGATCACCTGGGGTACAGAGAGTAACATAATGACTGCTGTGGGGGTGCGGGGGGAGATAAGGAGGCGGATGAAGACTGTTTTCAAGATTGGGTGTCCTCACTTGAAAGCGCACATCATCGTTTGTTGGGGTACTGAAGGTATCCGAGGTGCAGACTCTCCACTACCAAAATTTTAAGCAGGTGTTCAGCTTTAATTTCTTCTGCTCTGACAAACCGAAAATAAAAAGCTTTACCTAATCACTTTCCTGACTGCTCGACCGCTATAAATCTGTCCATACAAATGAGCACAGGGACATCCATATCCCCTCGCTCTTCTGCCTTGGCTCTCGTGCTCCTTTCTCCCTCTCTCGACCCACGCTCACCACCGATCTGATCACACTGGCATCTCCCTGTGCCCCCCACTTCCCAATTGCGCACAACCGTGCCCAAGGCCAATGACATAATTCGAAAAGGCTGCTAATGCCTTGTGCAAGTAGGCCACATGGACTGTGAATTGCCTCTACCCCGCACAGCACAAAAACCTGAAGCCTCACACCCCTGCCGGCCTCCTTTAATGACTTAGTGGAGCCTCCTATTTACTCCCTCTCTAATCCCGTTTATGGTGCAGCGAATGCCCCGGCATCCCCCCTTCAGGGGGGTGAAAGGGGGCACACCCAATGGTGAACAAACCCCATCCCGGCATCTCCTCGGTGCTCCTCCACACACCCACTGCGCCCCCTGCTCTTAATAGCATTACCACATTGTGCTTCTGAAAAGGGGGGGAGGGTCTCCCCAGGACCCCACACATAAGGCAAACACCACGGTCCCATCTCCAACATCCCCCGCTTTTTCTTGACACCAACAATCAGAGTAAACTGGCCACCCGTTTTTTTTTTTTTTTTTTAAAGAAACTTTAGGCCTCACACCTATTATTTTTCAAGTTAAGTGCTTCCGAACTGGTAAAGAGCGCTTAGCTATGGCCGCCAGAGATTGTCATATAAAATTCATTATAGAGCTTGTCAGAGAATCCAATGCCTCATGTCCTATTGCAAGGATAAACGGAAATAACGCTCTCCTGAAAAGCACCGAGGCCAATCGAGTGATCAGTGGAGAGCCGTCTGCGCTGACAGAACATTTGACGTCACAGTTGGCCTGCTGTGCACAAGTCTTCGGCAGGGGCAGGGCACCCGTGCCGCTTCTGAAGAGGTGGGCTCCGAGTGAATGAAACTCTATGGCCCGGGTGGAGGGGTGCAATCACTCTCCCAATTTAAATTGAAACTTACTTCTAGGCTGGGTTTTCACTACAGCCGAATGTCTTTAAACCTGGCAGCCGCTCCTGTCCGACATCCTCCCAAACAGAATAAACATTCAGATAAAGTGCGGAATACCAAACAAGTGAGCTAAAATCACATTAAGTGATTCTGGAGATGTTTCTCACTGACTCGCCCCCCCCTGCCCGGCCGCACTTTGCGCCCCCGATCATCACCAAGATGTCGATGCCTCTGATGCGCGCCGTCACCCGCAAGCAAACCACTGACTGAGCTGCTGCTGGCCTTCATACTCCTGGACCCCACGGCGCACAGTCTAGCAGGAGACGGGACGTGATGTCCCCTCGCAGTGCCACGTGATGTCAGTCTGTCTCGGAGCTGCGTAGGCAGCACGGCACCCGTGAAATCTATTAATTGAATAAGTATAATACATTGTAGTACTGACAGCGCGGCCTTATCTCTCAGCTGCTGGCAGTCCTACGAAGTATCACAGAGTGTCCCAGGCCTGCGAGAGCACCGCGCAGCCTGCTGCTACACACAAGTTTGCAGGTGTCAGTGCCAGCAATCATATCATGCAAATATGCGTGACAATGCATTTCAGTGCGGTGATGCGGAGCACCACACTGAAATGCGTTAGTGTCACGTCTGATGTGTGATACTTGGCAGGACTGCTGCATATATACACTGTTCTTAGCACCATGGTGGAACAATACCTGCTATTTACTATTTTGGTGCTTGTGATCACTTTCATATGCTTCTGTCTCCTCATTATCACAGCACATGTATTCAATACAAGAATAACGCTGGTTCAATAAATATATTGAAAACGTCCCATTGTGTATTCTCTGTATACTTCTCTGAGAACAAGAGTGCGCGAGTGACTGAGTGAAAGGATTCTGGATCTGTTACCACATTCCCTGAGGGTACAGGGTTGTCATGTTCAGTAGTTGTCAGAAACCATTCACTCCCTGTTTAGGTTAGGGGGGCTTAAGGTGGCAATGTGAGCTATGTGATCTTCAGGTTAACATATATTACGGGGTGCATGGAATCAGTCTAAGCACCTCACCCAAAGTTCATGTTGTCCACAAATGCGCAGATCCTACGGATTAGTGGGAACTACACAACAATGTATGACACTGAAGTATTCACCATTTATAAATATTTCTAAACTGTTTACATATGATGTCCTACCACTTTATAACATTTTGTGGGTGCTAAGCTTCACAAATAATTATCACCAAAAGAGCTTGGTTGGCCACTGGCACACCATATATATTCTGAGCCAGAAATTGGCTTAACATTTAACGTACAGAAAATATACACAGAAAGGGAGTGCTTAGGAAGTCCAGAAATAATCTTTTCAATCTTTAGAATTCAATTGATGCAAAGTCTCTTCAAAATCATAACTCATAAATCATGATCCAAAAAAGCGGGTGCCAAGGTATAACGTTTCAATCATAGTTTTTCTTTATTCTTTTTTTGTTACTTCCAACCGTAGCCTGGCCAAAGCATTTTGTCCCCAACATGGGACTTCATCAGGGTTTTATCAAATTTGTTCGATGATTCCTCTTTGATAGTGAACACCAAATAGTCAAAAAGGTAGCGTCTCCTTATCACCAGTGGGACCTGTATGTATTAAATAGAAGGACACAATTTCCCATCCATGCAAGGCCTTCTTGTATATTGTACAGAATCAAGGAGTCATCTTTGATAGCATATACTAGTCTGTGAAAAAATTTGGTAAACCGGCCACTAGTCGTAATAAACACTTTACTGCACACCATGAAATTAGAAAGACAAGCCTTTACTATGACTGTATGCAAAAATCAATTGGCAGCCAAAAGGAACCCATGGGAAATCATAGCCTCTACACTAAGAGAACAATCATCTGTTGGTGACGCATGAATGAAGTCCAGAATCGATTGTAAACTAAACAAATGCATATACCCTCAAATGTAAATATGAACTATTGCTTTATTTTTCACCAGCGCTCATCTCCACATCTTCTACTTGAACAACCGTTAACCTCACAGAGTGTCAGAATGGAAGATCTTGTAATACTAGTCCAATGTCTTGGAGCACACAACCCACTAAAATCAGAGCTTCTCCAAAACCCCTAAAACTGAAGTCATGACTATTCTAGAGTTCTCAATCTTGATTTATTTAATACTTGAGTTTAAGCATAAAATCTACCTGGTGCTTTTTGTGCTTATTTATTCCTTAATGGTAGCCTTGGGTCACTCACTTGCTCATTGATCTATTTGTTGTTGTTTTGGTCCACTCAATGTCTTCTTGATTTATTCCATGTCTCCTTGGTCCATTGGAGCTCTTCTTTATCCACACATTGGCTCTTTGGTTCATTTGACAACTCTTGAGATCACTCATTGTGTTTTTGATCGACCCACTGGCTCCTAAGTACTTGACAGCTCCCATTTACTGTCTACCTTAGTTCTATCAACCTTCTCTTGTATCCTGTTCGCCAGTTTACTTTACCCCATTGACCTGATTATGCTTTCCTCAGCAAATTCAACCTCTTCTCTGCTGATTCATTCCTTTTTTGGCCCAATTACCTTCCACTCAGCTTGTTCACTATTTTCTCAGCGTGTTGACCATCGCCTTATCTCCATGTCCTGCTCACTGTCACCTACATATGACTAGGAAACCATTATAAGATTGTGCTTAGTGTGCTATATCGAAAACATTTCAAAGTGAGGACAATCTTATGTATGTAATGTCAGAATGATCACCATTATTCTACAATTGAGCCACAGAGCCCCAAGAGGATCATGTACTCCAGGGCCCGTATTATGCACAGATTGCACTTTTCCTATTTGTGCCATGGCAGACCTTTCAAAAGGTGCCCCGGCACAATTAGGGAAAGTGCACCCTATTATGAAGAATGCACTGCCCTCAGGGCATCCGTGAACTCGAGCTGCCCTGGGGGCAGCATATTCTAGTGAAATACAGAACAGCTATTTAAAAGCTGCTCTGTGTTTCACAGTGCCGGCAGTAACCAGCCCGCACTTTCATGAGTGGAAAGCGATCTCCTTGCAGGTGGGTGTAGTGAGTGACTGTACCCGCCTGCAAGCTGATGTATGGGGGGTCCATGGGACAGGGGCTGCCATCAGGGGGTGCACTGAGAGCGCACTACCTTTTTGTGGCACACTTTCTGTGTGCTTCAAGATGGCTTCTTTGCCCTTGCACCCGTGTTCCAAATAGAATGCGGACGCAGAGTCAAAGAGATTCCCTCATTTGCATGGGGCCATAACCCATGCACCAGGGAATACCCTTTTGAGATAGTGCTGGTGCTATATGTGTGCCAGCACTAGCAGTATTACAAAAGGGGCTGCACAAGCATCTATGGCCCCTTCTGTACTCCCTAAATGCCGTGGGGGCACACAAAGCTGATGCACAAGCCTGTTGTGCCCCCAGGCCACTTTATGTAGTACACCCCTAGGTTGACTGTTGTAAAGCAAGAGACTTTCAATGGGGGCAACAAACAATCCTGCCTGTGAGGTGATCCTGTGGTGCAGAGCAGGACGTTCCATGTGTTGTGAGGTAGCGGGGTCTTAATGAAAGTCTAATCTCTGCTTTGAACCTGCACTCGTATTTCTTTGGTTTTCATTCTATGGCACGTTAAGGAGTTACAGGACCTCAGTTGATGCAAGGTACATGCAGCAATACTCTTTCCTCCAAGAATTTTACAGCATTAAGGGCTAAAATGCCCTAGGGCCAAGACCACCCACCTATGCACTAATTGATAAGAGGTGTAAGTGATTATCCTTCATAAGTGAAAGCCTCCATAGAAGACTTCCTGCATTACATAGAATATTTGCAGCATGTGGTGCCAGTGCCTTGCCACGCCCCTGCTGTACTTTAGGGTTTCATGCTTCCATTCAGAGCCCTTTTATCTCCTGCCTTACTGCTTCCAAATGGAATAATAGAAACTACAAGGGAAACTCTTCCCCTCTCCATATCACTGAATCAAGATAGTGTCCCGCCACCTTACATAATTCACTAATCAATCAGTACTTCTCTGATGAAAGTTCCAAAGATGTACTCTGAAAGGGGGACGGCTTGTGAAACCTCACCGCCCCTTCCTCTCTTTAATGACAGAAAGTTCCTTGGCATACCCCAGTAAAATTGAAACTCAGTTATGCAGTGGGTGAAGTAGAGGAAAGAAGAAAGGACTGAGTTTCGGGGAATTAAGCTCAGACGATGGTCAATGTTGAATCTAACGGCGTCTTTCAAGCCCCCACTAGTTCTTTACCTTCCCGCACCCCCCCCCCCTTCCTTTCTTCATCCTTCTCTTTGTGCACATTGAGGTCTTTGTCTATCATCCTCCTCCTAGAACATCTGATCCAGACATTTTCTCTTTGTGGAAGGGCTCTTCTATAACTTCTCGGACACGTTGGCACCCTCCAGGACATGGACATTGAATAAAACGACCAGAAGATCAGAAACATTGTTGCTAAAGATTTGAATAGAGCTAAAAACTTTTTTTCCCTGTAGCTTATTTCTTCATCTCTGTATGCACCACAAAATATTTGTCTGTCCATACAGGGTAGGCATCCTACTTTGAAAATTATTATAGCTCACAGATTATGTAAACTTACGTGTTTTCATTTTTACATACTGCTACTGGCGACCGAGGTTGCCATCAAAGTCTGTAAAAGAGGGATTTAGCAGGGGTGAGTGAATGCAGATACATAATAAATTTATTTTTACTTAAAAAAATAAATAAACATAAATAAAGAATAAATATTATTTTATGATCAAATATTTTAATAACCTTTTTAAATTTAAAAATAAAGGTACCTTTTTATTTTAAAAATCATTTAAAATTAATTCTATAGATACGTTTTTGTACTTTTAACACAAAATAAATACAAATACAATTTTGCTTTAGGTAGGATTCTTGTAATTTTGTTAAAAAATAATTTTAATTTAATATATTCAATTAATTGCACATTTAATTAAAAATTAAGTTAATGATGCTGCAGCATTTTTTTAGTTTGTTCAACATTTAAAATAAATATATAAAATCAATTCACATTAACATGTAGCATAAAAATACTTTTACCCATTTTTTCAACAATCGTGATATCTGCATATATACTACTTTTGAATGCAAATTAACGAAGGTGTGGAGGTAAGCATAGTAAATAAAGTAAATCTATATTCACCTATATGAACGGACCTTCATGATATGATGGTGGTGGACAGTATTGTGATCATGATATTTTTGTAGGACACTATTATAAGTTCAATATTCTGGTAGGAGCTGATTTAGGTGACATGACTATAAGATGTAGCTAAAATTATACGTAGTCACTGTGATTATGCCTATGTCTTGGGCCTGGGCTGTGGATTTTAAAATGATATTTCATTGATATGTATCCTTGGAATATGAAGCAATTTGTTGACTACCAACAACTAAGGCCAAGCCTAAAGCTGGGGTTTCTTATTAGAGGTGAGATGCTGAAGGTCTACCAGGCACAAAGTGTTCTGAGGTTTAAACAAAACCATAGAGATCTGGAATTCTATTGAGTCCAATTTGGTCTATTTTGGCTGAGGTGTAAAGTGCAATAAAGCCTTGGCCAGCATTTTAAAGGGTAAATTCTTCACTTTGTCTTCCTCCATAGTCAAGCAATGACAGTGCGCACACATCAACAGAGGATACTGCTTTCAGGAAACAGTAAGAGCCCCACAATTTACCCATTTTTCTTTTAGTAAGACTAACATAATAATAAAATAATAATGTAAATCCCCTACTTTTTTTTTTTAAGTGAATATTTTATAGCTCTGCTGAAAACAGCGCGAGAGATGTTTCCAGCACTGCTTGAAAGTCTCATTCTGGGACTTGGATCGATACAGTGCCAGTTAGTCTTGCCCTTAGCTCCAGAGGAGATCACACTGCCAGGAAGCTATTCCAGCCCACCTGCTGGCAATTTACAAGGTTCCAATTCCTGGGAAAGGCATTGCTACAGGAAGTGGTTATGAATGCAAGCTTGGCAAAACAGTCAATGCAACAGTGTGTGAAGTTATTGTTCTCAGGTGGTAATGTTAAGAATTGGGTGTTGGCTCACGCACTCAAGGCACATAACATCTTCTGATTTCTACACTCAACATTTGTCAGATCTGTCCTTTGGCAGTGGATACAACTCAGATGAGTAGTTGCTGAAGGTAGAACCAGGAGTCCTGAGATCTATCCCTCCCCTAACACTCCCCCATCACTTTGCTAAGGTCTGTAATGTTGGAAAACTCACTTTATTTTTATGTGACTCCATCCTTCCACAACAGATCTTGCACACATGACTTAAAAACAGACTAATTACAATGTTAGGAGCTATCTAAAAATTTGACCTACCAAGTGTGGTAAATTAAAATGTAATTCTGTGTACTCCATTAAAGTGCCAGATACACTCACTCTCAGGCCCTGAAAATTTATGTTGTGGTGTTGAGAACATGTCATATGCTGCAACACACTGGCCTGGGTTAGTATTTATTTATGTGTATGTGGTATTTCTATAGCACAAACCCAGCCAAGTAGCCAGCTGATTGCTTTACAGTGTCGAGGAAAGTTAGTTGGTATGCCAGTGGTTATTGCATTGTGTTGTATTGTTCCTTAAGGAGTTCCATCTTCAACTCTTTCCTAAACTGGGGCAGTGTTGGGGTGGTGCTAATGGATACAGGGATGTGCTGTTATGTGCTGGGTGCATAGATGGAAAAGGCCTGCTGTCTTGTTTTTTCATTTTTATCTTCTTAGTTTGCAGTCTGATGGTGTCCTGGCTGCTGGTGTGCCGAGACCCATAAGTGAAGGTGATCTTATCTGCAAGATAAGCAGGGGTGCTGGTCTTAATGACTTTGTAAATGATGCTGCTGTTTTTGAAGATGGCACAGGCCGGCAAGGGCCGCCAATGGAGTTTCATCTGGATAGAGGTGATGTGATCATATTTCTTCAGACCCTGTATAAGATGTGCTGCAATGTGTAGCACGCCCTTAGGGGTGCCAGTGTGGAGTCTGGTAGGTCATGGAGCAGGGAGTTATCACCTTCCGGATGCAAGAGTAAAAGTGCTTAAGCAGCAGTTTTGAATTTACTTTGTGGAAGAAATATTTTCACTTGTTGTGCTTGGTAAATAACAGACATTCTGTCTTGCTTGGGTCAATCTTAAGGTAAGTGCCTGACGTACAGGTCAGGATGATGTTCAGACAGTGTTTGAGGCATTGGATGCCTGAAGCAGAGGAGACTTCCAAGTAGAGTTGTGTAACATCGGCATATTGCTGCAGCTTGATGCTGTTATCTGTGAGTAGAGCACCAAATGGCTACATATAGAGGATGAAGATGACAGGAGAAAGTATGCAAACCATGGGGATGCTGCAGATGACATGGATATTTTGGGACCTTGAGGTGCTCATAAGAATAAACTGGTGTTGGTTGATAAGGTAGAAAGAGAACAAGTGAAAGACAGTACCAGTGAATCCATTCAAGACTCCAGGCTAGGTATTAGGTTGGGTTATTTGACTATGTCAAAGGCAGCTGTATGGTACATCAGTATCAGGAGGCAGGGATCATCTTCATTCATAGCAAAAGAGCATCTTCTAAGATGTGTAAGATAGAGGTTACTGTGCTGCAACGTGATCTGAAGTCAAACTGGTAGTCGTGCAGAAATAGTTGTATTGTATTTCATTCTAATATTTATATAGCGCTTAACAGTAGCGGCTGCTACCGGACCCAGGTGGTGGGGCAGGTGGGGCTGGAGGGGAAGAGGGAGGGACAATGACAAGAGAAAAAAAACACCTGTAACGGCCGGCCGCCGCCTCTCCTCCGTCATCTTCCTTCTCTTCTTGCAGTCCCGGCCGGCAGCAGGAAGCACCTGGGCTCCCAAGGTCTCCTGAGACAATCACAACACTGTCTGAGCGCCGTGGTTCGGTGCTCAAGCGGGGAATGTGAGGCATTGCATGTTCCTCACCAGGCTGTGTAATGCAGCCTGGTGGGGAAGATGCAAAGTATGCAGGACTGTTGAGCCGGCCAAGCAGTCGCGCAGACTTTGGGAGTGTAAACCACTCCTCCCCCAGCTCTGGCCAGCCCTGCCCGACCCGGGATCCACTGATGAAATAGGAAAACTAAAATTATAATAACGATAGTTATTATAATTTTATTTTTCCTATTGTTCAGTGGGTAGATGCTCCTCCGCCTTAGCGAGGAGCCGCCACTGGCGCTTAATACCCCTATGTTGGACGCTGAAGCTCCTGTCTACATGGGTAACAGGCTACATCATAGGGTGTGTGGTTGGAAGTGTGTTGTCTTTATTTGTGTGGGATGTGTTTCCATTCTGTGAGTGAAGACCACCAGGGTATGGTTATCGTGTAATGGGACACACTGCTTAGCAGTGTGGTGGACAAAGAAGTGTGAGAGACAGGCATGCAGCTTGTGGTTTTCAGGAAGTCTCCTTATGGTAATTGTTATTTTCATATTTCACTTAACTGGTTACTGCACTGAGTTGTCCATTCTGGAATATTTTGTTTAAAGTTTATTGTCCTGAGCAGGCATAGGTTAAAGGGGGAAAAGGTGAAGAGATCTGCTGGGATGGACCTGCCTAGTTAACATCATCGCATATCTGGCTGACATTGTGAGTAGTATGTAGCTAGCTGGAACCTGCACTGGTATATTAAATTAAAATAGAGATTAAAGGGGGAAATGGTGAAGAGATCTGCTGGGCTAGTTGGAACCTGCACTGGTATGTTAAATTAAAATCCTCAATTGGCGAGTGGAATGTGGCAGATCTCTTATTCAATGACTGTTCAGTTGGTGATGAGTGGTTTATTTGCTGTGGAATGGTGCAGTATTGGGTTATGAACATGCCCCTTAGAAATTTTGTCTTATGTGAATGTAAGATTGTCAAGCAGTTAAAGGGAATTATTATGCAGCCTGTATGAACTACATTTGACTACCCAACCACTGAGTGTTATGAAATCAATAATATTGTGAGTTACATAATGTATTTGCATTGTAATTGCATTTATTTAGTGCTTACTACCCCATACGAGGTGTTATAGCGCTTTACGCCGAGCAGCACGCAGTTCCAAGTCCCAGGGTTAGTAGTTTTTTGGTTATTTTTGATTATTGGGATTAGTCCTGCACTGTTAAGGAAAGCATGCCATACATTCACTACAGTTTCTATGTGGTATATTATATTATTAGTCGTTAGGTGTATCTTTAGTGAGGGGTGGGGTATGTGAATTTATTCATTGGTTGTCTGTTTTAATAGATGAGCTACCGAAAATTAACTATTGTTAGAATGCATGGGAATGACGTTTAAAGCAGAGGTTGTGATCTTTGAAATCAGGTGTGTGTAATCTGCACAGATACAAAAATAGGGGTTAAGGCAAAACATACATGTGGCTTAGAGTAGGCCATACTCAGAGAGAGGAGACATGCAGAGGATGAACAGGAAGGAGAGATATATGTTTGAAATAAAGGTGAGACGACAATCAGAAATTTTGAGTCAATGCCAGTTTTCAAGCAGGATTTTTAGGCTTTATAAGATAGCATTCAAAACTGTAAAAGGCAACAACATGATTTGAATGTATCACAATACCGCTGTTTGCCATGAGAACCTAAGCATGCACACACATCATCACCACCCACAGGTAAATACAATTTAAATTAGGCCTGGGCAGTGAACTCTGCTCCATTCGCAGAGTTTGCAGAGTTTTCTGCACTCCCCGCTCAGCGGAGCATGCGGAGTGCAGAAAACTCAGCTCTGCGTAGTGCAGCAGAGTTTTTTCTCCGCTCGTGAATGGTAAGTTGGCGAGCGCGAGCTGCCGCTCGGGTAGAATTTCTACCCGAGTGGCAGGAAGATCAGCACAAACAGCAGTTCGCACTGCACTCCGCCACTTGCGGAACTCCGCGAAGTTTTTTTGTCACTTCATGGAGTTGCGCAGAGCGAAACTCTGCGAACTACGCACAGGCCTAATTTAAATATGGTTTTGTTTTTGCACAAAATGTGATGGAGGAGACCACCAAAACAGGAATGTTGTATTTTAAATGGTTGTGCTAGAGATGCACCTCCCTTTTCCAGTTAGCATTGATTTGATCTTGGAGTTGAACATGAACTGATTTTTCAATGATCTTGGCGACGAATGCTGAATATTTCGAAGTTGGATTCGGGTTTACCATACAGCTAATAAAGGGAATGACCAACATTCCTAGGCATAGATATTTCAGGATTACATTCTACACAACAGATTGCAGGACATTTCAGGCTGTTAATCTTCCAATGTCCAGAAAACATTTTGCACTACTGTGATGACTGTGCCTCCAGCTTTGATCTACAGCAGCTGTTTTGGAACCACATTCACTTTTGGCTTGGACATTGGTTTTACTATGATTGAGAAAGGATTATTGGAGAGTCAAATCCGGTAAGAGGAAAAGGTATGATTTCTTTGAGAGGAGGTCATGATAGAGATCCCACGTTTCCATACCACATCTTGGCAACAAAGATGATTTTGGTCAGTTGGTTTCAGGTAGTGAACTCGAGGCTAAACCACTTACTGGCTGCTTTAATCCACGGTTCCACTTTTATTCTTTTTTGAGGAAGGCATGTCTGTCCATGGTAATGGTTATGTTCTGGTGGAGGACTTCAAGTTTGTACTCTCAGTTTTCGATTCTTGATTGGGGTTATTTTGCACCAAGTGTAAAAATCCTGCATGTGTTTTTGGTGAGTATGAACAAAATGTAGTCAGGGTGAGGTTTGATTTTGATGCATGGAAACAATTTCATACTTTGGAGTCAGAAGTTGGGAAACTACTACAATGTTCTGTGGGATCCTTAGGTCCAGCGGGTGACTGACTGTACACATGGAACCTTTAACTATGTGGGCATTGAAGTTTTTGGCTTCTTTGGCACTTTCCTAGTTCCTGGAAACATCAATCCTTTAGCTGTCCTCTTCTGATAAGAGGTTTTTCCCATGGATTCACTATGTATCCATGGACAAAAGGCATTCCACCCCATTGTTAAAACAGGCAGCCATCAGCTATCTCCCCCATTGCCTTCACTGCGCTTGAAGACAGCTTCCCTGCATTCAAATTAAACCTTACTGGGGTTGAAAGATAATTGCTTCTTATTAAACCAATCAGTGGCAGCCTTGCAGAAGGAAGGTTATCAAACCACACAGTATTTTCCTCTTAACATTTTCAAATCCCTTGTCAGCATTCCACAGAAGTCCAGCCTTCTTATTAATTCTGTCTAGATTCACCCAGGGTGATAGATGTGGATTCTGATGAAGATATGCAGTTGGGTATGGGTGACTGTAGCATACTGATGTTATGTGCTCTAGGACCCTTGTGATTCTTGACAGTCTCTGGAGAGGAAACAAGTGATATGCTGGGAGGTGTAAGGGTGTGGTTAATGTTGAGAATAGGATAATGTGCAGTGTGTGAGTGTATGCTGAGGAATAAAGAAGCATTTGACTGCAGATGCCGTCTGGCATATTCCATTCGCATGCTCCATGGCCGGGTAAGACGCTACATCTGGCGACGAGTAGGAGATACGTGCCTCAAAGAAAACAGGGCTGATCTTCCTGAGAATTTGCAACGGTTCAGCAAACTGCTTGTGCGTGCCGCGTATGCCGCAAACCGATGCAAAGTAGTTTGCTACTGGTACATATGGAGTCAAAGTCCTGCTCCAGCCCATACACAGCCAAATAAAGTGAGGGCCCTACACAGGAGCACATTCAAAATGCCCGCCCCAAAAAAGCCGCAGTTGAAAGGTCAACGGAAACGGTGCGCTTCGCCCCAATACGGAGCAATTACTCAAACAAAGCAGAAAGATAACGGCAGAAACAACCAGGTAAGAGAAATAGAGGATTTACTCACAGTCAGAGGCAGGTGAAGCATTCTACAATTTGATATCCGGTGTGGTGACCCAAGTCCAAGCACAAGGGTTGTGCTTACAGAAGTTGCAGAGGACAGCAGGTACAGCGAAAGCTGTCTGAACAGCACATGCTCTCAATGGCAGAAAAAGTGCAAAATGCAATGTGGCAGTGCTGGGAAAGCTGGGGAAGACGCAACAGTGACCATGGTGGATTTTAACCATATGAATTGGATTCTAGTGAGATCAAAGATAAGAATGCTGATAATCATGTGATAGAAAGTTAATGAATGATTTATTCTTTCTATGTTTGGTACATCTCTGTTAGTGCTGAGTTACGCAATCATTCGATTTGTAAAAAGGTTATTTTGAGAATTCTAAATGCACTATAAGCATGCACCAGAAATAACAAATGTCATCCAATGAAAGGGATATGTTAATAAGTACCCCAATGCACTTACCTTTTTGTTCCCTTTCTTAAATGCTGTCACTTAACACAGTTCTTAATCCCCTGTGCACGTGCTCTGCTGCCTTCTCACTATCCGAGGGCCTTTGCCTGCTAATCGAGTTTGTTGACGTGCACTCGAAAAAGTAGCCATGATAATAGGGATGCAGAACAGGAAGTGTGCTTACTGTTTTAGCTTTTGCTTGTTCTCTGGCTGTGCTTTTGTTTTTTACACTGTTGGCCTGCCATCTGGAGTCGGAATTCGCTGATTCTATGTTCATGACAAGATGTTCCCTATTTTTGTTCTTTTCTGCCTTTTTTGTTTATTTTTGTTGACCTCTTTTATACATCTTTCATGTAGAAACCCCCAGTTGTACCAGATAGTTGAAACAAATATAAAACTGAACCTGAATGCTTAAAAGGCCCTTCGGAAAAATCTTTCCTAGTGTGCACAGGGTGTGAGTGTACGTACGCTTTATGTTTGTCTATGCAAAGGAAACGGTGTTCTTTTATGATGTCAAACAACACTGTCATTTGCTTAGAATTATTTTGAGTTGAGAGCTTTTGTCGCACGAAGAGATGACTTGCTTTGTCCTGTGTAGTAGGGCACATTTGCCTACACCTTTTATAAAGTCCCAGCCCTCTATAACCGTTGTTTAGATCACTGCTTCTTTACATGCAATGTTATATGCTGTTCTTATGCTTATGGTAGACACATGAGATTCAATGTTGGTTACTTATTTTGTTATGTTGCTGACATTAGGTGCCAAGAGTATGGTCTCACGTCACTTTTAGTAGCCTGAGGATGACTTCTAAACCCTGCATTTTCCATCGCAGACCATATTCTGTTTCAGCTAGTGAGAATGTTGTATCAGCAGTGTTAATGGGCATAGTCCCATGATAGATGCAGTTGATAATTTGTGTTCGTGGGTGCTGCTGTCCGCACCAGGACTTATTTTGGGAGGTCAGGGCTTTTTTGTCACTGCAAAGGGTGGGCAGACTCATCAGCCCACAATGAAGGCTCTTTAAACAAACATGGGAGGATGGGTTGCATGTTTTACCTTAGAAGCATGTGGATACACAAGAACATAGCAAAACCAAAGGGGATGATGGACGGAGTGTTGAACATTGCAAGCACTCACCCCCAGTCAACTGATCTGGGTTTAATCCATCATCATTCTTTAGCTCACTCCGCCACCCCAGTTCAGACATGGCCATATGCAAATCAGTCTGACCCTGTGCCTCATGGGAACAGTCCAGCCCGAACTGCCAAGCCATGTCTTCCCTGGAACGGAAACAAGCATCCTGGGACCGGTTTCTGGCTTACAGCCGTCATCAGCCAGGCTATCTTGAATCCAGTGGCAAAGTGAGCAAGGGACCCACGTCTGGGCATACCCTGCCAACTTAGGGCGAACATAGCAAAACCAAAGGGGATGATGGACGGAGTGTTGAACATTGCAAGCACTCACCCCCAGTCAACTGATCTGGGTTTAATCCATCATCATTCTTTAGCTCACTCCGCCACCCCAGTTCAGACATGGCCATATGCAAATCAGTCTGACCCTGTGCCTCATGGGAACAGTCCAGCCCGAACTGCCAAGCCATGTCTTCCCTGGAACGGAAACAAGCATCCTGGGCTCGGTTTCTGGCTTACAGCCGTCATCAGCCAGGCTACCTTGAATCCAGTGGCAAAGTGAGCAAGGGACCCACGTCTGGGCATACCCTGCCAACTTAGGGCGAACATAGCAAAACCAAAGGGGATGATGGATGGAGTGTTGAACATTGCAAGCACTCACCCCCAGTCAACTGATCTGGGTTTAATCCATCATCATTCTTTAGCTCACTCCGCCACCCCAGTTCAGACATGGCCATATGAAAATCAGTCTGACCCTGTGCCTCATGGGAACAGTCCAGCCCGAACTGCCAAGCCATGTCTGCACTGGAACGGAAACAAGCATCCTGGGACCGGTTTCTGGCTTACAGCCGACATCAGCCAGGCTATCTTGAATCCAGTGGCAAAGTGAGCAAGGGACCCACGTCTGGGCATACCCAAGAACAGACATTTCCATTAGCAGCTTTGTGGGTGATGTTGGTGACATCCCATCATATTCAAGTGCTAACTGCGCAAGCAGGGCCACTCGCCCCGTACAGTTTCACTATGCATGTGTGGGCCTAGAATGTCCTGTTTGTCTAAAAAATCTCTCGACTTCCTTATTATTAGTTAATCATTTTTATTGGTAAACACAGTTAACAAAATTATAAATATAAGGACATTTGTATAATTAAATAAATATTAAAACTTTTCAAAAATGGAGCAGCAGAAGATTTTGAGAGGGGTTTTTATATAAAAAAAGATAAAGTAATGGAAATAGAAAGAAGAAAAAGAAGATGAAAGATGGTAAGGAAAAGTAAGAAAGGAAGACTTATATCAAACTAGATAAAGATAGATCAACAATGAATTGAGTGCAGAGAGAGAAAATCAGTCAAAGATATCCAGAATAAAGCAGATTTCATCTTTTGATGTATACTACTAGATGAAGCATTATGATATCTATGTTCATCACATACAAAATTCCACAATGTGAGTACAGAGAGTTTGGAGAATCCTTCACTCGTGACAGCATAACTTTAAAAGCAAGCACAATAAAAATCCATTAACATAGGTTTATGTGGCAAATAATCATCATCTGTTGATATAGATCCTAGGAAAATGCTCATTTGTGTAAGAGGTATATTACATTTGAGAATCTTCAAACATTTAGACCAAACTAGAATAAAAAAACTGTGAACATATTGCCATTCATATAACATATGAACTAATGTGCCATCATGTTCAGAACAAGACCAACAAAGAGATGGAATTGAAGGATCATATTTAGCAACCTGTATTGGAATAATAACAGCTTCATTATACATGAAAAAAGTGACTGTGTAATATGCACTGCCTTAGAAGTTTAAAAAAATGTAAGCCATATTTTATCCCATAATTGAGAAGATAAAGTAGTGTCCAAGTGTTTATCCCAATGACGCTCTAAACAGTTTTAGGTCTAGAAAGAGTCTGGAATTATAAGGTCTTGTAAATTACAGCAGTCTTGGAAAGAAATCAGGTCACAAGATTATCAAGACAAAATATCTGTGTTGATAAGAAAGACTCAGATATCATGGGAGATTTAGAAAAAAAAGTCGAAGGAAAGTATCGATTGAGGATATTTATCTAAAAATGAATCAGGTAGAAGAGATTTTATCTGCAAAAAGTCAAAAGTATTGTTAGTATTGTCATCTATGAATTGAGAAATATGGAGAATACATTTATCTTTCCAATGCCTGAGTTAAAACGATCAGCCACAAATCCTAAGAAACTTATTATACCAAATAGAAGACTTTAAAAACATTGGTGTGAAGATAATGTCTAAAAAAAAAAGAATCTTGTTTAACGAAAAATTAAATATTTTAAAATGGAGTATTTGGAAATAAAATGCAGTTAGACGTATAGGTGAATTCCTTAAAAGAAAATTTGTAAAGTTAAAATCTTTCAAGCACTATCCATGTGGGTATAGAGTCATCAAGAAAATCATGTGTCAAGGCATAAAACTGTCTATTTATAAAGGAAGAGTGGTTATGGTTTAAAATCAGGGAATCTTACACCACCTTCAACTTTTGGTTGTATAAGTTTACCAATAGCAATATGTGGAGGTTTATTAATAAATGGCAGTTAGTATTTTCTGAATATTAATGTCAGACTCCAAGTCTACCAATTTATGGGAGGGAGGGTGGCAAAGTAATGCCATCAAAGGGACAAGTATCTTCAGCATATAATGCTTTATAGAGGGATTGAAAATAATAAAAAACATTCGAGAAAAAGAAAACTTCAGTTTGCATGTTTTCATACATTAAATAATGGTAAAGAGCAAATTGCATATTTAAATGCTTTATGGGATTTATAAAGTTTAAATTAGGTTTAAATTAGGCCTGGGTGGAGTTTGCGGAGTTCCAGAACCCTGCAGAGTGACAAAAAAACTCTGCCGCACTCTGCGGAGTTCTGCAAATGGTGGAGTGAAGTAAGTTGCACTGCTCGTGCTCATTTTTAGCACTGGGAGTTGGTCCTGCATTGTAAAATCAGCATGAACTGCACCATACGCAGCGCAAGAGGGTGCAGTTTCTTTGTGCTGCTCGAGTAGGTGTTCTACTGCGCGAGCAGAGTAGAATTTTACCCCAGGCTAGTTTAAATTAAAATTTAGATTTTTGACCTGTAAAGGGGCCTAAATTCTGAACAAAGTCACCTGCCAGAATTACATTAGAATTGGGGATGTTCGCAAGTTTGATTTTAATGAAATGACAAACCTCAGGATCCTACTTAAACAGACTCAGATCTATTACAACATTGAACAATACCCATCTGCCAAAGTTATCACACTCTATAGATGCAACGTGGAGGTTTATAGATTTGTGACAAGGAATGGAGATCCTGCCTTTATGTTCATGAGGTGGAGAAAAAAAAGACTTGACCCTCTCACTCATTGTCTCTTCAACTTAACAGAATCAGAGGCATTAAGGTATGTCTCTTGCAAAACTGCAACTTTTGACTTAAACTTACATAAATGAGAAAGTACCTTCTGTCATTTCACCGGTTCCCAAGGCCACAAACATTCTCCAATACAAACTTTAATATAAAAGATACATGAGGGAACGAAAAAGTATAACAATGTGAAAAAATGGTAAAAAGCCATAATGTGCAAAAATGGTAAAAAGACATAATGACACAGTCTTATAACATAAGGTAAGAACAGTAGGAAAACACCTCAAGTCATAGAGGAACAAGGCACTTGAGGGAAAAGAGAAAGAATAGTCAAGAAGAAGGAAAAAAAGGTGAATATATAAGAATAAGGCAGAAAAGGCAGATAAAGGAGAAGAATCTAGATCTGACAGAACAAGCAAAACAAAATTGAATGAAACATGTATGACAGAATGACAAGAAAGACATCAGAGCTAAGGAATACATTAAAAAACCATCTAAAAAAGCCATTTGTCAATAGAGTACAATAAAAAATATCAAGAATTGAATGAAGAAGTTCCCATGTTCTGTGCAGCTGTATTCTGAAGGAAAGCCCTTAGTTTGATGGGATCATCAAAAGATGTAATGGTGTCCCCATTGTGTTATTTTGCAGAGGCCTGGATGAAGAATTCCATAACATATGTTCAAGTGTCTCATCCATTGGAGATGATTATCGTGATACACCATTCCACTATAGGTGATTCAACCAGGCCTCAACTTTAATCGACAATAGACCAATACAGCACTCAAAGGCGTACTGTTTGTAAGTTCAGTAGAATACCATACGCCGATGGTCTGTGATAATTTCTGTAACCCATCACACCACGAGGGCACTGGTAGGTACAATTGCTGAGAAATGTGAGGGATGGCTATGTTATGTTATGTTATCTCATTTATATCCCTGAACCTGTATTAAATTGGGGGGGAAAAACTCAACTGGGGAAAAAGTTTGACCTTCCTGATGCGAAATTCTGGATTGCTGAATGGTCAAATCCTTTCAAACAGTCCTGCCTCCCAAACCTTTAGGTCTGGGAGCAGATCAAGTCTAGTTGTTTATACTCGAATTAATGTTGAGGTACGGAAGCGGGTTCTAGACATGGAAGTAATGAAACAACTGGTGAGTGGTCACAGTCCACTGGTGGTCAGCCTGCCTATAAATTTCTTAAACCCTCATATCACATTGTACATCTTTACTATTGTCCCAGCAAACAATCGAAGAGTGCTGATTTGTAGTTGAGAAAAATACTGTAACCTGGCCCCATTCCTAATCAACAATTCGGCAGAGATTTTGAAAGCTATCTTTGCAGCAAAGCAGAGTGAGAACAATATTGCCTTAGACTTATTCGCAGTAATAAGGGCAAAAATGCAATTATTCCGGTCAGCTAACAAACCAATCAGAAGGGAAACAAATGGAAGGAACTAATGGTTTGGCAAGGAATTCAGTGAAAAGAAGCATGAGTTGTCATCTGCTCTGGTCACACGGCACCGGTTGGCAAGTAATGAATCCCCTTTTAAAGAACTTAGGAAGCGCTGTATGGAATTGTAAAACAAAAAAAGCTGGAAGGCCAAGAAAGATTGTGGAACAAGTTAAAATATAAAATCAGAGTTCGCCCTGGTCAACAGATCCAAACTATGGGATGTACTAAACCTGCTGGGAACAGATTGACCCTTACTGTCCCCTGTGGAAGTTAAAACTCTACCAAATTCATATGGCCTGCTAAATGATTGTATTGATAGATCTTCCATACCTACAGGTGTTCGTCAAGGCCATGTTCTAGCCCCACTGCTATTTACTTTGCTTATAAACAATGTTGAGGGTTATCTGGGTGAACCCAACCATGACCTACCAAAACAGTTTAATAGGAAAACACCTATCCTACTCTTTGCAGATGATGCCGTTCTGTCACCTCTGACTGAGAAACTCTCAGCATAGGTTGATGGACAGTTCTGCTAATTCTTGCAAAGAGAAAGACCTGACTATCAAGGTTACAAAAAGAAAAAACATGATAATGTGTGCTCCCTCCACCCCCTTAGAAGACAGTCTCTGGTCAACGGTCAATGACTCCGATGAGTAAACAGCTTTGATTACCTTGATGTATGCGTTAATAGATCTAGGATTGGCATGCGTAGGTAGAGATGGCCATAAGTGTGTTCAAGTGAACCACTAACTGCGTATTGAGATCCAAACACAATATCGGCAACTGACCTTAGCCTCATTCCGCAGAGGCACAAAGCAGTCGCTGCCGGATTTAAGGCGCTAAACTTTGGGGTTGCACCAAGGCCATGGAACTTCAAAGAATTGAAAATATTTTTGTAAGAGCCGTACTTAAGCTAGGCACTGGTGCTTCCCTAGTACCTTTAAACTTGGAGGTAGGTGTTAAACTCCTCTCAGACATCATTGCATTATGGCTTGCAATTGGATTGGCTGTGCCTTGACTAGGAATTGCCAAGCAGCACCATACTTAAAAATGTGTTGGAGATCCTTACTTTTGAGGGGATTGCTAATAATTGATGGGCAGTGCACGCTAGGGGTACCCTCATGAACTTGGGTTTCGTCCATCTACCACTATAGAATCCTATCTCATCAATTCAATAAAAGAAACACTCACAAACATGTATAGTACCATCAGGGCCACCTCATAGGGATCATCTTATATTTCTATCCTAATTGGACACAGCCAGAGGCACGACACACTTTATATATAAAGTTAAGACTTGGTACTCTCCTAACTAGAGGAGACCTGGCAAAATGGAGCACCCCCACCTAGCAGTGATTTTTGAAAACACTATTTTGTGGTAGAGACACCACATGCACTTTATGCTTTTTTTTGTAGAAGACGCTGCTCGCTGCAAATGGGGTATTTCTGCTTTTTAACACCATAGCTCTAAATACCCAGACTGCTTGGTTGATGCTCAGACTAGGTTAACAGCGATGATATTATTGCGATCATTACATTCTATTGCTTATGTTTTATTTGGAGACGAAGGACTATCGCACCCCATTTTGGTATGTGTTTAGGTTAATTACTGCCATACCTTTTAAAACTCAGGCATGTTGCATGATTGCCAACACTATTCAACCCTTGTATGTTTTTAAGAATATGAAATTGATATTTTTGTAAAATTCTGTTATCATAATTATATTTACATTTTAAATTGTTATTATTAGAGTAGAAAGTTGGTTCTTGTTGCTAGGAGAAGGGTGCCAGATATATTGTCTATCTCTTGGAGCAGTGAACCAGAAAAACTTCCAATTTTGAGAGCAGTTTAGCAACTAAACTGTCAAATCTGGTGGGAGGGATCCAGATAAATGGCTAATTTTTGGAAGGGGTGAGTCATATGAACTATTTATTATGGAGAGGAATGCGACAAGTAAAGTATTCATTCTGAGGAAGCCTGCACCCGATGAATCTTTAATTACAAAATATATTACAATACAGTGACAGAGTTGGTTCTGGCTGCAGAAACAGAGTGTCTGAAATCCCAACTCTTACAGCTTACAAAGACTCTTTCTTTGTCATCAGATGTACATTTCTGGCGGGCTCAGTCAAGCACATGGGCAGAGGCCAAAGCGATATGATTCATGCAAACATTGGAGCAAGCCAATTTCTTAGTGAAGAGATGCAACAGGATGGAGAATGGAATTCTGCTTCACAGCTGTTCAGTTCAGGGATTTCCTAAAGCCCTGTTTTGTGCTGTCAACCAGATGTGTTTAGGATTTAGGGGGTCATTTAACACATGATGGGTGGCCTGCCAGTCTCCAGGTCAACCGTGGCCACATTTATATATACCCGCCTCCCTGGCATGGATCTCTGTGATGAAAGTGTATCTGCTGATTAGGTGGGTGCACTTTCATTGCTGTTGAATACCGAGCTGGCCTCCATATGTTTTTTTGCCATCTTGGCATGCTCCTTTACGGTTCAGCAGCAACCCCCAAAGCAGGAATTTGTATAACAAAACAAAAGACAATTGTCTATGATGTAAAGGGACATTTTCACATTTTTCCTCCAGGGCCTGCCTTGCATTGCCTGGAGATCCCCAGAAAGAAAAATCTGTGAGGGTCACACAATCCTAATCAAGATTGTCCGTCTGGCCCTGTGACCCGATTGACCAGTGGTGCGTCAATGGGTTTCTGATAGAAGAGCCAGCTAAGACTACATTGGTGAAACCAGGGAGCTCCATAGACTGTAACCGAGTTGCGGCAGCCACCAGTGTGGCCCACCAGGAGCCCAAAAACTCTAATTGTGGCACCTAGTCAGCTAACATGAGGCCTGGAGTCAAAGTGTACTAATAAGACCATTCTGGTAGCTTAGCTGTGAGCTGTGCAGCCTAAAGACTTACAGGGGCAGTACGATGGAGCCCGGTCCAACTCTAAATGCTCTTTTCTAAACTTGATGTAGTTTTTTTTAGTTTTTTTGAGGGATGCTGAACATGTTGCCTCAAAGTTACTTCAGAAAACTTGTAGCTGTGGTAGATGACAGAAATATATAATCATGACTGGAAGCAAGTGAAAAACAGCAATAAAGAGATAGATGGAAATGTCTGAAATACTGCTGTGTACTCTCACCAAATTCCATTCCATTGTTTTAACCTCTTCTGTGCCTCCGCAGACATGGACAAAGTCCTTGCCCTGCCCAAAAAGCAGCTCTAAAGTCCAAACTGCTTAGCACGTCCCCAAAGAGTAATTACCAACAAATTCGATTAATTCAAGAATTACGTCCAGCACTCTTCACATTTTCATGTTATTCACCCTACGTTCCCTGGATATGTCCAGACCTAAGGTAGGTGAGATTGATTCAAGCACTCCATCCATCATATTTACTTTTTAGTCACACAAATGTGATACCTCCACTTTGGAGGCTTTTAATACATTATGGTTCCATCATGAATCTTATGTGATATGATGTTTGGAAACTATCCCTGACATGCATCTTGTTTAATTGATCTGTTGGACAATCGACCACAGTGTTAAGGCAGAGAGGCTTATTTACCAATGGGGCTGAATCCATAATGAAAAGTGAAGGGGAGGGAACCAGGGTAAACTTCCCTTAATATAGCTTTATAAATTCAATGCTGTCTGTTTCAAAGTGGTCAGGTTTCAGCAGACACGGAAGCAGAGGAACAGTATATAAATGTATTTATCTGTGGTTGCATTTGATCAGGTCTGTCAAACTTGATCATAAATATGCTTTCTCTGCTCTGTAGATGTAAACATACTTTCTTCTATTGCACTTCTAGGTAAAAAGTTACCTATTCCCAGAATCCGCAAAGGAATGGACGACCACATTTTCTTTTCTCTTAAATATGAAGCAGGTCATACAAGATAAATTGAACAGCTGCTGTACATGGAACCAAAAAGTGCATGGCCAGCTTGAGATTGTGATGCAAGAAAAATGTAAGAATTTGCTAAGTGCTTCATAAACTAGCAGTTTTAGTGTTTGCAAACCCTATGACCGCTGACTACTAACCACTGACTACTCCTAAAAACGTTATTGTCAACTTTCACAAAGGGGAATAGGTCCCTTGGGGACCACTTCCTGTTTGAGAATGGGTTGCCATCTCCTTTGAGTTTGTTATAACTTATTATTGTTTTGCTAATGGATTTTGGTACATACTATAAGGAATCAGTACTTGGGAGGGATGTCCTAGCATGTCTGTCCCATTCAACTATCAGTTACTATTGTTACCTCAATCCATTTAAAAATGTGATATTTGGTTTTTAGTAATTTTCAAAAAGTGTTTTAGCAATAGCAAACCCTCAGATTTACCACATTTTAGGGTTTGGAAACCGATAAAACATTTTGTACATGAGGCCTTATAGTTCTTACAGGCCTTATGTACACAGGATCAATTCACTAATGCACACTGACTTTTGCCAAATCGTTTTTGATTTTGCAGACCAATCCATGTGCTAATAGGTCGGTTCACAAAATACAGAATTGTAGTGGTTCCCAATTCAACCTACCTCCTCATCAATATTTATTTGGTCGGTCGCAAATTGGGACCCACTATGATTGGCCCCAATCACAGGGATGGTGGCCTACTGGGATCAGCAGACCACCATGTCTGTGACTGAACATTTTTCATAGACTTTTGTGAATGTGTGAAAACCTCCATACAACCAAATATCAAAAGAAGGGAACTATGGATAAACGAAGGTCAAGTAAAAATGTCAAAAAGCAAAACAAATTGATCTATAATAAAAAGCTGAGAGGGGGAGTGTCTCGGGATAATAATGTGAAAAAATCCCATAATAGTATATAAAATATATCATTCTAGGGCAACTGGACAAACAGCAAAACAAAAACCAAGCGCATACTCCTGGGCTATGTGTGGAAAACAATGTCCTTCCTTATGGTTAGAGGGAGGACAATATCATAAAAATAGATTTAGATTTAAGAGTGATGAAACCCAATACCTTATCAAAATGCTGATTCTGTTTAACTGCGTACAAAGGATAAGGGTATCCTTTGACAAATATCAATACCATATTATATGTAAAAGACACTACGGCTTATTCAGAGTTTGCTGTACATGGTACACCAAAACAAGCGTGATGAAGTACCATGTCCGCCAAACTTTCGGTTCTCCTCTTCTATTTAAACTCGGGTGAGCTACCATGTTTCCAATGGAAGAGTCTAGGCTGGCTCAGCCAGTGGAAACCTTAGAATGACAGCCCAATGTGCCTTAGACCAACTGCCCTATTTAGAGAGGACATTATAATGTACTTTTTTCCTGTTTGAGCTTCCAGGGATAGCCTCGTTGTCCCAAACAGGAAAACATATCAATGACCCCCAGACGCTGTCAGAAAAGGACCAGGGTGTCAGGGACATTTATTTTCTGTTTTTTACAATCCTCCGCTGCCCTAGCAGAATGGTGTAAGCCCACCAAACTCTAAATAAGCCCCATTTTGATTTACAAACTAAGAAACTCTTTCTTGAAATTTCCATGAATTACTGGACAGAAAAAATAGGCTGCATATAGGACACAATGGCAGCATTAGATGATGAACATTTTTGACTAAATTAAAAAAGTAAATGAAAATAAAGGTGAAAGTTGGTTGCACTTAGGACTAAACAAATATGTTAAATCAACTAAATTGTGTATTCTAAATAGAAAGAAACCAGAAGTGATTAAGAGGCATTATAATTATATAATTTTGAGGCACCTGCAATATTTACTGCATATGATATGTCTTTAAGAAGCAGTAAATAAAAAGCAAACATCAGTGACATGGTGAGATGGAAACCACTGACATTTGCCTCCAAAACCTACCCCTAACCATAAGCAGGTAATACACTAAAAAAATAATTTATTAACAAAAATAATACAATTTTTCAATTATATGTGACAAAAACATGGCTGAAAATGTTTGAAAATACATTGATAAGAAACACATATCTGGACATCATGATTCATATACCATAGAGAAAACTGCATTGAACACAGATGTTTTGTTACTTTACCACCTCTGATTTTTTTTTAATATTACTAATATGATGACACATGTATATGTGAATAAAACATGATTCAGTAGTATAAATAATGAAAGTTTAATGCAGATATGAATATTGCAACGGCACACATGTTTGTATCGCCTCAAACGTTGAGAACACACACGACCAAAACAAACCTGCTTTGACAAGCATAAGGATATTTATCATACTACATCAAATAAGTAGTTAGATACTTAAGACCTAAACATAAATCCTACATAGTTTACGCAAATGAAGTCCAATAATACATTTTATCTCTTCTCAGCTATAATCAACCAGTTCTTAATTGATTCACTCACAGTAAAGATCTACTTATTTACTTCTGCATCCCTGGAAATCCTTGGGTCCATATTATCTGTAGTCATGTCTGGAGTATTTTGTCTATGTCAATGAAGAAGTAACACCCCAGAATCCTAGTATTTAATGCCCTCCAAGAAATAAAAACATTATTGATTCTCTAAAACCTGCATTGAGTTAAACGCGTCATCCTGGCAAGGGAGAGGCTTCCAGAACACATCTTCATCTGATATCACTAATGTCCCGTAAACACCATAATCACAATCCCCTATTTAAACCAACTTGTCATGTGTAAAAGTGAAATAAGGAAATTGATCCATACCCATTGAGAGCTCATAATACTTCAGAGTCTGCTATGGTGTTCAAATTGGTAAACCCGATAAACTCAAATCAAATTTCTAGATCTGGCAATGGTCTTGTTCATACCTCTGTCGATGATAGATGTGAATCAACCAATTTTGATATAAACATTGGCTCATTGTACAAAACCAACTATCTTCAAACGTGGTGTACATCTATAAAATTATCAATTTATATTCTTAATTTGACAAAATAAAATGATCATTGTAACCAATCAATTTTACAAAAAGAGTATAAGATGCCATTTTATTCAAACCATTAGCATATTGAGTGTATAACTTTGCTGTTCATCATGTTTCATGTTTCTTTGTAGTTTACCAACACTTAGATGTTTGTTCACCACTTCACATATTTGGTACCTGAACTGTGATATATTATGCCTCATTGACATAAAGGGCCTAATGACGATGTCGGTGGGAGTTGTCATTTCGGGGAAGGAACCGCCCGACCATACGTCAGCAGTTCCGACAACTCCATTAGGATGCGACTGCACATGGTGTGGTCGCAAACTTCAATTTTTCAATGGGAGCTTGTACGGCGGACTGAAACCGCCGGAAGCACAAGCTCCCATTGAAGAAAAAGAAGTTTGTAAACATCCCTGCACTGTGTGATGTTTAGGGGGGAACATCCCTGCACAGTGTGGCAGGCACCTCACGATGCCTGCCACACTGTGCAGGGATGTTTAGAGGGCACCGTAGGTGCCCACCAGGCCCTAATGCAGAGGGCCAGGGGGGAAGGTGGCCCTGTTAGGGGACCCAAAGTCAGTTTCCGACAGCCAATCCATGTCGGAAAGGCCGACATGGATTGGCTGTCGTAAACTGACATCATAATCCCGACGGCAGAAATGCCATCCTTAAGGGATTATGAGCACTTTCCGACTGGCCGATGGGCTCCTTCAGCCCATCGGAACCGCGTTGGATTCCCCAGCCGGTTTAAGCTCTGAACACCATCACCATAATACGGCGGTTGGACTTTAAATCTACCATGTCAGTCGGAAAGCCTCCGACCAGTGGTCCAAAGTTTTTTTCTCTTTTTCTGTACAGTTCCAAATGCCTAGAATACTCCCAATAATCCAAAGTTTTTTTCTCTTTTTCTGTACAGTTCCAAATGCCTAGAATACTCCCAATGAAACTCCACCATTGGACATATAATACTTCCACTGATGATTCTCTAATATATTTGTTTGTTCATTAAAGTGCATAAAAATATTGGCCTGTGTTGGTGCAATGTTGCTTCCCATCGAGACTCCAACTGTTTGAAGATAAAATTCATTTTCAAAAACAAAAATATGAATGATACAGTATTAAGTGTAGCGACTGAAGAAGGATTATTCCTTTATCTTGAAATGTCTTGCATTGCAAAACCATTGTTTTAACGGCCTCTTTGCCTTCCTCATGTGGTATATTACCATAAAGAGTGACCACACTGAAAGTAAAAGTAACTCATCTTTCTTGATTTCACAGTCCTCTAGTTTCATTAATAAATCTGAAGTATATTTCACAAGTGTCGGTATGTATTTCAAAATTTATTTGAGATGTTCATCTAAGTGACGCCAGTTGTACAAATTTGGATTTTGATCCACTACTATCTGGTGTAGTGGAAGGTTCTTAGTATTTGTATCAGCCGTTGGAAAACCATACCGTACTGATGTTCATCCCCTACTTTATAATAAGAATCTTTTTGCATCCTCATCAATGATTTGATTGTCAACAAATTCTTTCACCAAGTCAGTCTATATGTTTTTGATTTCCCATTTGGATCTTGACTTTAACATATGTTGATATTCTATTAGGATCCTTATTTTTAGTAATGCCAGTCAGTCTCTATCCATTAGCAAAATTGCTTCACCTTTGTCTGCGTTCTTAATTATTATTTCATTGTTATTTACAAGATCTTCAATCATCATCATCATTTCTTAGCTGCTGGTCTAACAATGGACCCAGAAGTCATGTTAAATGGATTGATCTGCTCTGTCCTGTCTGTGGTGAGGATGGAGGTGATGTTGAAGTGGGTGTAGTGGATGGGATAGATGGAGTAGTACTTTCCCTTTTAGCAAAGTGTGTCATCTGGGACAACACCATTTTTTGTCTCCCTGGCAGCTGACCCAGTGTCTTCAGGACTGAACCAGTTGATGAATGGCCCTAACCATTTGATGATTCAGAGTCAATATTGACTCAGTCATATAGTTTAGAGCATGGGTGTTAGAACACATAAGGACAATCTGTGCATCAACAGTGCCTTTACGTTGTCTTATTTCTGGGGCTGCTGATGGTGACTCTACTTGTTTACAAAAAGGCTCCAGCAGCGTTGCCTGACCTTTCTGCTGATTCGTCATTTGCAGCCTCAATTAATTTGTAATCTGTTTCGAGGTAGGTGTTGGTTGAGTTTCTATACTGATGCTGCACCTGCTCTTCTGTTGTAATTTGAGGTGAACTCCACTCCTTACGTGTGTCAGTTACAGGCATTGCCTCCACTGTTAAAACTTCTACAGTTTCTAATTAAGGATGAATTGCTCATGTGGATGAATTAATGCGTCTACTGCCTTGCTGATATCAATAAGTACTACAGTCTTACTAACAATGGGGGCGCTGGTTGTGGGTCTGACAATCATTGTTGAGGCTGTAGTAAATGCTTTTGGAGTGATTGTTGTGATGGATGTAATACAGGTGGATGTTGTTGATGTGCCTGTGTTGGTAGATGTAACCAATGTTTCAGTGTTTGATGTTGGCACTGTTGGGTGGGTCACTTACGGCTGTAGGACCTGAAGTGATATTTTCATCATTATCGTGTCTCATACCTTGCAAACTGAAAGCAACTGTCTTCCTTGATATGCCTTGCTGTTCCTTGGAGATGCGGTATACTCTTCCTGATAGTGCTTGCTAATTTCTATGGTGGTAGGCTTTACCTGTGGTATAGGTCATTATAAAGAGAGGTGCCACTATTACAAGTATGGAAGCATAGGAGAAAGATTTGAGGTACAGGGTGGAGAAGATAAGTGAGAGAACAATTGTCCAAAACTCTGCAGGTGTTTTAGCATGCATTCAAAACTACTTGCTGCTGCTCTGGTACTTCCAGAAGCTGACATGCAGGCTAGCTTCTCAGTGTTATTTGTATTACACATTTGGGGCCAGATGTACGACGGATCTTTGCATGCGCAAATGGGTTTTAGACCTGTTTGCGCATGCAAAAATCCTGTGGGCCATGTACTAACCCTATTTTGCGAGTCCCAAATAATTTGCGACTAGCAAAATAGTGTTTAGAGACTCGCTATTAGGAAGGGGCGTTCTCTTCCTAATAGTGACCCCAACAGCTATGTGAGAATGTTTTGCGACAGCAATTGCGGTCGCAAAACACTCGCAGTTTACCACCCTTCTCAGAAGGGTGGTAAAGCACTCGCAAACGAGAAGGGGTCCCCTTCCCCTTTGGGAATGCATGCGCAAACATTTTTTAAGGGTAGGCAGTGGTCCCAGGGACCACTGCCTGCCCTTAATAAATGAAAATGAAAAGTTACATTTTTTTTTTTAATTGCATCCCGTTTTCCTTTAAGGAAAACGGGCTGCATTAAACAAAAAAAACTGCTTTATTTAAAAGCAGTCCCAGACATGGAGGTCTGCTGACCCCAGCAGGCCACCATCCCTGGGAGTGCCCGCCATTCCCAATGGGGTCGCAAATTGCGACAGCCTCATTAATATTCATGAGGCATGCAATTTGCGACCCCATTGGGAATCGCTAACAGTGTCTCAGACACTGTTGTACATTAGAAATTGCGACTCGCAAATTGCATCTCGCAATTTGTCGCAATTTGCGAGTCGCAATTTCCAATGGTCGTACATCTGGCCCCTGGTAACTTTATTGGACACTTGCAACTAAGCTGTCAAATAGAACAGTGTTATTGGTGCTGATTCAGTCTAGTTGTTTTAAGTTGTTGTTAGTCGTAACTATATTCAGTATCTCCACACTGGTGTCGTTGTCTGATGTTGTGATGTTAACCTCATTGGGCGTATTTGTCTATAATCACATCACACCTGTAGTTTTACATTGACGCCCCCACTTTCCATTTAAATGTCCCACACTTTATCCTATCTCTTCAGTATAATGGGAATCTAATGAATTTAGGAAGACTTGTCCATGACAGAGTTAAGAATACTAGTAGGGTGAGCAATGAAGTGAATGGCAAGCTGTCCAGTGAAAACAGACTGCCTCTGTCACATGTAAGGTATGTGGAGCCTCTCTTAAGGCAAAAGAATAGTCTCGTCAACAGATGTGACCACAGTCTGAGGCCTTGATTTGGTTAAATAGATGGGAGTTTCACAGCACTTTTTGTCTGCCATCTGGCTAGATGACGACTACATAGCATGGTCTTGGTTACACACTCCCTTTTCATCCGTAGCCATCACATTCCATGCTTTAATCTGACAAAGCAGTAGAGGTAAACTCGATAAACAACAAGATTCCTGCAGAGGAACTCTCATTTTGGCAATCTTAAGAAGGTAGATATAGCTGGAAGTCCTAGAACCTACACTGTTCCCCGGATCATTTTTGACGTCCTGCAAATGATAGTTAACTCGACTCAACTTGAAGATCTTGGGGCATATTTACAAGCCCCTATCACCACAGGAACGTCACTTTTTTCGACATTCCTGTGGCGATACAGGCTTCACCTTATTTACAAGGCAGCATTAAGCCACTTAACGTGGCTTAAAGCTGCCTTGTAAATATGGCACCCTTTCACGCTATACTTAGCGTGAAAGGGGTGGGCAATTGGTTTTGTGGTGGGCGTCCCGTCGCAACACCAATTGATTTTGACGCTGCCCCATATTTACAAGGGTGGCGTAAATATTGGGCAGTGTCAAAATTAAGACAAAAAAAAACCTGATCTTAACATGGCGCAATTAGGAGAAATGCTTAATTTCTCCTCATTTTTGCTGTTTCTATGAGGGCTGCATTGTCCAGCACACATAAAAACAGCAAAACGCCATGCATGATTGTTTATGTGCAGGAAGGTGTCCCTTCCTGCACATAAACAATCATTTAAAAAATGACGAGTTGCAACTTCAATGTGTGCTGCACAAAGCAGCACACATAGAAGTTACAAACCGCCATTTAAGATTGTTCATGTGCAGGAAGGGACACCTTCCTGCACATAAACAATTATTCCCACAACACAGGCAGCTGTAATTAGCGCCAATGCAGGGCTGAACCGTATTGTTGTAAATATGGTGCAGCCCTGCGTTTCAAAAGTGGTGGAGGGCGGCGTTAAGCCAAGAAGGCTAATGCCGCGCTCCGTCACTTTTCTTGTAAATATGCCTCCTTTTTATTCACACCACAATAGGAAAGCTAATGGCACGACTACAGGAAAAAACTGAAATCATAGAACATGTGTTACAAATTTTATTTTATAATGAACTAATTTTGTGCAGCAGAGGGTGAACCTGCATCACAATCTGTGAGTCAGACATACAGGTTGGATGGTTGTTGTGCTAAACCTGGAAATGTTTTGTGATGCATAATTGTTAAATTACAATTGTACATGTATGAAAGCAAAACCTTGCAAGTTACAGAAAGTGAATGCGCTAAAATATTAACTGAGTTTTCAAGTCAGATAGTTGCAAATGATAAATCTTCACAATGCGAGCTGTGATGACATCACACATAGTCAGTAACTTGGCATCTAGTTTCATGGATTGCTGCAGAGTAGTGTAGATAAGAGCCCCGAAGCACCAGCAAAAAGGAGTAGGGAACCCTGAATCTAGTGTGTAGGGCTGCAGGGACTCTCTTGCCCACAACACACCTTACCTGAGCCTAGGAGGAGGAGGGTGTAGCTACATAAGCACGAAGCGCTATTAAAGTGCCCTGGATCACACACAGTGCGGGACGCGCCCGGCCTGCGTGCCCGGATGAAGACCTGGCCAAAAGCAGGCCCATCTAAGATACTTAGGGAGGGTGGGTCCACAGTGTCTGATAAAAATAATGACAACTTGATCGGTCATAAAAAATCAATATCAGCTCCAAATAAATGTGGTGCAGATGCAGACAAGTTCCATGGACATTTTAAAGCAAATAGAGCCATTATTTAAAAATGTACTTGACATAATGCTATCCAGACTTCAGGTGATCGAAACTATTATGACCTATTGTTTAGAGTTAATGAAGGATGTTGACAAATTGATGATCCACCCAGCGGAAGTGAGTCACTGTGCGAAAGATGATGACTTGTTCAGCAATTCATTGATAACATCTAAGGACATACTTTGGTGTGCGCTGAGAAATTTCTCTGCAGTTGGCAATTCTAACTCGGGCCCAACAGACAATTTGGAGAAAGTTGAATCCCAAAATCCAAGCCAAATTTATCTACTGTTTCTTCCCAGGATAAGCGGCAACACACAAGTTATATTGTTCATCAGCACATTCTGAATCTCCCTCCGCAGGCCACACCATATGTAATTGTACTAAAAAGCATTCTCCTCTTAGAACCCAGTCAAAGAGAGACATAGGAGACCCTTAGAAACAAACCTATTCACTAGATTGGGCAAACACATGGCTAACTAGATACCTTTTAACAAAATCATTATGGTTCGCAGAGTAAGCTGGGTGGGCAGGAACTTCAAGTATGATTCTGATGATTGCATCATTGTGAATTGCAAGACACCCAAACGGGTTAGAACAATTTTGAATATAATTAATTAGATTAGACCTTCTATCAAAAAGATTACTGTTGCACCATTGGGCTATCTTTAGAAGCCTGAAGGTTGTAGAGGACTAGGCTACAATTCAGAACTTAAGAGAAGGGTGAAAATGTGATTAATTATTGTAAGATCCCACTATGATTCATTTCTCTTCATTGTAGACAATAGATGATTATGATCAACTTATGGTTCAAGACACCGACTGTAGTCCTGTCTTGTCACTGCATATGGGGTGAGAGCAGTGGTGTCCTGATTTGGCTAACTTGGGATTTTCCCATGCTACTATGGGCACAATTTTAATTGAATGTACACCTCTGGGTGAGTGTACGGTACCATTAAACACCCAGTCTGATAACTTAAGGCCTTCCAATTTAAGCAAATATAATATGGCATCTGGAGAAGTGTACAAGTACAGTATACTTTTTGGAATGTAATAGGCATTAAGGGTAACATTCCGAAAACAGAATGGCTATCTTTTGTTATCAAGTTCCAGATAGTATGTCTCCAGGAAATGTGGGCTATCAACTGCCCTCATATTAATGGCTACATTACATTCCACTCACCGGCAATTCCATTTAAGGTGGGGAGAGCCAAGGGGGACCTAGTTATATATGTCTCCATCTTGATTCAAGGGGAAGTGGCCTGCAAAATGTTGACATTTCCTTACTTTCAACTCAGCCTCAAAATGTAGAGGACGATATGTTTCCATATATTTAATCTTTATAACAATGTCTCCAGCACAAAGAAAGCTAATTTGAGTGAGAATTTAGGTAAAGAATTGGATGCTAATAGTTTGGCTGATGGAGTAGGAAACTGTGTGATCTGGGGAGGTGACTTTAATATACACCTCTGTTCATTCCTGCAAGAGAATTCTGTGGGTATGTTGATAGCCTGTATCAAGGTGTAACACATTTTGGTCATGATGGATTTGGAGGAAGAATGAATAATTTACTTTTCAAATATAATCTGGTATTTGCCAAGGAGTTTGTGGTAAAGTCTGCCATGTTCATAGGGAGAGACTAGTACAACAATCGATTTTATCCTAGAATTTACTAATATGGGCTCTTCGGTCTGTAAATTTATTACACATCCTAACTGGCTTAGTGACCATGATGCTCAGAGTGTTGAAATCAGTTATCAAGGTGAAAGCTAGAGGAGTTGAATGTATGCAGTATTTAGAGGTTGTCACTACAAATAGAATACGTTTAAAAAGGAGCAGAATCAACCCAGAGACGTTCCTTATAAACCCCAAACACAATGACCTCACCTTAGTAAACATCTGTCTTGATGAGAATGCAAAGGATTAGGTTATCAAGAATGCTTTTCTGAGTATCGCTAGTAACGTTAAAGAGCAGTTGATGAGAAGTCCCTCACAGTGACCAATGTCTTGAGAGCAATCTGTAGGTCCGGGGCTTTGAAGACCTAGGGGCCGATTCCGATTTCGGCCGGAAGGGCACCGAACGATGGTCGGAGCCCTTCCGACCGAATCGGAACGTGCCGGCCGGATTCCTTTCCGACCGAGCCATTCCGATGGGCTCGGTCGGAAAGGAATCCGACTCGATTTCCGGATGGCTTACGACGGGCTCGGAGAGCCCGACCGCCGTCCAGAAATCCTTCAGTACTCCCCCGGCCGCCTCTTCACGACCGAGGGAGTACGATGGCAGAGCTCACTGCCTTTTCGTGCCGGTCTTTCCGGCACGAAAAGGCAGTCGGTAACTGTCTTTGGGGGCCCCAGTAGGGCCCCCATGGAGTGCGAGGCCGCCGAATGGCGGCCTGGGGGCACCTATGGTGCCCTCTGTTGATCCTTGCACCCGGTGGCAGGCACCTTGGGGTGCCGGCCACAGGGTGCAGGGATGAACTGCACTCCTGCTTTCACAATGCAAGCATGCATTCCGCTCGGAATGCATGCTCCCATTGTGAAGTATACGAGTGCGACCGAACAGGGTTCGGTCGCATCGTACTTGCAGGGCCGTAACCGACGACAGCAGGTCGGTCGGTTACGGCTCCTGGACGATGTCGGACGGACCTGAGTCCGTCCGACATCGGAATCGGCCCCTTTGTCTACGTCTATAATTGTGTCTGTTTATAAGAAAGGAGATAATGGCTTTCAATGGCTTAGTTTGGTTTTAAAAATGGGGTTGGAGCAGTCAAACAGTGCCTTAATTTAAGTCTTTTTATTAGTAAATACACACTGGTGAAGAAAGTTCCCATCTATATATTTATGGACCTTCAACTGTGTAAACCACAGTAAACTATGAAATTTGATGCTGGATATGGGAATAAAGATCTCGATAGTCAAATTTCTCAGAGATATTTATACAGGAGTGAATGCTCCGATGAGGTATGGCAATTATGGAGAATGTACACAAGGCATTGGCAGAGGACGGCGTCAGGGATGCATCCTGGTGCCTTTTCTTTTCACGCTTACATTAATAAGCTGAGCTGGGTATTAGAAGAACAATGTAGGGATGCTCCTCAGATCGGTTACCAACCTGTGCCTGTATTTCCGTATGCAGAGGATGCCATGCTCATGGAACAAGCCAATAGGGGCTGCAACAAGCAATTGATGCTTTTGTTAAATATATGGCTAATTTGGATTTAATGAGCAATTTATCAAGAACTTTTATTATGAAATGTGTCCCGAATGTGGATAAAATCTATCACTTTAAAGTAGAGGAGTCTAGACTAGCACAGACACCTTCATTTTTTCATGGGCATCTTCTTTTCAATGTCCAGGGCACAATGACCCAGCTGGTTACAACTGCAATACTGAAGTGGATGAGGCAACTGCAGCAATTAATATCTTTGTAGCAAAACTAGGGTGGAGATCGATAAAAGACCTCTGCACTATATAGAGCGAAATGTGCCTCTTTAGTCACATATGGAGTGGGCATCTGGGGTCATGGCAATTTAGAAAAGCTACAGCTAGCAGAAAATGCCTGCTTGAGAAAGTTCCTTTCAGTACCGCAGTGTGTCTCTACATATGCTTGTCATAAGGAGCGGGGCTCTTCGTTTTATTAAATTACCTTCATTAGGGTTTACCCTTTTCTGCTTTGGTAAAGAATATGGACACAACTGGAGAGTGACTCCAATAGGAAGATAATTATAGTTGCATATTGTCGGAGTATGTTGATAAAATTCACTGGCTTAAGTATATTAAGACTTTCTGTATTAGACTGAGTTGATCTGAATTTTTGAATGATCCTTCCTCCCTACAGGGAGTAATTAAGGCCAAAATTAAACTCATGTCCATGAATTTGGTAGAGGAGGAAAGAGTTGATAAGGAATGCGAGAAGCCAAGTGTTTTATTTCTTGAAATAAAGTTAAAATTCTGTTAATTAAAGGTGGAATTCAATTTTATCTCAAGTATGTATATATCACACTAGTATAGATTTGAATGAACTTGCTTCAGATGTAGCATAATTTATTGTCTTATGAATTTTCCTAGTGAGAACGAATGGTCCCCTATACCTGATAGTTGCACATGTGATGGAGTTTCAATACAATGCACACTGCACATTGTTCTTTTTTGTAAATCGTATCTAGAACCTCGGTTAATACCTTTACTGCAAATGTACAATTTTAGACAATGCAGACCAGCTTTGGTAGTTTTTTATAACAGCTTCATACCCTGAAAACTGTTTTGAAGTGTCTAAATATTTGTAGTCTGCTATATTGATATGTAAAGAACTAGGGGCCTGATTCACAAAGGTAAACTGAAAGTATAACTTTACGACTTTTGGTATTCACAAAGTGCATTTACGAGTAGTTTTGGTCTTAAGTCTAACTGAGACCAAAACTTAAGTTAAACTGAGACAAAAGCCTAACTTTACTAACCATAAATGCCCTTTGTGAATATGAAAGTCGTAGTTTACCTTTGTAAATCGGGCCCTAGGTAGGCAGCTAGTTTGAATGATTGTTATGCGGATGGAATTTTCTGTCCATTTGAGCAATGTGTTATGTCTTTTATCAATGATGATTTTCTATAATTTATTTTGAGATGATCTTGATATGTCATTTTTATACATGTAATGTTTGAACTGTGTGCTTTTATGTTTTTTGTTGTAAAACCGAATAAAACTTACTGAATTAAAGTTACTCACCTATCACAAGTTTAATGATACAATACAAACCTCCACTCAGGCTGTCCTGCTCAGTGTTCAGAGATTGGCAAGACATCGAAATACTCTATGTTCAGAAACAGACCTTGGAAAAGGTTTATGATTTGCGTTTCTAATTCAACACGTTTCCAAACACTGTCTTATCTTGCGCTCAATGCAGCCAAACATGCTCACTGTGACACAGTTTTACTTGCACCATGTGCTCAGTAGAAAGATTACAAATCCTGCACTATGTGTTTCCTTTGCCAATTTTAGTCAGGCAGTCATGGGTAATGTTCCAGTAAATGGCACCTATGCAAGGTCTTTTGCACTAGTACCTGGTAATTTTACAGTGGATGTGCTACTAAATATCAACCCCCAGAATACCGTGGTACAGGAATAGCAAGGACAGAATACCCAGGGGCAAAATATCGAAAGCTAAGTGCCTACAGGGCAGTATAGATTTAGTATTCCTAACTCCACATCTATATACTTTGAAGAGAGATATATATATATATATATATATATATATATATATATATATATATATATATATATATATATATATATATATATATATATATATATATATATATATATATATATATATATATATATATATATATATATATATATATAACAAGAACAGTCTCTTCTGGTGAAGCAACTGGAGGGGACTCAACGGGGAATACAGGAAAGGTGCCTTTATTTAAAACAATGGTATGACGCGTTTCGGCGCAATGCCTTTATCAAATGCCATATTTCAGTGAAATGTCCCGCCACCCTCCTTCTTTATATATGCAAATTGCTCCTGCGTTAATTGCCGCAGTCCAGCTGAGCCATATCGATTGGTTGAACCTCACTGCAGTTCGCATCGGCGAACCACAATTCAAAGCAGGCACCTGGCTAGTCGGGTAAGTATCCCCCCATGGCTTAATCTCATAGTGAGCACTGGAAGTAATGGTACGGAGCTATTTGAAAGAGGAATCCCGGTTGACAAGCACATAGCACTGCAGTTAAAACAAAGTCCCGTCCTGTGTCCCCAACGCTCAGCCGCATTACCCAATGTCCGTTCTGCGCTGAGACGTCGATGCAATGCTCTAATCTCCCCATAAAGTCATGAACTGCGGCTGCAGCTGCGCCGTAATGTTCGTTGGATACGGCGGTCTGGAAACGATCCAATCCCTTGGAAAAAGCCACAAAGTTTGCCCATAATGTTCCAGACTCTTGTTGAGCGGGTCCCCCAATGCGCCAAGGGCAGGGCGCAAAATGCAACAAGAACAGTCTCTTCTGGTGAAGCAACTGGAGGGGACTCAACGGGGAATACAGGAAAGGTGCCTTTATTTAAAACAATGGTATGACGCGTTTCGGCGCAATGCCTTTATCAAATGCCATATTTCAGTGAAATGTCCCGCCAACTTCCTTCTTTATATATGCAAATTGCTCCTGCGTTAATTGCCGCAGTCCAGCTGAGCCATATCGATTGGTTGAACCTCACTGCAGTTCGCATCGGCGAACCACAATTCAAAGCAGGCACCTGGCTAGTCGGGTAAGTATCCCCCCATGGCTTAATCTCATAGTGAGCACTGGAAGTAATGGTACGGAGCTATTTGAAAGAGGAATCCCGGTTGACAAGCACATAGCACTGCAGTTAAAACAAAGTCCCGTCCTGTGTCCCCAACGCTCAGCCGCATTACCCAATGTCCGTTCTGCGCTGAGACGTCGATGCAATGCTCTAATCTCCCCATAAAGTCATGAACTGCGGCTGCAGCTGCGCCGTAATGTTCGTTGGATACGGCGGTCTGGAAAACGATCCAATCCCTTGGAAAAAGCCACAAAGTTTGCCCATAATGTTCCAGACTCTTGTTGAGCGGGTCCCCCAATGCGCCAAGGGCAGGGCGCAAAATGCAACAAGAACAGTCTCTTCTGGTGAAGCAATATATATATTTTCCACCAAAACGCCCTTGAGCTCCCAGGACGCACACAACAGCTTGCCTGCCTTTAGGCTTCAATTATCAGCTTGCCTTTACCATCCGGTATAATGATTGCGGCCTGACGCGTTTGCTAGGCCAGAACGCCACTTCCTCAGAGGCCCATTATCATTTGCGCAGAGAATTTGGCTTCTTTATATACATGCCTTCAATTGGTTCACGGCCCCCAGTGGGCCTTGCTAGTTAATTACAAGTTCATGCGGCATGTTGGGACATGTAGTTTAGTCCTTTCAGCAATTTTCTTATTTCCTTAGTAGGTTTCCCTGCGCAAAATAAGTAAGACATCAATTAATTCCTTGGTAGGATCCAGCATCGTAAAAACAAGACAATTTTCATTTGGGCTCACTGTGCTGTATATTCAGATTGGAATTCGTTTCCCTCCACAGCCTCTTAAAATTAAAAGATGGTGCCGTCCTGCACGGTACAGGCCCCCGTGACAATATATATATATATTGCATAGGTACATATATGGGGAGGTAGGGATAGAAAATCTCTACTTACTTACCTGTTGATATTTGTGATTCAATATGTTTTCCTAGATGTTCTGTGCCATCAATTTCTGGTTTCGATATTCAAGGTGAACCATGGAAAATCATTTTGTACCATTCAGTCACTCCAATGCCATCTGGAAAGCCTCAAACGTTTCCAGCATCTGTGTAAAACTTCCCAGCACCATCACAACAAAGATGTAAATTATGTGATCTAGACACCAGAATGCAGTTTCCAATTACTTTCGATTATGTGAAATTTTGCATTGCATGAATTTCTGCAAATTGATATCAAGTCCTTCCTGTTACATTTTCATTATTAACCTAATATTACAAACATCGAATCACCTTTCTAGCCAGACTTACAGTAGAAAATAGCAGATGACATAGCAATAGGCAGGGATGGTGGCGGCTTACAGGACTCAACCTATTGAAATGTATTTGATTTCATGTCCATTATACTGCGATCGGTGCAGGATAGGCAAAAGTATTGGAAGACTAGTCAGGAGGAAATAGGGGTGACTCTGTCTTATCAAATATCTTTATTAAGGTTCCTACAAAGCCGAGAAACCACTAAAATACTGCATTAAATGCAAAACAGCAAAATGGTGCGTATAAAGTGCATTTAATCAAAGTGTTACATAAGATGCATATTTACAATTACTAGTCCTTGATTGGAAGTTATACTGTTCTACCCTGTTGTAATCAGCGTGAAAAAGCCAATAATGATAATATTAACTATTTATACAGTGTACACCCCACAACACTAAATTATTTCTAAGTCCTAGAATAATATAGCATTATAGCCCACTGCTGGCCAGATGCCCTCTCATGGCAAGAGAACAGGGTCACTGGAATTATACAGCAAGGGAGTACCAAAACATGTTGCCTGGTTCACTAAATTTTGCGTCAAGAAATGGCAAATTATGTAGCACAATGTGGCTAATTTGAAGTTGTATTACTTCACTATTTTGTCATTGTTTCAAATGGAAACACTGTCTCTGCAAAGGTTTTGCCTTATATATATATCTGTTTAGCACCTAACTACAGCAAGCAGCAGCTGAAAGGCAACTTGCCTCTGCCTGATAAAAGGCCTGCCATTGCGCAGAAACACGGTTGTATGTGATTTCATAGAAAAACGATTTCATGGAATTTACCATTACTGAGAAGAGAAGCCATTTCACATTAACTGTTTAATGTACATTTTCAGAATGGATGGCATTTACCATTTCATAGAAACCAATTCACAGAATGTCTTTGGCTTTTACATGCTTACATTTTAAGTTGCAAGTGCAAAGTCTGCAGGTCTTACTTTCAAGAAACAGTTTTGTTGGAGGTATTTATTTCAGTGTTTTACTTCAGAGAACCTAATTTCAGATATATATCTTTAACATTGTAAAACAATTGCTTTGGATGCTTTTAATTTGCTGTCCCCTCACCATCGCTAAATACCATCCATCCTGACCCCTCACCATGCCGAAACTACACCCATCCCTGAACCCAAAAAGCCCTTTCTATCCCTAAACTCCACCCATCCCAGAAACCTAAAAACCCCTAACTGCAACTAAAGTACACCCACCCCTCACCCCTAAACTACACCCATCCCTGAACCCTCAGCCTCTCACTACCTCTAAACGCTTCCCATTCCTGAATCCTAAAATCCCCTAACTATGTCTAAACCCCACCAATCCCTGACCCCTTAAAGCCCCTTGTAACCCCCAAACTCCACTTATCCCTGAACCCTAAAAAAATCCTCATCACCCTTTAACATCACCCATCCATGACCCCTAAGAATCCCTCACCACCCCTAAACTCTGTCCATCCTTGAACCCTAAAAACCTCTTTTTACATCTAAACTCCACCTGTCCCTGAATCCTTAAAAACCCTCACAACCCTAACCTACACCCAATCCTGAAACCTAAAAACATTTTACTACTAACCTCTACACATCACTGAACTTTAAAAAGACTCACCAGCCCTACACACTGCCTATCCATGAACCCTACAAAACTCTCAACACCCCTACACTACACCTATCCCTGAAACCTAAAAGCCTCTTTCTGTGCCTGAACTCTATCCATTTCTGGGCCCTAATGGCCCCTCATCACCCCTACACATCACCCATTCCTGACTCCAAAAATCCCCTAACTAGTCCTAATCTCCACCCAAGTTTAATGTTATTTTGGTTTTTTTTCTCCATAAATTATGTTTCCTTTAAAATGTTTCCTTTAATTTTCGATTTATTTGTATTTCCTTAAAATTTTCTTTCCTTAAAATTGGTTTTCCATGATATGGTTTCTTTCAATGTTGTTTCTCAGCGTTTGTTTTTCCTTTAGTTCACATACATCACAGGAACACGTAGTAGCGTTTTTGGTAACTTTTGAACCATTTGTGCTAGAAAGAAAAATTGCTGTTGTTAAAACATGCAAATTTGCAGAAGTTGACGGATTATGTGGCAAGTGCGGCAAATCCATAACTATGCAGAAAACACCACAGCAGCATAATTCCAGTGGTCTTGCAAGAGACAGTATTGAATTAAAGATATAACCAGAGGCAGATAGTCTATAACGCTCTTAGAACATACCACCAATTGAAAGCAATTGGAAGGGACAGAAAGAGGAAACATTGAAATGTTGGGTTAGAAGGCTTATGCGATTCATTACATACCCTCGACCACTCAATTATCCCTTGGTGAAGCTTGTAATAGTCCAGTTCCCTAATATACCATTTGCAAATTCAAAGAGGATAGAGATTCCTCTTTTGCTCTGCTGTAAATATGAATACAGACCTACACATTTTGAGAAAAGTATCTCTCTGTGAAAGGTGGCAGGATCTTAAAGGGACATGGTCTGGGGGCGCTTGAGCTCATTACTTTTATAAGGTATGACAGCGGGGGTAGGGGAGAGGGTGTGGCTTTGTGCAGAGCCTACCCCTTCATTTCCTGCTTCAGAAAGGCTTCAGAGGCTTTTACTAATGCCCTGGGAGTTTGCGAATCCTCCCAAAGGACCTCAGCTGTGCCCTGCCTCCAAACATGAGCTGGAAACTCACACTGTGGGGGGGTTTCCTCCTCATTTTATCTTCCACCATGTGATATTGACTCCTCACCGGGAGACCATGTGAGCAGAGCCTGTGTAATGTGACACACATTGGCACCCTGCGAGTTGGCAGACCTGTGTATATTTCATTCCTAAATGGACCTGTAGTTAGTTATGTGTAATACTTTAGCTAAATGTGTGTCTTCATCAATCTTAGCCTCACAAATTGGCACAATTAGCCCATGCAAAGTTAACTGTATCTAAAGTTTGTTTGAAAATTTCACCTTCGTTGATCTATCAATGGTATGTACAAATGTTTTAATCGAACTGTTCCTGCTGTCACAGAAATAAAATATAATAAATCACCTGTTGCAGTAGGGGTTTCAGGTGCTTTAATTCCACCTTGTGACACACACACACACATATAGATATTCACTGAAAAAAACAAAGGTTTTAGGGACATTATAGTTAGGTTCAGATTTAACTCATACAAAACCATAGCAGTTCAGCAGTTATAGTTACCTGAGCTAACTATAACTTGAGACTGTAAGAAAAGACCTGTTGTTAAGAGCAGAGCAAGCTTAAATTGGGACAGTCAACCAAAGTTGTTAAAATATCTTTTTATGTCCCTCCATACAAGTTTATCCCAAAGGTAGGACTGGCTCTACATAGGACGAGGAAGATCCAGGGCAGATACCACAGGTGGCAGTGCATTAAACTAAATGACGGCATGATCAACCAACTTCATTTTTTAATGTTATCCACATTCGCTAAATTTAGAGATGAAAAGATGAGATGTAATGTGTGGCCAGGAATGTGATTAGCCTCCTAAAAGCCCTAAGGACAAGAAATTCCTAAAGAGCTAGGGCTTAAGAAGTCATTGAGTTTACAAACCACAGATTGAAATCCATGAGAACAATAACCTTACTTTTAATCTGCCCAAGAGGTCCATTCGTTTATTTAGGAAGTCTCGGGGAAAGAAGGTGGGGCAGCATTTCAGCACAAAGCAGTTGTAGCAGGTTACAAAGAACATCGCAGTTTAAATCTCACTGTTCACCACTTTTCACCTCCTCTCCCCACCCACTTCAAGTAGCTACTGGACTAGACAAGTGAGATGAAATCCCATCCTACTCTTCAAGGGTGCTGTAATCCTTTGCACCTGCATCCCCCATGGCACAATCATCCTGACAGCCTCTTCCAGAGCTGCGCATTCAAAGCCCACTTCACTTATTTACTTTGGCTTCATCCCAGCTGAAATTCCATCTCAAGCTCAGAAGCATTTATTCTGAGAAATACCACAGTAATGTCTGGATGGTTTGAGAACTTGGAGTTTCAGGGCCACACTGTTTGACCAGAGATTACCTTCTTTCCCCAAGTTAGCATGTCAGATAAGGGTGTGGACTATTAAGGGAAGTCTTGGAAAATGTACTATTTCTTTGTTTATTGAGCATCAAAGGCCTTTCGACAAAGAATTCTGTACATAACAATAATATAATTCTACATAGGTCATCGTCAGTTTTGGGTGAGTAAATAATTCAGGATGTAGTGGCTAGTATGGTTGGTAGTGATAACTGTAAACATGGTGTGCTTATACATAGTTATATTGACAAATTTTTAGTAGCAAGAGAGCCGCACTATGGTCAGTTATTAAGCACTTCTCATGAGCAGAGCAGTTCTTTCAGAGCATCCTTGAAATAAGGAAACAATAAGGTTTAATGTAGATCAGTTGAAAGATATTTCCAGTGAGAGTTCCCAGCAGACTGAGAGGAAGGAACATTCAAGCTACACCTGGGGGTTTGGGTGTAACTGAATGTTTTGTCTAGCCAAGCGCAAGGTTTGAGTATGGGCATGGTGACAGCGTTTCAGAGAGGTAGCTTGGGGATGAACCATAAATGGCTTTGGCTTTCAAGACTGGCATCAGAAACTTCAAGAGGTCTCTATTTTGGCCAGCCAAACTAGTGATTATATAAGGGATAGAAATGTGTCTGGGGAGGTTGTAAAGGGTACATGTGGTGAAATCTCGAACTTTACCCAGCGGCGACAAGGAGATAAGGAGTGTGGGGGAACCTACCAGTAGGCTGTTGAAGTAGTTGAATTTGCAGCGAAATACAGTCTTACCAGTGTTTTAGCTGTGTGGAAAACAATGTTTGATGATTTTATGTATATTTTGGACCTTGCCACTAATGGATTTATGAAAGAGTCTATACGTTTTGCAAGTTAAAAAAAATGCACCAAAGTTTATGGTTAATGGTGTCTCAGAGAGAACATGGATAGGGTTGGGTATGGACCAGATCTCAAGCATACAGAAAAGCAAATTGATTCCATTTTCCATGAGTTAAACATGAGTGACCTGAGGGACATGGCTGAGAGGCAGTTGGTGATCCAAAATTTGATGTGGTGAGTAAAAGTAGGAAAAGGAACAACCGAAGACTGAGGAAGAAAACCAGGCTAGTGGTGTCCTAGTAATGCCACGGGTGATAAGGGTAGACTGGAGCGATCCACACTGCCAAACACTGTAGAGAGGTCAATGACTATGAAGATAAATTAGAAGTGATTGTGGTGAGCAGAGGTAGTAAAATTGGTTATGTGATGGAGGGCCGTTTTTGTAAAGCAAGAAGCTTGAAAGCCTCATCGAAGGGAATCAAGCTGGTTGCGGGCAGTGAGAAAGAATGGAATGGTTTAAAACCAATTGCTTCAGAATTTAGGAGAAGAAGGGGAGTTGATCTAGGGGTTGTTGATGGAGAGAAAGGATTGGCCATGTATTTTTAGAGGAGGCAAGACAAGCTGCGATAAACAATTCAAAGAGTAGACTGTATTGAATGTGGCTGAAGAGGTTGGGAAAAGATAGGTTGATAGGCTACATAGGTGGGATGGGGCATGGGAAGGGTTAACAGTGTACCTTTGGGGATTAATACAGTAGGAGATGTGAAAGAAAAGATGGTAGGGTCAGTGGGCATACAGAGGAGGTGTAAGAGGAGAGAGGTTTGGGGCATGAAGAGTGTGATAAGGGATCTTCTAGTTCATTACATCTTTGATGAGAAATATGAGGCCAAATCTGCAACTGCGAGGGAGGAGTCTGTGACACATATATGCAGTGATGTTCCTGGAAATAAGAAAATGTAAAAGTTTCCAAGCCTGAAATGGTGGAAGGACAGTAGCATATCAAGGGTACCATACAGCCCAGTGCAAGCAAAGAATATGGATAGCCATTCCCATGTCCATATTAGAAAATCAGTTAATATTGGTGTGCAATGGGCCCCTTAGACCCCTAAACCCTGATGCTAGTTACACACCTTCTTGAAGACTGTTAGTAGGCTTCAATATACTCTGTTATCTGAGTTTTAGACTGGAGTAGCTGCATATGGAATTCAAAAGCTAGGGGCCTCTTAGAGTCAACAGGCACATGGAGGACCCTGGAGGCGGCCTGACACAGAGGGTAGGAATATGTTTTGGCACTCTGAGATCACTGCATTAATAACAAATTATTTTAATTTCCACCTAAACCAGCTAATGTTACGTAACCCTTTCTGGACTGTTCTTTCTTAGCTGGAAATGGTATAGGTGAGGGATATGGAAAGTGATCTTGTTTTATTACAATTGAAGGCTTCTCACATTAACTATATGATCTGAAGGTTAACAAGTCAACATTGGACTTCCTAAATAGGTATTTATTTGCTCACTCAGCCAGTGCTCTCAGGTGACCGTCTGGAACATGTAATATACAAATCAAGTTAATTAATAGGAAAGCCTTTGGCATACTGGCTTCCAACTCCAAGTAATTACTCTGAAATTGTGTTAAATCTATTATTGCGCGGATGAACAATCTTGGCATTCTAAAGAGAATCTTGAAAGGGGACGGACAGAAGTATCAGGTTGTGGAAACACCTATCTAGTGGTCTGACACAGGCAAGTGTGAGAATAAGCTACTATTACCCTCTGCAGTTAAGGTAGGCTCATTGTTGCTGTAGAAGTGTGCCTCCCTCAGTTTACAAACTTACTTCAACTAATAATGTACACTCAGCAGCAATCAGCTCCCTCCTATAACTGGGGCGCCATTGTCAGCACAACTGCATGCAGTTTGGTCTTCATTGCTCCTGGAGTGGGCCCAGGTCGTATCAAGCTCCGCTTCTCAGCTGATATGCAGATGGTTGAGGTGTAGGACTCAGGACCAAGGCTTACTGTGACAGTCCCAAACCATTCTCCACGCTGCCTACAAAGCACAGGCCTGGCCACTCACCCGCCAGGCAACTGATAATCTGTGCCATTGCACTAACTCCAAGGAGTGCCCAGGCCAGCCATGTGACTAAGTCCCTCAGCTATCACCATTGGAAACCTCCTCTCCTCAAAACCAGGAACCCAGAACCAGCAGCTAAAATGAACACTGACAGGGACAGTCCACATAGCGTCCGCAATTCAAATTGACAAACAATACTTAAACACACCTGGCTGCCTGCCAAACACTGAATAACTGTTGCTAAGCTCAGAGGAGCTCTTATATGTGTGACATCAAGATTAAGTGCAGTGATACGGGGACAGGCACTTAACTGCATTAGTCTAACCATTGATGAGTGACACTTGGCAGGGTGGGCTACAACAGGTTCAAGAAAGATCTAGATCCATTGTGTTTTGCAATATCATTCATTGACTAGCAATTACTCTAGATCTCTTTCCTCTTTCCAATTCGATTAGTTTAGTTGCCCTCGGCCTGCCACACCAGTACCTTTTCCACTCTTGCGTCTCTTCCTTGACCTCAAACTGTAAAGGAACATCCAACGGCAGGAAATTCTGCATGTAGCGACTGCCAATGGGTTTAACTTTTCCCTCACTGAAGTCAGCAAAGTCAGGAAATTTCACCCAGCTCCTACATGGTTGAAGTTTTTAACTTGGTCTAACAATTGGAGTGAAAACAAAACTTTTTCCTCACCTAATCTCTATTCCAAACTACACTGAGCCAGCTTTAGTGTATTGGAATTTGAAGTTGCATGCATTTTTAGGTGTGACCTTCCCCATGAAATCAAAAGAAAATCATGAATAAATATTTATATATATGCACTGAAAACAACAGCGGTTAAAGTAATGTTATAGTTAGGTAACATGTTCAGTTTTAAACTAAAAAAACCAATGAAATGTACCAGTTATTGTTATCTCAAGTAACTATAACTCGTGCCCTAAGATAACTCTAGGTGGCGTCCCCGCCATGCACAGTGATATTGTTAATGATGTCAAAGAAAATGTTATGAGTGATGTAATATGTAGGGTAATTAGCAGTGCATTGTGAGGACCCCATTCCCCGGGGCATGGCCAACAAAGAGAGGGTGCCATGGTGTCCACCCAGGGCACCCACCACACTATTGTAGAGGGCTGTGGCGAGAGCCCCAAGGCGCCCACGGTCACAGCCAGCTCCCTGCATCTACGGTTGGCTTGGGGAGGGGGGACCACGCATGCGCTCCTCACCCAAATTGCAAATATTTGTTCCCCCCCAGGACCTTGTCCACCACGGAAGACTGCATTTGTTTTTTTTAATTTATTTGCTGCTGATTCATGGCTCCTATGCAAATTGCTGCAAAGTTAAAAAAACAAAAAAAAAATTGGCCCTAGACGGGGTCCCTCTGACCAGGGCTAGGGGGGTCAGGGTATTCCTAGCCTGCCTCCTTGAGTCTTTGTAAAAAAAAATTAGGACTCGGGACCTGCAGCCAACTGCCAGCCAGAGAGCAGGCGCGATTGGGGGGTTGGACTAATGTATGGTAATTAAATAGTACTTTACATTAAAAGAGAATTTCACCTAACTATAATGTTAGTTTAACCTTTGGTTTTCTCAGTAATATCTATCTATCTATCTATCTATCTATCTATCTATCTATATATATGTACAGAAACAAAGAGTGACTTTGGGCCAGCCGTCTTCATCCATTGAGGAATTAAAGCAGGAATTTAGTCACCTAATATGCATCTGTCCAGGTTTAAAACAATATCGACGTTTATTATTAAAAAAACTTTCTAACATTAGGGGTATCCGTACCTGCAGATCTGCAATATTAAGATGTCTCGACCCGAATGACCCACAGCTTAATTGTAATCTGGTAAAATTTTTACTTCAATGCGAAAGATTTGTAGGAAATAGACTGAAGGGGAAAGCCCAATAGCACTTTAAGTCAATGCTGCACCAAATGGACCCTGTACTATTTTTAAACTTATATACTTTTTGGGAAAGTAAACCGTTTTTTAATATGTATATTAAGTTGGCGTAACTCACTTCGTTTTATTTGCACATTGTTATGGTTTTAATTAACTTAACCAATAAAGATTGCATCTTGAATCTGAGACTTCATCCATTGTTCAGTTATCATTCACATTTTAGTTCCTCCCACCACAATATATATAGCATGAGGCAATGGTCAGCCCACTTTACCCACTGACTTTCTACCAAAGTGAGCAACAGCATTTTGCATAATCAAATATGCACAACATCCTGCAAATAAGTGCACTTCTTTGGCAATGTTTTTCTTTCCGTTCTTCACACTTTACTTTTTTGTCATTTTTGTGTGTTTGAACTATGTAGTCAGTTCCCAATAAACCAAAGCCAATAGTATTTTTTCTTCACACCATTAGAAAACGTATTTTCCTGTGATGTCTATTAAAACAAAAAGGGTTTCTATGCCTTTTCTCTGCTTGGGAGCACCCATACTGTTTTATTAAAATTACATATGATTTTTTTAATACATTCCTATTGCTCACACACAGCCACCAAATTTAAACACCAGTATTATTTTTTTTGCTTCTCATGTTTGTGGCATATGCTCGCATTAAAAAAATAATCATCACACTAACTTGGCAAGGCCAGATCAGTTTGATTTGCCAATGCTCGTTTCACTTCTTCTCATAGGAAATTCTGACTTATATGCCACAATTCTTAGTGAATTAGACCATGTGAAATAGCAAGAATATAGTACAATGATTCCTGTATCAAATGTTAAATATGCATTCAGCGTCAAGATATTGGAAGCATTGTAGGTGAATGTGCATGTAAGTTTTGAGACACTTTCTAGAAGACTTTAGACCTTTGTATCGCAAACTGGGACATATTTGAGGTGCATGCTTCTTTTTAGGTCTCGGCCTGGCGAAAGCAGCGCATGCGTTGCTCTCGCCATGCGAGGGCTTCTTGGAATCAATACGGATTCCGAAGCCGTGTCTCAGCCGCGCCTTCAGTTTTCATTCGTGCGCGTCGTTTGGCGTCACGAATTATGCAAAAGGCAGTGCAGTGATTGCACCGGAGGCATTTCAATCCCTCCTGGTTGCCACCCTGTCCCCTTTTGGCCCCGCCCACCGGGATTGGATCTTTTACTGGCGGCTTTACACGCTGTCCTTTAAAAGACAATAGGCACTCTTTTCTTTACATTGTCAGCGCCGTCGTCTTTGGCTGCGCTTGTTTTTATTTGCATCGGCTCGTGCCCAACCTGGCCGCGCTTATTTAATGTGCCTTGATTTTTTTTTTCCAGTGCTGGTTTACTTTATTTCGGAGCGCGGCGCCCGATTTAGGGTCACCGCGCTCCGGTTCACCTCACGCTTCTGTGTTTTTACACAGACTACACTTCCTGCCTCTATGTGTGTGTTGCTTCGGGTTCCCTGTGTTTCTGTTCTTCCTCTCTCCATTTCCATCGTTTCATGACTTCTCTGATCCTCGTAGATGCATCATCATGTTGCCAAGTTTGAAATGTCGGATTGTACAACCGCTTCCGCATACAGTGATGCGCCATGGTAGCGAATTGGAAAGTTCCCTCCGTACAATATCGTTTTTAAAGAAAATAGACGTATAAAGTTATTGAAAATAAGGACAGGTGCTTGGAAAGATTTCAAAGGGAGAAAACACAACAGTGGTAAAAATAAATAATGCGAACCATCATTTTACAAATTATTTCTAATGTATGCAATATTTATTCTGGGCAGAAACTGTGAAAGCTGGAAAATTGAGGCTCGCATATTCATTTCAAAATAAAGAGTTTGCCATTGCCTACTTTGCAACTACCTTCTTGCTTCTGCGCAGCTTTTGGGGTTGAAGATTATTTTAGGGAAGTTGTTTCTTTCACGACGGTGTTCTGGGTCAGCTAGTGACTTCATTTGCCCCTGCCTTGTTGCTCAGACGGGGTTCACCCATTTCTTCCATAAACAGGCACGCAGCCATGCGCGTTGTGCAGTCTACACGAGGGATCACTTCCTGATGCACATTCCATCCGAGGGCAAATGAAAGGCAAGTACAAAATGGCCACATTTAGAAACAATCGGGTTCGTGCTGCCCACAAAGCCATAGTTTTCAAATACGGTCATTTCTGTGTGTGTTTGGGGGCCACATTACTTTGCTTTTTGTTGAGGCGAGTTTGCCCATGCTGGCTGTGGTGAGGAGCCGACAGAGGGGCATATTATCAAGAATCTGCGATATTTATCGCAAAGCTCGCTTAGCTCTGTTTTTTTTATCGCCGGCTATCGCTGGATTTCCTCGCCGTGATAGCGCGGTATTATCAACGCGTATCGCAAAGGCGATAGGAAATCCAGCGATAGCGTGTAGAACCAGCAATAGCGTGAGAATTCCAGCGCTAAATCAACAGCGCTAATAAAAAGCTTGCTAATAGGCAAGTGCATACTTAACCCAACAATCCACCCCCATTGACAAGATGGTTAAGGCAAGTTTTTCCAGGCGTTAAGTTCCAGCGATAAGCGCGGTTAGCGCGAATTTTCCTATCGCTTCGCGGGAATTGATAATAGGGGGAAGTTGTGTTTGCGACTGTTTCAATGGAGTTTTAGTCAGGAACGCCTACTTTGCATGTCATTAGCGATATATATCGCTGACATGCTTAGAGGTAGAAAAACGGCCGCTATCGCTAATAAACTCACGCTAAGGCCCGTTAGCTGCAGCTTGTTAATAGTGTGATAAAAATATTGCCGCATTAGCAGCAGAAAAGTGCAGCTAACGCGTCGATAAAGGGCTTGATAATATGCCCCAGAGTCTTTACTGGTTATTTTCTTGCCTGCTAAGATAGCTCAGTGAGTTGACGGCACGTTGTTGAGATCTGTCGGCATTGTGCGAGTTGCAAATTCGACCCCACACTCAGGTCTTTAAGTGGGGTGAAAAAAACTGGTGGGGGGGGTCTCATAGAGGGGCGTGGCCGATATAAGGCGTGGCTTATAAATACGTAAACTGAAAATCTCTGCTAAGCATAGTATACCGCCTGACTGGTGTTTTGCTGCTTCTGTCACTGCATCCAGATATATAATACAACTAACATTACACCTACAACAAGACAGGACTATTTGCTTTGTCAATGGTTGTTAGTTACATAAGATAAATTATCAACAACTACGGCTTCGCTGTATATAACACTGAAAATGCTACAGTTTAGAAATGATGAGACTGTGAAAGAACTACAGCGAGTCTCTTGGAACTTAAATCGAATGCAGTGAAGGGTGGCACTGATGCAGAGTGGAGATTTCATTTTTTTTACCCTGTGTGTGAGGGCAACAATGGAGAGCCCGATACCGACCCGTTTCAGCCCCTGCTTTTTACAACAGCCAGTGCTGAGCACTGGCAGGACCCGGCCCACTTAAAGGCCTGCCCACACTCCATTCAGTATGTGTTTCTTCCGAGTTTGTAAAAACTGTACAGTTATGAAATGGAAATATTAGTAAGCAGCTATGAAAAAGGCTTAGTTAAATCGCCGAAATTATTCCAGAGTTGCAAAATGCCAGACTTTTATCATCGAAGGACACATTAATTAAAATAACAATTCCTTCCACCTTAAGAGCAAGGAAATTGCCAACACGACAGTGCAGTAATGTTATTTGATGTTCTTTGAACAAAACACTCTGCTTTGCAGCGCCTCGATGACATTGTTTTTGTTCGGAGCTCTAATCTACCAGCTCGCTCAAAAACCTAGCATTGTGTATAAATCGCACAGCATCACGGATGGTTGTCGCATTGTGATGAGTTGTGGAAACCATACCCGAAAGGTGAACAATCACATTAATATGGTCATAGAAGATGCGTATTTAGACTCACTTTTAACGCCTATGTGGAGATTTGCAAAATGAGTGCCATTGGGTTAGGTACTGGGTAACTGTGACATATGTTGCTTAAAGCGCTACCAAACAGTAAGCGCTATATAAAAACAAGTATTGTCAAAGCCACGTTCTTGCTTCCTGCCCCCTCCAAAGCAAACTTATTAACTTTGGCAGTGGTTTTTACTAACCTTGTGCCGTATCGGCAGATACAAAAAAAATATTATTGCCAATGTTGAACAGCACCAGCAAAATACATTTTTAAAAAGTCATGATGTAGAAGCACATATGTATCACCACGCACATGCACTTATGCTTCATAATGCTACAGCGGGCCAGCATCACCATGCATACGTGCATCTGTGTAATGGTAGAGCGGCCATTTTGATTTTTTTTTTTTTTGTAATGTCCCAAGACAGTTGATGACCATCTCGAAGTGGTAAATTTAAAACAATTAAAAAGTGCACCAAACAGCATTTATTTAACTATATATATTTATTTATTTTAGAAAGGGCTGGCCCTACAGCACATTGCAGCTGCTGGGCCCTCCCAGGAAAAAAAAAAAAGTTATTAGTTTTTTTAAAGAATGTAGTGGATTAGGGAAAACAAAGGAGGAGCCGATGGAGGATAGTGGCGAGCAGTCAATGCCAGAGCTGGGAAGAGGGTGACCTGGCTGAACTTGAGGGTGAAGGGGTTAAAACTAATTAAAAAACAAGCATTGAAAATGCAATAGGTCTCGCCTTTGATTAAGTTAAAGCCATTTGCTTTGCTAATGGTATTGTATAGCAAAACAAATGGCTTTAAGTTAATAAAAGGCGAGACCTATTGCATTTTTAATGCTTGTTTAAATACTACTGTTGCAGACACGCGAAACGTCATACCAGATACACACCAGGGACAGAGAGGACAACTGCATACCAGGTTTGAGAATCTGAGTAGTGTTTGTATGTTAGAATACCAAGAGCAAAATATTTCCTACAAAAATATTGTTGCCTACATAACTTACTCCAGATAGGCACAGTAAATCAATACTACAAGTCTTGACTCCTGGTACAAATGGAGAGCTTTACTAGCCTATATTCATTTCCATAAATATATTTATCATGGAGTTAATTAGAGCAAACTTGTACTTAACGATGCATACAATATTTATATAGTTACTATTCAAACCACAATATTTTTGCAGAACAATATTCCGCCCTCACCCCAACATTCTGGTGGAAATTATTAGTAAAGTGCAAAATACATTTTCCATCAAAATGAAGAATTTGGATGCAGTAAAAAAAAAAAAAAGGTTTGGGAATAGTCTTGTGTTTGTTGGAATAACATAATCGATTGTAAAGTTTATGTTATTGTACGAAGTAAAACTAGTAGTTGGCTAAAGTGTGTATTAAATCTTACTCATGTTGGTGATTCTGTGTTTTGCCTGCCTGTGTCAAAAGTACATTGGTGGGTTTGCACAGATGTCGGGGATTGCTTAATTTTTGGGCGAAGCAAGATACAGAACATATTTCCTCCTCAGGAATAATAAAACCTTAGGGATTACATTCCTAGTGGAACGGCATTAGTTCTGTTGTTGGCAGTTGAACAGATCAAGGTGTCGCCCCTTGCATGAAATAATAACACAGAATGCCCATGTTTCAGTTGTGAAGTTAACACTTGTGTAACAGTGGTCAAATTTGGACCCCCCCCCCAAAAAAAAAAAACGGATGTGGCTGATAAGACTTCAGGGACTCCTATTGTGCACCGTTTTTAATGTATCGGTCCTCCCAAAACCCAAATAACAACCGTGTAACATCATCAGTCTTCAAGTATTCTTGGCCACTTCCCTGGTTACTTGTCCCCAGGTCCATCTACGACCTTTTATGATTTGCAAGCTGTATATCCTTCCGCTGTAATCCAAAAACCCTCATGTCTCGACCTGGAAGAAATCAGAAGTGTAGCATGATAACAGCGACAGCCTAATTCTACGAGTGGGAATAACTCGCTAAATTCCATGTAGCGTAATCACGCTGAATTACCCCAAAATTCTGCAAGATTATGGGGAATTATACAAGAAGAGTAATTCCGCATTTAGAGCTATTTTCTTAGCACAAGCTTGCCCCCTCACATCCAAAGTAGACACAAGAATGCATTTTGAGCTAAGGAATAACACTCAATGCCGCATACCATGAATAGCAAGCATGAGCAGCTGCTCACACTCACGAAATGTGCACTTGGGGTAGGAATTTCCCCCAATTTACTCCTAAGATTTAGCACTAGATCCTTAGCGCAAAATGCACCCTCACATCCGAAATTGATGCATGGATGCATTTTCCGCCTAGAAAGGAGCGCTAAATGCAACAGACCATAAATAGCAGGACGAGGAGCCACTTGTGCTTTTTCAGTAGGATTTTCTTCCTCCATATTACTCTTAAAAAGTGGATGTAATCTCATTATTATCTGTAATTCCACATGAAACAGGAACGTGGAATTATCAAAATTACTCTGATTACTCTGGCATAAATTCTGCCCTGGCCTACTTATTTCCCTTCCACTGAAATTGTGCAATTTTATAAATACTTGACAGCATAAAAAAATCCCATCCTAACAACTGTAAAAATTGCAAGCGCAGGTCTACAGACTACAATGAATTATATTATGATTGAACATTTGTATGTTTCAGAGAGTAAGGCACGAAGTGAGCGCCTCGATTCATTTCTGAGAAGGCACATGGGTGGCCACCCAAGTGAAAAAAGATGGCATAACAAGTGGCACCAGGACATCAGCGTTGGTTGCTTTTACATGGTGGCCAATGATGCAATAGTAATGTAACCCGAATTTGCTGTCTATGGTTGCCCTTTGGTGAGGACAACTTGCCATGAGGCAGGCTGCAGCCTGTGTTGTGGCGGTCTGAAGCTGTCAGGTGTTATTAGTTGTAACATCCTTGTTCCTTCCTTTGCATTCTGAAATATCTAGTTCTGTATCTCACCTTCATAAAGTTAGGACTGTAGGAACAAGCATCCATAGAACAACTAAGGGGGTGAACGTGCCATTCATAACTTACCACAAACAACTTTGGTTGCCTTGAGCGTAAGCTTCGTGCAACCTCAACAAGCCACCCTTTCAGAGTATGAAAATGAACACATGCTTGCCAGGAGGCCTCTCCTTTCTGCTTTGGTTAAACTGGCAGAGAAGTGTAACATCTCCAGCCAACCACTTTTTATCTAAAAACGCTTGCACCTTGAAGCTTGCAGCCTTACTTTAGCCTGATTCTATTTATGGCCTATAATCCCCAGAATGCTAAGTACGTTTGTCTGAAAATCCATTTGTGCCTGTAACCATCGCACACGACTTGGGGTCACGTGATAAAGGAAGTATTTTATTAAATGGTAACGCCTTCTTGCTTCACTAGGGAAACATCCAACCCACACAGTGCAGCTAATTGGTGGCCGGGAGCCTAAATGAGCTGATGAGTTCCCTTCTTTGTGGAAACTAACTTGCTTTCTTCTGAGAAAATGTTTCAAATGTTGCACTTTTCACCCTGTCCCTGCAACTCATGGGCTCACTTCACATAGAACTTCCCAGGCCTTTCCCAGGGGCACCACATCAGAGAAACAAACAAGCACAACAAAAGAGACAGACCCTGAATGGGGCTGGCAGACATGTATCTTGTTTTTCCCTGCAGCTGGTATTGTGCACTGGCAATATGTCTTGTGAAATCTGGTCGGTTGGCACCAAAGTCCCTTCGAGGGGGGGTTCCAGCTGCTGGCCTTCGCAACCTTTTAAGGACATTGCAATAAAAATATTGTTAGGGTAATTTTGAAGGAATTTGTTTCAGTTACGAGCGTTTGTGCCAGACATGGAAATCAGCAGCCATTGCCTAAGAGGCTTACTGGTTGGCAGGGTATTGTTTAAAAGTGCAGGGCTGGGTTTGAGGTCGCCAAACTTTGAACTTTTTTTTTTTTTTTTTTTGCAGTTTTATATAGCGCAAACTCAACCCGAAGGAGCGCCTTACATGACCACCAGTTATGTTACACAACGACACATTCATTTTTTAGGTACAGAGAAATTAAGTGATTTACTCTGAATCACAGGATGTTGAGCCAAAGTGGAAACTCGGACCTAGTTCCCTAGTCACTGAGGAACTCTGATGTTTGTCCAACCACCCCTCTGCTATGCACCACTTTACAACTGGGCCACCTGGCTCAGTGATCCAGGAATACACTGCACACATCTCTGTTTGACCACATAGTTGGAGGTTCAAATTGAGGCAGTTCCACTCTGCATTTCATCCTCGATAGGTCAATTAAATGAGTAACATTGAGTTAGGTAAGAAGAAACCTCTGTTATCTTTCAGTAGTACCAACAGCCACATGGGGGTGAATATGTACCCTATTATGTTGTGTTTGGTTTATGTTTACAGCAACTTCTTTTGTTCTACCATTAGTGCTCCCAATATTGCGAGGTAATACAACTGAGGCAACTGGAAATATTACATTTCAATATTGCCCACATTAATTAATTGGGGAAGCCATGATTCTCATTCCACCGATGGAGCACGGATATCTGAACCTCAGTCTCTTAATGAAATCATCAACTATATTTCCCCATTGTTCATATGGACCTTTATTAGTTGATTTATAGTGGTGTAAGGGAGTTAACATCAGAATTACATTCCAATTTTGTGAATCCAATATGACTTCACTATAAAAACTATGAATCAATAGATTCAACTATAAAAGTTTTTTTAAAACATAAATCCAAACAATGTATATGGAAAGCAGAAATAAATTCAAAAGATATAACAATAAGGTCTGGAGACCAAAATGTGCTAGTAAGTTAAGACATAATAAGATGCAATAGAAAATAGTAACAGCCACAATGAAAAGGAAACAGATTGACACGATCAGGTGTTCCATAAAGAAACTTTCCCTTTCTAATCTATACATAAGCTAATACTACATTTCAAGGTTATCCCTAAAGGGGAGCATCAAAGCCGTCAGCATAAGGTCAAACTACAGTAGAAGTTCTGAGAAATAGAAAGAGGGTTCAGCATGAAGCTTTACTCTCAGAGAAGCCCAGCAGAGAGAGAGATCTGTTCCCTTGCAAAGTCAAGATGAAGCCTGCCTAACTAACTATGAAACAACAATTAAAAATACAGTTCACAGCGTCTAGAACATCCATATATCATTCACACCACTGAAAACCTTTGAGGGGGGTCAACATACTCCCCATGTTCCCATCTCCAAATAATTAGGAACACAATCGCTGACCTTGAATGTTGCTTCTTCCTGGTACACCGTGAATAGAAGGCCTCTTTCTCATCATCGGTTCCTCACAATTGTTGCCAACTTTCTTCTCCCAGGCCTCACTCTCAGGCATCTAATACACAACAAAAAGCCTTTCGCTAGCTAACGAGAATCATAATAACACACCTCCAGAGGAGAGAAGACAGCATACTGGCAAAATTAAAGCAAGTATTTTTAGCTACGGCTCAAGCTAAGTTAAGTCGAGAATCAAAATGGATACATGTTACAGTATTATAATCAATGGAAGCAAGCAATCATTATTAAACGTGAATATGCAATGAACATGATTACATCAGTCTATTGATCATCTTAATAGACTTGTGTGTAAACTCTTATTAATTACAATGGTTATGTACTATTAATCCATTTAAATGTGTCACACACGTTAATGGGGCTAAACCACATGTTGAATATGTATGTCGTATATGAGTGCATAAATGTATATACATGACATAAACAGGGTGTACCCTAAATTAAGCTACTCCAAATCTGTGGACAATTTAGGTTTTAGGCCACATTTCCTGCCAATGCTGGACAAATTCCATGTATGCCTATACCAATCTACATTGTAGTAACACTTGCCTTGTCTTTCCCGCTTGTTTTCTTAGTATTCACCGTCCTGTGGTGACCCCAATCTTGTGTCTGTCTCATGCTATATGTGGACTTGTGCTTTTTTCCCTTGTGTGGTTCAGCCACGTTACTTGTTGTCTTGTGCCTAAGCTGCAGGAATTCTAAAACGCTCAGGAGGAGGACGCACTATTACTATGGCTTGTTGCTTATGGTTTAGCGCTCTGAGGCTTTTTGCTTTTCTGCCTTACATATTTGCAGCCGCCACCTTTTCTGATTGCCCCCCTCTGCCTCATCTGATACACCACTGTCTCCCGGAGGAACCCTAGTCTGCTTTTAGCTGTTCCATCTGTTCCTGTGCTTTTACGCTGTAAGCTGCCTCTTTGGGGCCAAGCTCTTGAATCGTTGAATCAAATGTTGCAGCATTAAGGATTTTCCCTTCACAGTGCAAATTTTACGGCACTATTGAACTCTACTTAAGAGACCAAAGTGAATTGATGTTCATTCCTTAATAAAAAAAATAAAATCAGGGAACAACTTTTAAGGTATGGATATCCATCTTGCAACAAGACAATTGACATTGTCAAAAGTTTTGAAAGATGCATTCAGGCAGTTAAGGAATTCATTAATAGTAGACAAATATCCATAGAAGTATGTGCTGTGAGCAGCAATCCTTTGATTGAAAACATCAAAGAGAAGCAAAGAACAATGAGAAATGTTTGAGAAGAAGTTGATGCACCATTGTGGTTCTCAAACTCCTTCTGTTGACAACATTGCTTGCCCTGCTGCAATGAGGAAATGGGAAATTCCTCCAGTATTTGTTATGGTTGTATAAGAACAAATATCATTATTCAGGTGTCTAAAATGAATCTGAACACAGAATTAATGTGGTACTGAGTATTTTTGAGTAGATAAAGAACCTAAGCAACAGAAACCACACTGTATTGATGAAGAACGCTATATTCCTCTTGTTAGTGATATTTGCTTAGATTGTATTACCACCGAACTGTTAGCCAACTCAGGTTCACCGTTTACCATTATTTTTGATTTATTAATGTTAAAGCTTTTTCCAATGGTCGTGTTGCCATTGATAGTGTAGGATTTTTATATACTCAAAACAGTTTATTGACCGAAAGATTTTAGGTAAGGCCTACATTGCTAAGAAGGGACAGCATCTTCTGGCGTGTGACACTGGGGAAATTTATGTGTGATGTTAAGATATTATCTAAATTTATCGCTTGCGTTTCCATTCAGAATGATGATGTGCTACAAGTTTTAGAGAAGAATAACATGTATTCAGAGAGGATCTAGTCCGTATAGAAGGATTTTCTAATGAAATCAAGTTGAAGAGTACTGCCATTCCTGACAAACAAAAGCTAAGGATGCACCTGTGAGCATCAGAAGTGAGCTATCATCCATGCCTTAGAATTTTCAGGGTTGGTTTCTCCCATAGTTATTTTAGACTAAAACAGGAAAATGTAGATATTGTGCAGATTGTGTATTGTCAACTGTTTCCCAGAAATCACATTCTTTTTGCCACAATGGGGGAAGCCAAATAGTTTTACTTTTTATTCTGGATCTATGTGCTATGTACCTTCAAATTAAGTTAACTGATGCAATGGATCACTTCTCTTACTCCTGACGGTTCTTTCTGTTACTTGCCTTTCCGATCGGCATCGGCAACCTCTCTATTGCAAAGACAGAGGGGCAGTCTTTTTGGGAGCATGGACGGGTTGCAGCTTTACAAGATGGAATCCTTGTCTTTGCTTGTTCATTACATAAACACAGTGGCAGGTAGGGAAACGTTTTGGAAACAGTGTGTCGGAGGAATGACCTTACAAATTGAGAAAGGGAAATGTCTGCACTTACTAGATCCATTACCCTCAGGTCCCTTATGTCCTCGTCCCATTCATTAACAAAGTGGAGATAATCATCTCCCGACAGAAAAAAGAAAAGAGGAATGCTGGGACCCTAACCCTAGCCCCTCCCACTGGGAGTACATAAGCAGTACTTACCCAGCATTCCGCCTGTTCTTTCTTTCTGTCTGTCGACAGAATTGGGATGTGGATGCTGGTGCTGCTCATGCTGGGCTTGAGTGGCTTTCTTTCTTGGTATTCCCCGTCCGGCTGCCTGGCTGAGCGGTTGGGGTGTCTGGTGCTCTGCCTCCCGGCCTGCCGGGCTTGCTGGGAGGCTTGGTTTGTCCCGGAACAGCTCTTGTGTGCCGACCGGCCCTTTGAGGCTGGTGCGCTGGCCTCCCGGGTCCTTCCGGGTTGCTAGGCTCATAATTCCTGCCTGGCCGGGTGGATGTCTCGCCTCGTTTGCTGGATCCCCTGCCTTCCTTCACTTGGATGTTTCTACGGGCCTCTGGGGCGCGTCCTTCCGGGTTTTGCCTGACTTCCTGGGTTTGGTGTTGGAAGTCAGGCATTCTGATGCGGTGTGGCTGGCGGCGGTGACGATGACTGGTTGCCGGCCGGGGAGTAAGTACCGCACATCGGTTTTTCTTTATTGCTCCTTTGTGCCCTGCATTGTGTAGCTGTGGCCTGTTTGTTGTTGGTCCTGGTTTCTTCTGCGTTGCGGATGGGCCACGTGCTGTGGGCTTCTGTGTTTGGCCTGCCTAGTGTGTGTGACTGCTGTACATCCCTGGCGGGGGCCTTACGCTGGCTGGCGGTGGAGGGGGGTGCCTTGTTCCTGTCTCCCGGCCCCTCCCCTCGGTGAGTACCTCGTGGCGGTGTCTCTCTTTTTTCTTTTCGGACAGGAGGATCCGGGGACGTTTGGAGCTCCCTGCTGGGTGTCCTTCCCTGGCTTGGTTCCTGGTTCGCCTTGGGCTGGCTGCTGGGGGGGCCTTGTTCCTGCCTCCCGGCCCCCTCTGGGTGAGTGCCGCATGGAGGCATCTGTTTTCTTCCTGCGTGGCTTTTGTGCTGGCTGCTCCCCATTTTGTCCTCGCTCCCGCTGCCTGTGGCCGTTCCATCTTGGGGGCGTGTGTTCTGTTCGGCTCTCGGGGTTCGACCGGATGAGGTTGTTCTGGCGGTCTGGGGGCTTCTGCTGCTTGCTCCACTGCCTTTGCTTCCTGCCGTCCCTCGTGGTCTCCGGCTCTGGTGGCTCTGTGGGCTGCTTCGTCCACTGCACAGGCCAGTGTTCGGCCTCGTGGTCACGGGTTCGGTACCCGGTGGGTCTACTCATGCTTTCATCATCTGAGGTCGATGCTATGAGTTCCATTCCGAGAATATACGCATATGTTATTCCCCGCCGGGATTCCTACGGTGGACGTGTGCTTTGCAGTTGCACACATTGTGTGCTCGGCTGATCGCAGGCTGGTGTCTCTGGCTGCTTGTGTGTTGCCTCCGCTCCGCCTCCTTGGTGCTTTGCTCCTTTCTCTCTGTTCCCCTGCGGGGGGGTTCTCTCCGTGTTGGGGTGGGGTGGGGTGCTATGCTCTGGGGCTCGCGGCCGTGAGTTCCCTCTTTGCTGTTTCTGTCTTGTGGAGTGTGTGGGTGTGTTCTTGCTTCCCTCTTGTGGTGTCTGTGAGCGTCCGCTGCTGTGGCCTGTGTTGTGCATCGTGGTCGCAGGTTCAGCTCCTGGCGGGTCCACTCAGCCTCTCCTCCTTTCTGGGGCCGATGTGGTGTGTACCGTTGCTTTGGGTAACAATACACATCTGTTATTCTTTGCCGGGATGCCCCTTTGGGGGTTCACGTGTGCTTTCCTGCTACACATGTTCATTCCACTGTGTTCGGTGCTCTGGTTTGTGTTCTCTGTGGCGGCGCTTCCTGTTTGCTGCTCCGGCATTCTGCACTTCCTGTGCTGGCATGCTTCTGCATTGATTTCCTTGCAGTGCTCTGCTGCTTCCCTTGCCCCCTGTTCTGTGGGTGGCTGCAGGTTTCTTTTTCTTCTGCCCTGCTGTGCTGCGCTGCCCTGTGCGGTTGCTTCATGTACTTGCCGGGTGCTGGCTTCTTTCCCTGCTGCCTTGTGTGGTGCTCCTGTGGTTTGATGGGGTTCCTGGCTGTGTGCGGGAGTGCTCAGGTGTCCGTTGGCTCCTTCCTCTCTGGGGGTGCCTGTCTTCGTCAGGGCATCTGGTGTTGCCTCGGCTGATCGGTGCAGTTTCTGGCTCCTGTTGTTTCTCGGTTCTCTTCCTGGGCCTGGTGCTCCGGTCCCCTCTCCTCTGGGTGGGCTTTGGGGCTCCGTGCGGTGTCTTGGAGGCCCTCGTAGCCGGCTGTGTCCGGTTGCTTGTCTGCTTTTTTTCCCCCGCTGTTTGGGGGCCTGGTTGATGTGTGGCTGTGGGCCCGCCTGTGTGTCCTGCTGGTGTGGCCTTCTTGGTGTTGCGGCTTTGTGCCTGCTCTGCTTGAGGTTCCCTTTACCGCCTTCCCCCCTGTGTGCTCCTGCTCTCCTCTGCTCTCTGTGGTTTTGCGGGGTCGGGCCTGGTTGGTGCCTGGTTGGGGGGGCCGCCTGGCCATTCCGGGTGCTGTTGACTGTGGTCTCTGTTCCTTGTCTGGCTGTCTGCCTGGGTTCTGATGCGGTGGCCCTTATTGGCGCGCTCCTGGCCTTGTCTGCTGTCTGTGCTTGTGCCTGGTCGGGCTTGGTTGGCACCTTGGGGTGCCTGGTTCTGTGGCCTGGGCGTCCCTCCTTGAGTGTCCTTTTGGGTCTGCCCTGTGTTGCTGGGTGGTTCTTTCCGGTGTTGGTCTGCGGCTGTTCCCCCTGTCTGCTCCTGTTCTCGTCTCTTTTCAGGTGTTGCGCGGGTTCGAGCCTGGTTGGCTCCGGGGGGTGCGGGGGTGCTCCGTTTCTGGGTGCTCCTCCTCCCTTGTCCTTCTTTGGGGGCCTGTTGCTTGCCGCCCTATTAGCCCGTGCCTGTGTGGGGGCCCGCCTGGGGTTCCTGGTGCTGGGTGCTTCGGCTGCCTTCGCTTGTTGTTCTGGGGCGCTGTCCTCCAGCTGTTGGGGTCCTTGGCTCCTTCTTTGCCTGTTTTTTTTTGGGTTCCGCCTTCTCCGCTGTGGGTGTTCTTCTTTTTATGCCCCTTGTGTGGTTGTCGGTCTGGGGCTGTTCTCCGGTTGCCCTGGTGGGCCAGTTTTGTGGGTGGTTCTGCTTGGCCTCTGGCCATGCCTCCTTGGTGCTGCCTGCTCTTTTCTTCCTGTGTCTCCCACTGGGCTGTTGCCTTGTTTGTGTTTCGGTCTTGTGTGGTCCGGTGGTTCTATGCCAGGGGTCTCTGTTGCCCTTCCTGGCCTTTGCCTGGGCTCTGTTTCAGGCCTTCCGTGGTTGTGGGTTGGGCTGCCGGCTCCTTCTGTTTGGGCGGGTTGCTTGGCTTCGGTCCTCGCTTCCCGGCTGCTATGCCCTCTCTTGCCTTCGTTCTGCCCTGGGGGTTTCCCCTGTTCCGGCCTTCCCTTGGTGTATTCTGGGTCTGGGGTGTTTGGGTGCCTGTGCGGTTTGCTTGACTTCCTCCCTGGCGTCTGTTGCCTCTGTGGCTTGGGTGGTTTTTGGGGGTCCTTTCCCTCCATCCAGTGGTTGGGGTTTCGGGGTTGGTGCCGTTCGCCCTGTCCCGCCCCTTTCGGTCCTCTGTGGGTTCCGTTTTGTTGGTCCCCGATCTTTGCTGGTCTGTTTGTTCCGGGTCTGGTCCTGGTTCGGTTTTGGGCCTTGTTCTGTGGGTGGTGTTCGTCCTCCTGTGTTTCTGGTTCCTGGCCCCTCTCCTGCCCTTTCGGGTTCAGTTGGGGTCTGGCTGTCTTGTCCTTCTGGTTGGTCTTTCCGTCTTTTGGAGCCTGGTTTTCCTTTGGGTGCTCAGCTGCTGCCTTTTGGCACTTGGGGCCTGCTAGGGCGGCATTCCGGGGGCTGTGTTCGTGCTTTCCCGGTGTTGTTGTGAGGGGCCTTGCCCTTTGCCCCTTGGCCTGTCCCTGGGCTCTTGCTGCTCCTCCCGGGCTGGGTGCTTGTGGGGTTGTTATGTGTCGCCTCTATTCTGGGCTGTGTGCTTCTGGTTGCTGGGGGTGCTGGTGCCTGGCCGGTGCTCCCCTTCTTCTGGGTTTGGTCACGTTGGTCCTGCCCTTGCTTGGTTCTTTGGTTTGTGCCTTTGCCCTTGTGGCTGGCACGCTCCTCTTTCCCTTTTTTGGGTTGCTCTCCGGTGCATTTGCCCGGTGGTGTTAGCCTCTGGAGGGGGGCCTTTTGTCCTTATTGCCGGGTTGTTTTGGGGGCTCCGGGCCCTTCCATTCTTCCCCTCGGCTTTTTGGGCCTTGTGTGTCTGTTTGGCTGTGGGGGCTTCCCTTTTGTGGTTCCGGGTTTTGGTTCCTCTGTTTCCTGTTTCTCTCCCGGTTTCCGGTCCTTGGTTGTTTCCCTGCTGGCCTGTTCTGGCTTGCTGGCTGGTTGGGCTGCTGGGGGTCTTCTTCTTTGTGTGGCCTCCTCGCTGTCCTTTTGTTGTGGGCGGCCTCTGTTGGGTGCTGTCTGCCCTCTGTGAGTTGTCCTCTTCTTCGGCGTGGTTGTCTCCTGTTTGTTTTGGTGGGTGCGACCCTGCTTTGGTGGGGTGCTTTCCTGTCTGGGTGCTCTGCCTGTTGTTTACTGCGGTTCTCCCTTTTTGCTTCCCTTGGGTTGCTGCCTTGGGTGTGGTTTCCTGGGTGTGCTTGGGGGATTGGAAGGCCGGGTTTTCTGCTTTGGTATTCTCCACTTTGTTAATGAATGGGACGAGGACATAAGGGACCTGGGGGTAATGCTCTATTACTTACCGGTAATCTTCATTACTCCGGTTCCCGTTGTCCTCGTCCCAATCATACGCCCCTCCCTCCCTCCCAGACGGCCGGCCTTCCTGTGTGGGCTTGGTTGTTCAGGCGGAATGCTGGGTAAGTACTGCTTATGTACTCCCAGTGGGAGGGGCTAGGGTTAGGGTCCCAGCATTCCTCTTTTCTTTTTTCTGTCGGGAGATGATTATCTCCACTTTGTTAATGAATGGGACGAGGACAACGGGACCCGGAGTAATGAAGATTACCGGTAAGTAATAGAGCAATGCTCATGATCTCACCTATAATGTAACAGATGCAATTACAAATTTCATAAACTATATTTATAGATCAGATTACATATCACATTACCATTATTACTATCGCTCAGACAACTATGAATATAGCATTATTTATTGGTTTGGATATGTATTTATATTTAATTACATGCTTTTAGGGTTTGCTACTTAAAGATTGTGAGGTCATAAGCATTACATTTGGTGTGCAATTTATGGTTTGCATGGTTGTTGTGCAAGGTACAGATTGTGGAGCTAACCATAACTGACAAATTTCAGTCGTTTTAATAATTTGTTTTTCAACTACAACTTCACTTTAACTCTGTTGTTTAAGTGCATTTCAGAGCGTTTTTTAAAAATATGGGTTAACAAATCCTGAACATCCCTTTAGATGTCGTTTTTTCAGCGAATTTCAGGCTGTTTTGATGACATACTACACCCACTTATTTCCATCTCTGTCAAGCATTGACTTCAGCTGCGTACATCAAAGGTTGGCTATAGGCCATTTGTGCTTAACCTTCTGTCGACAGAATCCACTCTATCCTAGACCTTTAGCCATACCTTTACCCAACCCACCATGTGCTGCCAACCACCATTACCTGGACTTCATACTTTCTCCAAGCCAGTCCCTATGCCCAACCCAACATGAGCAAGCAACCCCATTGCTCAGAGTCTTTGGCAGTGGAGCCAAGCAACAGGACTTGGCCTTAGTCCGGGTCCTCTTGTTACCCCACCACGGACAGCCATGCAGGACCTCAGAGGTAATAGAGTTAAGCTATTCCATTGGTTTTTGTTGGTGGTTGACAAAAGAAGCGGTTTTTATATTTCGGGACTTGTTATTTTCTTTGTGGGGGGGATTTTGTGCTTTGTTTTGCTGTTTTTACTTTTTTTTATAACAATCGTGGCAAACGGCCACTTATCATTATATTACTGATTGTATTTTTCAGAATATTTGTCTGTCTCTTCTGTTCCAAATCATGAGATCTGGTCTCTGGACCATACGCTAGCGGTGCATGTGAATATTTTGTGGTAATGATTGTTTTCTTCTTCTACTTTCTTCAACATCTTTGCAGGAATGTTTTTGTAAGGGTGGACAACCTCCTTTTACTGCAGTCTATTGTACCTGCACCTTAGAAATTCTCTCTCATGCTTTGACTTGTGGTGTTGTTGTATGATTGAAGTGTTGCAGCAGTGCTTTCTGGCCACAAAAAGCTTGCAGGTGAACATCCAGGAATTCAGCTTCTTCTCGCCTGGAGGACAGCTGAGGAACTTTCAAATAATGGAATCTGAGGTGCTCATCTCAGGATCAACCTTCCCCCCAATGCAGACCACCTCTTGCTCAATAGATGCAGAAGAGAGGTCATCACTATTGCATTTAGTGTCCAAGGTATGGTTTGCATGACTGTTTTGCAAGTCATGGATTGTGCTACTTACCATAACCTGCAAGTTTCTTTAAATATCGATTTTAGGTGAATTTCTCAGATTTTTTTAAACATACGTTGAGGTGATATAAGCAACGCTAACAATAACCAGGCTTCAGGTGACATCTGTGCAAACGCGCCCCGTGGCGCGATTTAAGTTGGGGGATTAAATCCCCTTCAATCCTGAGGGTCCCTGGGGGCCAACTAGCCCAACAGGTACATCCAGAAAGTGCCACAGAGCTGCGTTGCAGAGAGGTGTAAAAAGGGGTGTGGCCTCTCTACACGTCTCTGCAACGCAGCCCCCTGGCGCATATTGGAGGTTCCTGGTGGGCTAGTTGGCCCCTAGGGACCCTCAGGATTCAAGGGGACTTAATCCCCCAACTTAAAACGCGCCACGGGGCGCGTTTGCACAGATGTCACATCAGGCCCCGCCCCCTCCCTTCACCATTGTGCAAATATTCTTCTAAAATCATCCGAAATACGAATTCCGATTTACTCACCTGTTATAAGGAGAGACCTCAGTGCTGTATCTTTCAGTCCAGTACTGGTCCTGAAAAGTAATTTTAACCGTACTTACCAGTAACTTGAATTTCCTTCTATAGGATATCATTGCCTGCTTTTTGCTGAAAAAGTTTCTAAAGTGTTGATTTTTGAAACCTACAAATATTCCTCTAAAATCAGCCGAAATACGAATTCCGATTTACTCATCTGTTATAAGGAGAGACCTCAGTGCTGTATCTTTCAGCCCAGTACTGGTCCTGAAAAGTAATTTTAACCGTACTTACCAGTAACTTGAATTTCCTTCCATAGGCTAACATTGACTGGTTTCACTTGGAAATTCTTCTAAGTGTGGAGTTTTGGAACTTTAAATTATTCTTCTAAAATCAGCCGAAATACGAATTCCGATTTACTCACCTGTTATCAGGAGAGAACCCAGTGCTGCATCTTTTAGCCCAGCACTGACCCTGAAAAGTAATTTTAACCGTACTTACCAGTAACTTATCTTTTCTTCCATAGGAATCCATTGTCTGGTTTTCAGCAGAAAAGTTTCAAAGTGTCGATTTTCACAAACTACAAATATTCCTTAAAAATCGCCTGTATGACTTAAACGCATTTTTTCAACTGTTTACAGGAGATGCACCAGTGCTGGATCCAGGATCCAACACTGAGTAAGAAAAAGTAACGATAACAGTTTTTACCTGCTAAGTGAATTTCCTTCCATAGGATAACATTGGTGATTCTATGAGGAAAAGTTTCTAAGTGTCAACTTTTAAAATACAATAATATTCCTTAAAAATCACGACTGTAACCAAAACGCTTTTACTCAACTGTTTACAGGAGATGTCCCAGGACTGAATCTAGGATCCAGTCCTGTGGTTAGAAAAGTAATCCATAAAGTAACTAATTGCATTTAACTAGAAATTCACATTGAGCTGAATGTTGCATTGTGTTTGAAAATGTGTTGCCCATTGCAACAACTGTAACTACTGTACTTAAAAGTCTATTGCCTATGTGCTAAGTATTTAAACTAAAGTAATTCATTCTGAGAAAGTATTTTTGTAATGTAATGTATAATGTAATTACAATGTAATTTAAAAAATAAAATATGTAAAAGAAATTGTTTCTAAAAATGTAGTAAATCAGTATGAAAAAATTAATATAAAAATTAATACATTTAAAAAATGTCATTTAAAAAACCTTTGAAATTCACTGAAAAACCGTAGGTTTCAGGCACGTTATAGTTACAAATTAGCATTTAAAAACCTTTGAAATTCACTGAAAAAACCATAGGTTTCAGACACGTTATAGTTAGAAATTAGCATTTAAAAAACCTTTGAAATTCACTGAAAAAACCATAGGTTTTAGGGACAGTTATAGTTACAAATTAGCATTTAAAAACCTTTGAAATTCACTGAAAAAACCATAGGTTTCAGATATGTTATAGTTACAAATTAGCATTTAAAAACCTTTGAAATTCACTGAAAAAACCATAGGTTTTAGGGACAGTTATAGTTAGTTGGACATTTCACTCGTACAAAACCCGTGAAATTCCCCGTTATAGTTAGTTCAGCTAACTATAACTCGCGCCCACAATGCACTGCTGATGACGTCACATATTACATCACTCATGACATGGTCAGTGACATCACTGATGACATCACTGATGACATCTCAAATGACATCACTGATGACATCATCCACGTGATAATCTGATGCAGCTCCTCACACCCTAATATAACCTTTGATACACCCAATCTAAATTACAGACTGCCATTCGCAAAACTATAGACACTCCAACACCAATAACTACATACCCACTCACTGATTCTTAGGTCTACACACACACATCCACTCACTCACCCGTACAGTCACTCATACTTATGGTCACTCAGTACAGGACTATCATATGCACTCTTACTCCTATATAGACACTCAAACACCGCCACTCATCCATAGAGGTACTCACACACCTAGTCAGTCATGCAAATAATTAAACACACTGCCATTTACTCACCTATACAGTTATACACACACCAGCTCACTTAATCATACAAATACTAGCACATTGTTACGCTCTTATACAATCACTGATACAAGCACACACTCATCCATACAGCCACTATCACAATCACTCACTCTCGCTTATAGCTATTTATATACTCCAACACACATATATACTGGCTTTCACATATGTAGTTACTCACACATGTACCACTGGGACATACATTCACTCACTAACACACTCTTACACACACTTACCCACCCATACAGTCTATCACAGATGCACTCTTGAAACCATCCACCCAGTGAATCACCCACTCACACATCTATGCACAGAGTCGCACACACCCCACCCACACAAACACTCAGGCACCCATACAGATACTCAGACAACCAATCAATAACTCATATAGACACTCATGTAGCTATTCACAAACCCATGCAGCCACTTACACAGCAACAGACAGACGGATACAGACATTCACCCAGTTTAGTCACTAACCCATGCATTCAGTAAGATACGTTAAATCACTCACTTATAGAGTCAGTCACGCACCTACTAAATCATCCATACAGACACTTACACACCCACTCATTCTTCAATACGTCTTTTCCTATATATATTAAAAATATTTAAACTTTACAGAAACACACAGTCACTGGATGATGTCATCAGTGATGTCATTTGAGATGTCATCAGTGATGTCATCAGTGATGTCACTGACCATGTCATGAGTGATGTAATATGTGACGTCATCAGCAGTGCATTGCGGGCGCGAGTTATAGTTAGCTGAACTAACTATAACGGGGAATTTCACGGGTTTTGTACGAGTGAAATGTCCAACTAACTATAACTGTCCCTAAAACCTATGGTTTTTTCAGTGAATTTCAAAGGTTTTTAAATGCTAATTTGTAACTATAACATATCTGAAACCTATGGTTTTTTCAGTGAATTTCAAAGGTTTTTTAAATGCTAATTTGTAACTATAACTGTCCCTAAAACCTATGGTTTTTTCAGTGAATTTCAAAGGTTTTTTAAATGCTAATTTCTAACTATAACGTGTCTGAAACCTATGGTTTTTTCAGTGAATATATATATATATATATATATATATATATATATATATATATATATATATATATATATATATATATATATATATAAGGATATGTCCCGTAGAAGCCCGGCCACATCCACCTAACAGGACTGATGCAATGTCGTGGGTACGGGTCCCGTAAACAATGTAAAAGCGGCACCTCACAAGTTGGTGAGGCACAAAGAAGATTGCACTCAGCATACTGCTTTCAAGTTGATTTATTTCCGGCAACACATTTCAACCTCAACAGGTCTAACTTGTGAGGCACCGCTTTTATATATATGTATCTATATATATCTATATATATATATATTATCTACTGGCGGTCGCCAGTAGATAGTTATAGTTAGGACCTATTTTCCATAGGAAATCCGCGACATTCTATTTGAAATAACTCTTGCGCCGGTTGACGAATCTTCGCGAAAGCTTCCAACTTGTTGGGGCGCTCCGCTCCGCTCCTAGCCTGAAAGTCTCGGGTTGATTCGTCAAGCGGGCCGAGAAAAAAGGGGGGTCCCAAAACACGTTTTCCCCATTCATTTTTCCATAGGATCCTTTCATCGCGGCTACAGCCCGAACTGCTGAACGGAATTACACCAAATTTGGCAAAGAGGTAGCCCTTGGTTCAGTGTCGTGCCTTTTGCTTAAATGGTGTAAATCCGTTCAGTAGTTCCTGAGAAAATCAAAAGTAAAGTCACATATATATCTATGGCCGAGTAGGGTCCGCGTACCCTCCCGATCACGAGCTGCATGCTAATTGGCTGTCAAGTGGCTGTCAACACTCCAAATCAGGAAGTGTTGGCAGCCATTTTGTCCTCGGTAGAACCGAGGGACAGAAACAAGTGCGCAAAGCGCAAAGGGAGCAGGGTAGAAACACCCTGACCCCTAGGTCTGCTCAGGGGGTCCCACAAGGACCCCTGGGCAGAAAAAGCATTTTAAAAAACATCGGCGGGATGCGCTTAGGGTGCGCGGATCCCGCCGAGAAAAAGAAAGAAACAAGTGCGCAAAACGCACAAAGGGGGCAGGGTAGAAACACCCTGACCCCTAGGTCTGCTCAGGGGTCCCACAAGGACCCCTGGGCAGAAAAAGCATTTTTTAAAAAAATCGGCGGGATGCGCTTAAGGTGCGCGGATCCCGCCGAAAAGCCCAAAACGAAGCGCGGTCTCCGCGCTCGTTGTTAATTGGCCCCCGGGTGGGCCAAGCCCTGGGGGCATGCGGGGGGGTTATTTATAATATGTGGGGGCCTCTAAGGCCTCCCAAGCCCCGGGTCCGCCACCCCCGGGGCTTTAAAAATAAATGGTGCGGGAGGGCTCTGAGCCTTCCCGCAGCCCCGGGACCGCCACCCCGGGGCTTCTTTTTAAAATTTAAATCACCTGTGTGGGGGCTCCAGCCCCCACACGCCCGGGACCGCCAGCTCCCCGGGCACTAACAAATTTAAAATGGGGGTCCGTTTTGGACCTCCGAAGCCCCGGGGACCACCACCTCCCGGGGCTTTGCAGATGTGGGGAGGGGCCGTGCGGCCCCCTCCTGGAGCCCTTGATGGCCCTGGGGACCGCCACCCCCAGGGCCGGCTCCTGCAGTGTCCCGGGTGCCTACCCCGGGACACTGTAGTTTGCTATGACAGGACGGGAGCCTCGCGGCTCCCGTCCTGTCATAGCAAACTGCTTTGGATTTTGGAAGAGAGAGCAGGAAACCTGCTCTCTCTTCCAAGATTCAAAGACAATTGCTTTTCCACATGGGGAGCTGCATCTTAGCAGCTCCCCATGTGGAAAAGCAATGCTGGCTCCCAGGGACGCGGGGAGCCGGCGGAACCGTGGGAGGATTGGGGACCCCCCCACGGTCCCCAACGGAGAGGGCCAGCCCCGGGGATGGGGTCCCCGGGGCTAGTAGTGGCTCGGGAGGGGGACACGCGGCCCCCTCCCCAAATGTTAATTAAAAAAACAACAAAAAAAACAAAGGCCGGCCTTGGGGGATGGGGTCCCGGGGCCATAAGTGGCCTAAGGAGGGGGCAACACAGCCCCCTCCATAACATTTAAAAAAAAAGAAGGCCATGCCCTGGGGATGGGGTCCCCGGGGCCGATTAAGGCCTGGGGAGGGGGCCACGCGGCCCCATTTCAAATGTAAAAAAAAAATATTAGGGGCAGGCCCTGGGGATGGGGTCCCCAGGGCCCAAAAATTAGAAAAGAAGGGGGCCACACAGCCCCCTTCTTAAATTTTTTTTTTTAAATACCGGCATCGCGCCAGAGGCCACGCCCCTCCTTGGAGCACTCTGCAAACGCGCCCCTGGCGCGTTTGCAGATGGGAACGAATTCCCCTTGAATACTGGGGGTCCTGAGGCCACTAGCCCACCAGGAACCTCCAATATGCGTCAGGGGCTGCGTTGCACAGAGGTGTACAGAGGCCACGCCCCTTTTACACCTCTCTGCAACGCAGCTCTGTGGCGCTTTTGGAGGTACCTGGTGGGCTAGTTGGACCCCAGGGACCCTCAGGATTCAAGGGGACTTAATCCCCAACTTAAAACGCACCACGGGGCGCGTTTGCACAGTGGTGAAGGGAGGGGCGGGGCTTCAGGTGACATGTGTGCAAACAGGCCCCGTGGCGCGTTTTAAGATGGGGAATTAAATCCCTTCAATCCTGAGGGTCCCTGGGGCCAACTAGCCCACCAGGTACGTCCAGAAAGTGCCACAGAGCTGCGTTGCAGAGAGGTGCAAAAAGGGGCGTGGCCTCTGAACACCTCTCTGCAACGCAGCTCCTGGCGCATACTGGAGGTACAGGGTGGGCTAGTTGGACCCCAGGGACCTCATGATTCAAGGGGACTTAATCCCCCAACTTAAAACGCGCCACGGGGCGCGTTTGCACAGATGTCACCTCAGGCCCCGCCCCTCCCTTCACCATTGTGCAAATATTCCTCTAAAATCAGCCGAACTACGAATTCCGATTTAGTCACCTGTTATCAGGAGAGACCTCAGTGCTGCATCTTTGAGCCCAGTACTGATCCTGAAAAGTAATTTTAACCGTACTTACCAGTAACTTGAATTTCCTTCCATAGGCTAACATTGACTGGTTTCACTTGGAAATTCTTCTAAGTGTGGAGTTTTGGAACTTTATAATATTCCTCTAAAATCAGCCAAACTACGAATTCCGATTTACTCACCTGTTATCAGGAGAGACCTGAGAGTGCTGCATCTTTGAGCCCAGTACTGATCCTGAAAAGTAATTTTAACCGTACTTACCAGTAACTTGAATTTCCTTCCATAGGATATCATTGCCTGCTTTTTGCTGAAAAAGTTTCTAAGTGTCGATTTTTGAAACTTACAAATATTCCTCTAAAATCATCAGAACTACGAATTCTGATTTACTCACCTGTTATCAGGAGAGACCTCAGAGCTGCATCTTTGAGCCCAGTACAGATCCTGAAAAGTAATTCTAACCGTACTTACCAGTAACTTGAATTTCCTTCCATAGGCTAACATTGACTGGTTTCACTTGGAAATTCTTCTAAGTGTGGAGTTTTGGAACTTTATAATATTCCTCTAAAATCAGCCGAACTACGAATTCCGATTTACTCACCTGTTATCAGGAGAGAACCCAGTGCTGCATCTTTTAGCCCAGCACTCACCCTGAAAAGTAATTCTAACCGTACTTACCAGTAACTTATATTTCCTTCCATAGGAATCCATTGTCTGGTTTTCAGCAGAAAAGTTTCAAAGTGTCGATTTTCACAAACTACAAATATTCCTTAAAAATCGCCTGTATGACTTAAACGCATTCTTTCAACTGTTTACAGGAGATGCACCAGTGCTGGATCCAGGATCCACCACTGAGTAAGAAAAAGTAACGATAACACTACTTACCTGCTAAGTGAATTTCCTGCCTTAGGATAACATTGGTGATTCTATGTGAAAAAGTTTCTAAGTGTCAACTTTTAAAATACAATAATATTCCTTAAAAATCAGTACTGTAACCAAAACGCTTTTACTCAACTGTTTACAGGAGATGTCCCAGGACTGAATCTAGGATCCAGTCCTGTGGTTAGAAAAGTAATCCATAAAGTAACTAATTGCATTTAACTTGAAATTCACATTGAGCTCAATGTTGCATTGTGTTTTAAATTGTGTTGCCCATTGCAACAACTGTAACTACTGTACTTAAAAGTCTATTGCCTATTTGCTAAGTATTTAAACTAAAGTAATTCATTCAGTGAAAGTATATTTTGTAATGTAATGTATAATGTAATTACAATGTAATTTAAAAAATAAAATATGTAAAAATAAATAGTTTAAAAAAATGTAGTAAATCAGTATCAAAAAATAAATATAACAATTAATACATTTAAAAATTGTCATTTACAAAACCTTTGAAATTCACTGAAAAAACCATAGGTTTCAGACATGTTATAGTGAGGAATTAGCATTTAAAAAACCTTTGAAATTCACTGAAAAAACCATAGGTTTCAGGCACGTTATAGTTTGAAATTAGCATTTAAAAACCTTACAAATTCACTGAAAAAACCATAGGTTTTAGGGACAGTTATACTTAGTTGGACATTTCACTCGTACAAAACAAGTGAAATTCCCCGTTATAGTTAGTTCAGCTAACTATAACTCGCGCCCCCGCAATGCACTGCTGATGACGTCACATATTACATCTCTCATGACATGGTCAGTGACATCACTGATGACATCACTGATGACATCTCAAATGACATCACTGATGACATCACTGATGACATCATCCACATGATAATCTGATGCACCTCCTCACACCCTAATATAACCTTTGATGCACTCACTCTAAATTACAGACTGCCATTCGCAAAACCATAGACACTCCAACACCAATAACTACATACCCACTCACTGATTCTTAGGTCTACACACACATCCACTCACTCACCCGTACAGTCACTCATACTTACGGTCACTCAGTACAGGACTATCATATGCACTCATACTCCTATATAGACCCTCAAACACTGCCACTCATCCATAGAGGTACTCACACACCTAGTCAGTCATGCAAATCATTAAACACACACCCATTTACTCACCTATACAGTTATACACACACCAGCTCACTTACTCATACAAATACTAGCACATTCTTACGCTCTTATACAATCACTGATACAAGCACACACTCATCCATACAGTCACTCTCACAATCACAATCACACACTCTCGCTTATAGCTATTTATATACTCCAACACACATAAATACTGCCTTTCACATATGTAGTTACTCACACATGTACCACTGGGACATACATTCACTCACTAACACACTCTTACACACACTTACCCACCCATACAGTCTATCACAGATGCACTCTTGAAACCATCCACCCAGTGAATCACCCACTCACACATCTATGCACAGAGTCGCACACACCCCACCCACACAAACACTCAGGCACCCATACAGATACTCAGACAACCAATCAATAACTCATATAGACACTCATGTAGCTATTCACAAACCCATGCAGCGACTTACACAGCAATAGACAGACGGATACAGACATTCACCCAGTTTAGTCACTAACCCATGCATTCAGTAAGATACGTTTAATCACTCACTTATAGAGTTAGTCACGCACCTACTAAATCATCCATACAGACACTTATACACCCACTCATTCTTCAATACGCCTTTCCCTATATATATTAAAAAATATTTAAACTTTACAGAAACACACAGTCACTGGATGATGTCATCAGTGATGTCATTTGAGATGTCATCAGTGATGTCATCAGTGATGTCACTGACCATGTCATGAGTGATGTAATATGTGACATCATCAGCAGTGCATTGTGGGGCGCGAGTTATAGTTAGCTGAACTAACTATAACGGGGAATTTCACGGGTTTTGTACGAGTGAAATGTCCAACTAAGTATAACTGTCCCTAAAACCTATGGTTTTTTTCAGTGAATATATATATATATATATATATAAAAGTCACAGACGCTGCACTTCGTGGTTCCCAGCCTCCGGCGTCGGTGCCTGCAAACGGCGGCAACAGCCGTATAAAATGAAAGGATTTCCGTATTTTGTTCGATTTGTCCAAAATGACGAGATGCGGCACACCAGAAGAAGCACAGATTTTATTGTGCACAAACCAAAGGGCGACGCGTTTCGGCGTTAAGCCTTTGTCAAGCAATTTCCTGTACTGCAAATTCCCATAAAAATACAACCAAAGGTTAAGCGACATAGAGAAAATACTTCCGTAATTTGTACAAATCTGCTTATCCACAGTACAGCAAATGTGATAATCACTAAATGATATTGTGGTAAATAGTATATTATTAATTCATCAATTCTTCACAATTACAAATTTATAACTGTTTAACAGTATACGTGAAAATTTATAATGATGCGTGTGGATAACAAGTTTTTCTATACTGAGGCATACGATAGAATTCAGTAAAGTTTTCAGTGCAAAATAAAGCACACCGCATCATAAAAAAGATAAGATAATATCTGTATATGCGGCTTTGGTCTCCCAACATTCCCATACTCTGTATATTTACACATTTTAACACATTTTATAATCAAAACAACAGTGAACGGCGGAATTCAATTTAACCTATCGTCACTTATGATCATATAGTGAACAATAAAGTTTTGTTCAAAATTGTAGTTTGTATTAATTCATCATAACTACACTACACTTAGTGAATATACAAGTGTAATAAGAGTGTATCGTGGATATGGCGCTATTATGGGGCCATAAAAAAGTGTGTTGAGTGCCACCATGCCGCATTGTATCTAGTTTCAATGCGCTGCAGCACGCTCCTATGGTCTTATTAGGTGAACGGTAACAATTGGGACTGACCAAATTTCGCAAAGTGGCATCCTATCGTATTTAACCATGGTGCGGCAAACTAATGTAATACCCCCATAGTAGCAGCCTGTCTCTATCCAACACCCATCCACAATGCAGGCCACAGTGGATCTGCTTTACAATTAAGGAGTGTGAAAATGTTTACATTCAACCATAAGGCAATATACCACTCCCAATGGAATTACATTGCACAAAGACAGACTTTTACAATCTCTTCAGCCATAAATACTGTGACTGACTCAATGCCATATTACTAGCTCTTATTGAACGAAACTAAGCTACATCAGGCCTCCATAATCTTGTCTGATGTGGCAATTCGCGTGTCTCGGTTGGTCACCGTGGCGGCAGAATGATATATACATTTATATTAGGAGGCTGGATGGTAAATACAAAACACATGGCCTCAAAACCCCATCGTGAAACTGAATGTATCTATGTATGCCTCAAAATACTATGTCGTCCCAATTGTGATAATTATACAGCCAGGAAAAGGACCTTAAGTAAAGTGCTAGAGAAGTAAAAAGTGTAAGTGTTAAAGATACAAGAGCAACTACGCTCGATGTGCAATAAGTGAATAAAAAGCCCAGACACCCATAACAGGGACCTTGTATTGTTCAAGCAATGGATAAGGTACTTGAGCTGATAACCATATTGTACCTAAATAATAGGATCGCAATTGCGGTCTATACCCATGCTTCAGATGTAGAGGTCCTACTTAAAAAAGTGACATGATAGCTGCTTACAACAATTTAAAATTACTGAAAAGGTAAAGATAGAGAAGAGCAGAAGCTCCAAGATTAGCGGCCTATATGGGTGGCAAGTTCCTCTCCCCCATTCAAGCCTTTCGGTGTCTTGCAGTCCAATTCTATTATGTACTTGGACTCAAGAACCCTGAGATTTTTCTCTCTGTTTCCACCTCGTATGTGCAATGGAATCCTGTCTATACCATAAAAAGCTAAATACTGAGCATTACTTTTATGTTTGTCGGCAAAATGCCGAGCAACAGGATAGTTAAAATCAAGATTCTTAACAGCTCTCAGATGCTGTAGTATGCGTTGTTTTAGTGGGAGCTTAGTGCTGCCTACGTACCGGAGACCACACGGGCACTCCAGCACGTAGACAGCAAAATCACTGTTGCAATTTATACTTTGAGTGATTTTCTTTGTGCCCCTAAGCTTGTTATGTATTCTTTACAGTTTCTGCCATTATGGCAGGCTTTACACGTTCCACAAGTGGTGAACCCATTTAGTGCTGTTAACCAATTCTTTTCGGATTATCAGGGGGATAGCTATGAACTAACCGATCCTTAAGTGACCTTGCTCGCTTGTATGTGACCTGTGGGCTGTTACCCACACTGTTACCTAATATGGGATCTGCTACCAACAGGTTCCAATGGGCTTTCATAGCTTTCTTTAGGGCCCACGCACCTTTACTGAAGGTGGTAATCATCCGTGGTGCTATATTGTCTTTCTGCACACTCTTCTTGATTTTAGTTTTGGAAGGATTAAATAATAGCTCATTCTGTGTGATGCTACTGGCCTTCTCTTTGGCCTTGTGTAATACACTATCCTTGTAGCCTCTGTTTCTAAAACGTGTGGTGATATTATCCTGCTCAATCTGAAAATCCTCGTTTGTGCTGCAATTGCGGCGAGCCCTCAACAACTCCCCATAAGGGATGCTGTTAACCAAAGGAATAGGATGGTGGCTCGCCGCATGCAATACGGTGTTCCCCGCCGTTTCCTTGCGGAACAAACGCGTTGTGATTCGATTCTGCTTGACCTCCACTATTGTGTCCAAGAACTCACAGTAATTTGTGTCAATCTTATGTGTGAATTTCAGATTAAGATCATTTACTCCCAGCTCGTGAATGAACTCCTTGGCCAAGGATTCTGACCCATCCCAAATCAAGAACAGGTCGTCGATATACCTGATCCATATTAATACATGATCAGTATATCGCTCAAACCTCTCCGTCCAAACCACCTGTTCCTCCCACCAGCCCAGGAACAAATTCGCCAGACTGGGGGCGAAACAGGTGCCCATGGCAGTACCAGATCGCTGTCGGTACACAGATTTTTCAAAAAGAAAAATATTCTGTTGAAGACAGAAAAGCATCATAGTTTCCAACATTTTCACACTCCTTAATTGTAAAGCAGATCCACTGTGGCCTGCATTGTGGATGGGTGTTGGATAGAGTTGGATAGAGACAGGCTGCTACTATGGGGGTATTACATTAGTTTGCCGCACCATGGTTAAATACGATAGGATGCCACTTTGCGAAATTTGGTCAGTCCCAATTGTTACCGTTCACCTAATAAGACCATAGGAGCGTGCTGCAGCGCATTGAAACTAGATACAATGCGGCATGGTGGCACTCAACACACTTTTTTTATGGCCCCATAATAGCGCCATATCCACGATACACTCTTATTACACTTGTATATTCACTAAGTGTAGTGTAGTTATGATGAATTAATACAAACTACAATTTTGAACAAAACTTTATTGTTCACTATATGATCATAAGTGACGATAGGTTAAATTGAATTCCGCCGTTCACTGTTGTTTTGATTATAAAATGTGTTAAAATGTGTAAATATACAGAGTATGGGAATGTTGGGAGACCAAAGCCGCATATACAGATATTATCTTATCTTTTTTATGATGCGGTGTGCTTTATTTTGCACTGAAAACTTTACTGAATTCTATCGTATGCCTCAGTATAGAAAAACTTGTTATCCACACGCATCATTATAAATTTTCACGTATACTGTTAAACAGTTATAAATTTGTAATTGTGAAGAATTGATGAATTAATAATATACTATTTACCACAATATCATTTAGTGATTATCACATTTGCTGTACTGTGGATAAGCAGATTTGTACAAATTACGGAAGTATTTTCTCTATGTCGCTTAACCTTTGGTTGTATTTTTATGGGAATTTGCAGTACAGGAAATTGCTTGACAAAGGCTTAACGCCGAAACGCGTCGCCCTTTGGTTTGTGCACAATAAAATCTGTGCTTCTTCTGGTGTGCCGCATCTCGTCATTTTGGACAAATCGAACAAAATACGGAAATCCTTTCATATATATATATATATATATATATATATATATATATATCCATCCACTCTCCTTTCACTTTCAAAGAAGTGCACCGGCACAGGTCTTGTCGTTTTGAATTTGTTTAATTCATGGAACTTCACAAGCACAAGGAGTGAGTTCCTTGTGCTTGTGAAGTTCCATGAATTAAACAAATTCAAAACGACAAGACCTGTGCCGGTGCACTTCTTTGAAAGTGAAAGGAGAGTGGATGGATGTATTCAGGATGCCTCGTCCTGATGCACTGGCTGCCCTGTTAAGGTCAAACTCTCTCGAGGCAATTTGGAGGTGGATATATATATATATATATTTATATATATATATGTGTGTGTGTGTATTTATAAATTTATAGTTACATACATATACATGTATAGACATATATATGTGTATATATATGTATATATATATATAAAAACTTCACTTTAACCCTTGTTTTTTCATATGTAGATAATAAATATTTAAATATAGAGTAAGATAGAGATATATTTTATATATGTATGTTTATATGTGTGTATGTATTCTCTGCAACATAAAGCTGTTGAAGATCCACAAAATCTTGTGGTATAAAAACTCATAATTCACAGGAAAATGTGAAATATAGGTAATATTTCATGGTGCCCTGTGAAATAAAGGTTCATCATCATAATCATAGCAGACCCCAAAACAAGTCTGCAGACCTTAGCCATTGTCAATGTTGTTAGGAGCGCCAAGCTATGTGGCACGTTTATCCAAATTATGCAGCAAAAAATGCAAAATATGTATCACATTCTCTGTCCGTATTATTTTGATCCATTTGAGCTAGAAACAACTTTTTTTGTGAACTCTGCAAGTTATAAAATTATGTAACAAAAGCAATAAATCAAAAATTATGTGCTTAATGATGAAGCCACAGAATCACATAAATGACTACCCGTCACCATTGTCTATTGTTTTATCAAACAAAACCTAAACATTCTAATTCCACTATAGCACTTTGAAGAAAACAGCATTTTCAAGCCAACAACATCAAAATAAACATGTAATATATAAATACAAAACGGGCGACATTTGTAATATAGTCCAATATTGCCATCGCAGGGTTCTAGTGACACTTACACACCTCTCTGTCTTCATCCTCATGGTTTAATATGTCATCAGAACCCATATTGAACCAGATGACACAGTTACTTACCAGATGTGCATTCTCTCTCTCTGTACACACACACACACATGCATGCAAACACACACACACGCATTGGGTATACATTGATCACCTTTATGGACTTGACGGAGGGGGTTTTCCAATAGACACTAGTTCTTGAAAGGATACTTCATTCACATTTTGCGATACAGAGAGTTCTTCCCATGAATCATCCTATATGTTGCCTTCCCTCCTCCTAATGAGAGCCTCACTATCAGTTGACTAATACAAACAAATGGCTATTCATTAGCTAATAGAAGGCTTCTGGAAAGTTACAACACCTGCAGAAAAGAGTAAAACATCTTGTGCAAAACAACAATTCTATGTGAATACAGGCCTTTTAGTGTTAGCGTGAAGCTTCCGTTAATATAGCATCAGGAGTTAGGCTAACTTAAGTCAGTTCTTTAGTAACTTTATTTATAGGCTTTTAACTTTTTAATATGATTACCTACTACATTTTTACATTTATTATACGTGCTATTTAAGCGCTGACTTTTTCACATTGTTAATAAAAAGGCATTTTTGTTTGCAAATGAAATTCGCTCCTGCAGCTTCTCACTTTGCATTTTTTTTATATATGACCAAAATAAAAAAAAGTCTTGAAATAAATAATGAACTAGCACAATTCACAGAATTTATGATGAATCAATCATGAATTCTAAAATCACAAATTTAAGGAAAGATATCCAGACATTCTTTCATGAGTCAGTATATGTATACATTAAAGAAGATTACTACACTAAACAACAGAGACAAAGTAGAAGCAAAAATAGAAGACTAGAAGACTAGAAGAGGTACTTTAAAATAAATGATCAGTGGATAAAGGACCCAGAAGAACAAGAGGCCAGTTTAATAAAGCTCCAATCTAGCAAGACCTGATGATCAAAGAGGTTTGCCATTGACCTATAGACATTTTCAGGAAAAGGCAAGGGAAGAAGGAGATGAAGAACACTGGGCATAACCAGGGAACCTGGACAGACAACTGACCCAGATTGGCCAAGAGCAAATGCAAATTTGCATCTGAACAAGACGCGACTATAACACTCTGGATATAAATATGATAGTTAATGTCACTGAGACACCGCTTACAAATATAGAAACTAAAATATTGAATAGAAGATTGGGATGTGCCCCTTCCCACAATCATAATCAAGTTCAACTGAGGGTAGAAATTCATCCATTCTTCAGCAAAATATGATTCATATTTTACTTCCAAAATCACCCTTATGAAAGGGATTCTGAAAACTAGAGTGGTGCCAGAAAATATCACCCTTCTGTCCCCTGAGAATAGCAACCCCACTGAAGTAATTGCTTTTCCAAAAGCTGTATTAAAATCTACAGAAGATGTGGAGATAAAACCGAGAAATATGTTTAATAATCTTCCTAGCATGGGGAAAGAAACCTTTTACTCCCTATGCAATAGGGAAGATGTTATTATAAAATCATCCAACGAAGGCAGTGCAATCGTTATAAAGATTAATGAGACTTACTGTAACATGTATCTTTAGCTACTTGCAGATGAAAAACCTACAAAAGACCCTTTGGGTACAATCCAGTCCAAAAGTATCAGACTTCTGGAAGGAGCTGAAATGGTAGGCTAGATAAGTAACAAGGAAGTACAGTTCTTGAAAATGGAGAAACCAATGGCCCATATTTCTACACTCTTCCAAAGATTCACAAAGAAATACAGCCTACAGGACATCCTACATAACTGGAATTGGATCAATAGTAGAACCGCTCTCTAAATTCTGCAATTTTTTTATTCAGGTCATGTGGAAAAAATGCCTTTATATGAAAAAGAAATTAACGATGTGTAGGAAATTGGGTTACTGGCTGTGGGAGGGTGAACCCCAACCCAAACAGGAACCACAACACTTGTCAGGGTTAAGTCACAAGCAGACCCTAAATAAGCCTGTGCTCAGCCCTCGGGTAATTTGGCACAGAGCAGGGAGGCTTAACTCAGAGGCAATGTGTAAAGTATTTTTGCACCATTTCAAACAGTAACACTGTGAAAACACACCACAAAAGGATCCTCCACCAGAAAATAGAGTAATTTTTAATGAATAAAACAAGACCAAAATGAGAAACATCCAATCAATAGAACCGGAGATATGCCAGTTTACAGAGTTTTGTGGAAATAGCACCAAAAAGCACAAAGTGTCAATTGTAGACATCTGGGCGTGCTAGACTGGGACAAGTCACAAGATCAGGCAGACCGCGATGCAGTGCTGGATGTCTACAGGGACCCAGTTAGGCCTGCTGAACAAGGTACCTTAGATCCTGGTTGCAGAGTGTTGCGAGGTACCACGCTGAGGATGCATCGCACAGCTGAGGAGATGAGTTAGTTCTGAGTTGCTTCGGAGGTCCTGCATCATTGTTGAGGACCCCATTGATGAGGGCTTGCGATGCAAACTCCAGAGTTGTGGATTCATTGCGCAGTCAGGGATGATGCTCCGGTATCCAATGAGCTGTGGAGCTGTGATGTGCGAACCTGCATCGTTGTCGAGGCTGCTGTCGACAATAGATTTGCAATGCGAGGGCCTGCATCGGAAAAGCGTCACACAGGTATAGGTTCCGATGCGGTGGTGGGGTCAATGCAGTGCTCTTTGCGTTGGGTGAACCATTGCTGCAGAGATGAAACATCGGTTCTGCTAGTGTCTGCGCTGCACACCAGAGGTTCTGCTGGGTCCACAGATAGGCTGGCAAAGCACCTAAAGGCCCACTTCCAAGGGCACAGGACTAGGGTTGAACCATTTGGCAGGGTAGGACTCACAGATAGCAGATTCCAGGTGCTGGTTTCATTGTTGTTGGAGCCTTCTGTCCCTGAGGCTCTAGTCAGGCGGCCAGCAAACTAGCCCTTGGAGTCTCTTTGGGATCCTTGGTGCAACAGCTGCAGGTCCAGCCCTTCTCACCCAGACAATAGGCCAGCAGGTCAGCACAGCAGGGCAACAGTTCCTTCAGAGCAGCAGTCCAGCAGAGTGGCAATCCTTTCAGCAGCACAGCAGTCCTTCTTCCTTGGAGAGTATGCATAGGTCCAGAAGTGTACTGAAGAGTTGGTGTCTGAGGTCCAATATTTATACCTGCTGTTATTCCTCTGGAAGATTGGAGAAGCTTTTAGAGGTTTCCCTTTGAAGTCCCCAGGTATCCTGCCTTCCCTGTGCTATCTCCAGACTAACTACAGGGGGTATACAGCCCTTTGTGTGGAGGCAGGACACAGCCTATTCAAGTGTAAATAGGGCTGTGCCAAGTTCTGCCCTCCTATCCTGCCAATGATGACCCATCCAGGCACACCTAAGTTCTCTATTGTGTGTGGCTATCTAGGAGGAATACACAAAGCCCAGCTGTCAGCTACTCCCTATCATGTGACGCAGGGACAGGCTACAGGCACTAAATAGAAAAGGCAGAAAAATGCCAATGTTCTAAAAGTGGTTACAACAAACAGGGGCAGCCCTTTTGCCCAGAACCTGGAGCCAATAAACAATATCCAAACCACAATGGTTCAGGGTCAAATTTATAAAACAGACAACATATACAGTTTAACCAAAAAGAAATTGCAGTTTGAACAAAAGAAACAAGGTACCCACAAGATAATGCTTTCAAAGCAGAAAGATTTGTTTGGGTTATTTTAAATTAATATTTGCAAAACAATACTGTACAGCAACCAATACATAAACAGGCAAACAATTTGTGCTCACAATGTTGCACTAAACAAACATATACAGAAAAATATACAGTGTAAACATAAAACACGCAATGGCTGAAAAATAACAACTCAAGGCTTTGTCTGCGTTATAACAGAAACATAATGCAATAAATGCTTCCTTCCGATTTGCCAGAGGGGGCATTGAAGACGTTTCGACCTTTGTAATTTGTTTAAGGTTATCATCAGGAAATGTGAAAGTACTCTGAGAGCAATCACAAAAATGAATTTGTAGCATATAATGATTCCAATTTTGAATCAAAAGAATGATTTTCAATCATAGGGTCAGAAAGTTCCCAACCATCTTGAGTTAATTATTTCAGGGAACAACAGTTCCAGTACCACCACATGTATGAAAAGTTACACCGATTTAAGAAGGATCACTGGCAGCAGGATAGTGTAACACTGCGGCAGTCTGAGGTGAACTTGATTCCTGGGGATTTATATCTTAGGAAATGGCCCGATATTGATACGATACGCATAGACGAATTTCTGTGTAGTGATCTGTTGATAGGCTGACTCTCAGGCCAAAAAAATTGAAACCAAACATTACCCAAGAAAGGATCATTCAGAAAGCAAGAAAATGAGCTGTCGAAAACAACAGAGAAACTCTTTTAGATACACATGAGAAAAGTACATCAGAAAGAATGATGGCCCAGATTTACTAATAGTTCATCCAATGCAGGGAAGCAAGGCAAGCTGCAGCTCTACTTTGTGTTAAGGGGAGAGAGCTCTACTGCACTATATTTGCAATGATATGGTGCTGCTCAGATCTCACCCTGTGCTGGCACACTTGTGTCTGCCTTGCGTCATGGTGCAGTGGTGCCTGTATTGTGGGCAGGATTGTTTATGGACAGTAAGATGTACCTCCCTATACAAAGGCAATCCTTAAAGGCTTATTCCTCTCTGTATGTGTGCTACAGAATGCAGCTCACATGCAAACAGAAAGTAACGAGGAGAAATAAAGATATTTCTCCTTGTTACACTAAGGCCGGGAAAATGCACCATTCTGACACAAATCCACGTTTGCTGACTTTCGTAAATCTGGATTTGCATCAAAATACATGTGTGAAAGCACTGGAATGTCCATGCTCCACCCATGTGACGCCTCCCAGTGCGGGGTAAAGCAAGTCAGCACAAGGCGCTTCATTCCATTACTTTGCAGGTGAAAATTAAAGAAAAGCCAGCAAGAATCGATTTGAGTGGGTTTGTAAATGTTACTTAAGCACTTGCATTGCCGACCACGCAAGTGCTTAGTAAATCTGGGCCTATGTGTGTAACTACCTATGGACCAATGTCTAATCACCTTAAAAACATCATTAACAAACATTGGACACTCTTGATTATCAGTAACTTGAAACTGGATAACCCCATTTTTTGCATTTAAAAGAAGCAATATTAACCACCCCTGATTGAGGCCAGCACACAAGAAAACCACACAGAGCACACTACAGTCTTCCTCCTTTCATTTGGCACTCACCATATGGCCACTGTTGAGTCTGCAGATATACTGCTTCTACCAAAACCATACAAATCTGTCTATATATCTAGCTATCACTTGCCCATGCAACACACTATTTGTGGGTATGACAACCAAGAAAGTAACCCCAAACATGGATACAAAAGGAGTTTAACAACATTTGTGACACTTTACTTATAACTCAGACACACAGAAGAAGACATTAAAAGTATTGATATTGACCAAATAAAGACACATAATAACCAGACCCTCTTGAGAAGGCAACAATGATGGATTTTCCTTTTGAGCATGCATAAAAGGGGTCTGAACAATGATTTAGAAAAGGTTTGAACATGAATACATTCCTGGATAGGAATAGTTTAAATAAAATTCAGAATCCTGTGTCCTATCACAAATGTACTGTGTTTAAATTGAATAAGTAGAAAACACAGCATTTAAAATTCAACATATTCTTTTCAACAGCATAAACATTAGAAATATGACATATAATAAAACAAGGTAGTGATAAAAACCATAAAGGATTTAGGAGTACCTTATTCTACTTTAGTCATTATGGCTATGTTTAGATGCTACACGGCTCATCATTCATTAGGCTACTGGAGTTCCTGAGTTCACTTGTGGAGATAATGAATCTCAAAAATGTCAAATAAAAGGTGGAAAATTTTTGTAGGCGGCTGATCTACCATAGCTTCCAGCACCATTCATTGAGACAACTAGCTCCATCATTCACCAGCCAACACTAGCCTCCCTTTCTTCACTATATAATCGAGTACGGTATATTCGATATATGATTCATTTTAATTACTAACTTTAGTTTAACCGCAATATGAATCAAAATAAAATGAGGAATCAACATAACCCAACAAAATAGTAAACAACAATTTAAAACTAACGATTAGGGATTACTTTTCACAAATACAGTACTATCGCATTTCATGATGTTGGCAACCGCAAATCAAAGAGACAATGGTGGAATCAGACCGGTAAATACAACACATACTTTGTTCCAGTGGGATGTATGAGTAGAGAGCAATATTTCCCTATTGTTCCCAGCACCTGGTATGAATATGTGACAAGTGCACTCTCCCTGGGATCATGTGACGGCTAAGATATCTGCTAATCATGAAGCGGTGTCATATTGGGCAAATATTATGTGAGCCCGCACCTAGGTAACCTATACTAAGTAGATGGCGTCCCAAGGAGGTTCTAGCTTGGTCAGTGAGTCTGGGAGCAGTGTAGGTGTACTGGCAGAATACACCTCTCAACCAAGGTTTTATTTACCTAAAACTTGCTATGTTATTCAAAACTCCTTTATGGTGACACTCATTTCTTTCTCTGAAGAATATGTAGATGTATTGCTAGCACGGTTCCAAACTTACAGAATATGAAAAACAGACAATAAGGTCAGAGTATTTTATATAAAAGAAACCACCGATCATGTAACTTCCCTTGCATGTTGTGCGGTCACTTGACCAGTGTGTTGGCGCACCGAGTATGTTGTAATGAGGTGGTGTATGTAATATTAAATATGTCACCATGTGACATGTATATATAGATAGAAAGATGTGGAGAAGCTGTTTATCATTGAGGAGGAGGAGGGGCATGACTATCATGACTGCAAGCTTAATACTAATTGTTTTGATAGCATTATTATTTTTATGTTCTATGTGGGATGATATCCTGGCACCAGAACTGTAGGTAATGCACAATATGTCCCCCCTTCCTCCCAGTTTCCCTATCAGTACAAAGACAAGTGACAAGGGCCAACATTCTGATGAAGCCTAATGACCAATGAGGGCGCAGTCTAGAGACAGAAACATGCTGACAAATTGAAATAGATTATAAAACTATCAAACAGGATTGGTAGGGTCAAAATAGACCCAACGGTCAGAATTTGTAGTATTGTGAAAGTGGGAGAAAGATAACATTTATCACCCACCACTACACAATTTTAATCCAAAGCCCACTGTAGAATCAAGGACAGCAATAAACCCCCAGCATAGCTCATCTATGGAGGGATATCAAAGAACCTGAACACGATCCATTTTAGGCTTGAGTCTCAGACAAGGAGCAACCCTATGATAAAGCATGTCACCCTGTATGAGTAAGGATTTGTGTCCTTTTAACTGCTAATAATCTATACTAGTAACAATTGAAAAAATGTCAGCTCTCACACATACACCGAGGGTAACAAAGCAAACTTCATCGCATTAGAAAAGCCTATGTTTTTTAAACATTCTGTCTGCATTGCAGGGGATTACGACAAGATGTAGGTTTTCTTAGAAGGGAAGAGTTGCAGGGATTTTGCTCAGGAAAAGAACTATTCTTGGAACCATAATACATCAGTATGTAGGGACTGAGTCACAATACCACATCAGCACCCATGGGCCCGAATCCAACCAGCTTATAGTGCCTCCCTTGCCCTCCTAACCTTCCCAGAGAGTCAAGTGATTTGGCACCCCAGAACACAACACTCTCGACCCTCTCAGGGATCGCGGTAGCAGGTCATCCCCTTTCGATCTTTCACTCGTACTTGTCCACAAAAAATGGAAAAGAGACACGAAGGAAGCTTACAATATGTATTGAAACTATCATTCTCTATTATGTAATAACCGCGCCACAACTAGAAAACATATGCAGGTCAACAATGTAATTAGCATCATCATCAACTTTATTTCGATCACAAAAGATCATAAGTATAGTCATTAGCATGAATAACAGCCCATATACAATGAAAAGCCCTGTTATATTAGTTGACAAATTTGCCTAAACCCACCCTCACTACTGAAGCAAAGTTTTATATTATAGATCTCGGGGAGTAGTGGGGAAACAAACCCTTGGCATACATAGATGGCCGTACTACATCTCAGCTGATGCAGCCCTTTCGTCTCAGTACCTTAGCTCTGACGGCAATTCTCCGCTCTGTGTGTTTTCAAAACAACACATCCCTGGTTATATGACAACTCATGTGTGTTCAAAAACAGCAGCTGGGTTTCTCTATTATGTCTAGGTACTAGTTTCCGACCACAGAGAATAACAAGGAGCAATGTTATTTGACCTTGCATGGGCTGTTCCAACTAAATCCCAGGAAAAGAACAAAATACAAAAACATGTGCTGACTATGTGTGAAAAATACAATGTGGCACAAAATCAAGCGTGACATTTGATAACGTGTGCAAAGCAAATACGGACTGCAATGTTCATAGTTAGGTTAACATCGGGAAAACGACAATGGGCTATATAGGAAACACACAACAGAAGATGTTTCAGTAAATTACTTTGAAATACAGGTGACTGTGGATTAGTCCTGCTTGGTAAAGTCTGAGGCAAGCTGTAGCTTAGCTGTATACATATTCATAAAGAAAACACATCCATTTTTAAATTTTAGTCCGAATTAAATCATGGGCCTGGGCCTGTCAGTGGCATTCTACTTTGAGCTTATGTTATTGATTTGTAGGTTTCTCCACCATTTATAGTTTTTGAAGGCTGGTAATGACTTTCCAAAACCGGTTGACAATGAGGGAGTTGTACTAGTTCAGTCTGCTGTTAATGATTGTGCCTGTTGATCACTTTTCACTGTAAGGATGATAGGTTAATTTTTTTTAAGTATATGTAATTAGTAATAGCAGGTATTTACACTCTCTACTACAAATTCAGTAGTCATTCCTGCTCCGAATGTCATCCCATGGGAACTCATGGAGGTGCTGCTGGTTGTGTAGTGGATTCAGATGTTTGTGAATGAGGTGCAGCACTTTCCCTCCATGTGGCTCACCTACTTTCCAACTGCCCCTGTTTTACTATTACAAACTTTTCAGACCTTCTCTTTGATATCACCCACCTCATCTCGTGCTGTGAAGCCTCTGCAGCTTCTTTGCCATTAGATATTCACAAATTAAACTACGACAATTTTGTGGCCTAGGTACGGCTCCTATCCTAAACTTAACTTCATTGTGTTCTTGTTCAGCATCTCAACTACTAGACTCACCTTGCAGTTGCGAGGCTTCGGGAGGGGGGAACCACCATTCCCAGAGTTGGTTCCTGCACCCCAGGAACTCACCGTGAGGCACCGGAAGCAGCGCATAGGTGGGGCAGCACTCTGGCTTCTCGCTCATGGGTGACCATAAAAACGGGGCCGCGGCGCAGATAGCGTAAGGCTGCCGATTGACACGTTCGCATTTTAAACTTTGAAACCTTTTGGATATTGTAGATAGAAACTGTTTTTAATTGAAATTGAATTTGCACTTGTGTTCTTGTTCAGCATCTTTACTAGACTCACCTTGCACTTGCGAGGCTCCGGGAGGGGGGAAACCACCATTCCCAGAGTTGGTTCCTGCACGCTAGGAAGTCACCATGAGGCACCGGAAGCAGCGCATAGGTGGGGCAGCGCTCTAGCTTCTCGCTCATGGGTAACCATAAAAGCGGGGCCGCGGTGCGGCCGCGCTCTGGTGCGCCTGCGCTCTGGTGCGCCTACAGGCAAGCCCTTCTGCGCCCGTCCGTGTCCGGACCGCGGCCAGCTTCAGCCACGCTGCCCGTTGCTCCTCAGGTAGCTGTATTGTTTGGTCTAGAGAGCAACTACTAAGGATGAATAATAAGGCCTGTGAAAATAAATTACAGTTAGACCCCATTGGGGCCAACCATCAAGCTGCCTGCAGCTCCTGTCCTTTTATACTAGGGGAGGGAGCCGGGAAACCCAAGGACTGCCCTTCTTCTAATACTCCCCCCGCAACTCATGTCCGTGGAGAAGGTACCCCATCAGGGCCTGCCTGATCAACTGTAGATCTCTCCCTAAACATACAGAAGACATCTGGCTCTCCCTAGATTCTAACTCATGGGACCTAATATTTCTTACTGAAATATGGCTCAAGGAGAGCTCAAATCCAGACCTGATGCTGGCCATACCGGCTGGCTTCCGGATGGCATGCGTCAATAGTGGTGGCAACAAGATGAGAGGGGGGTGGCTATCATTCTGAGGGAGGGTTGGGAAATCTCCTGCAGAAGGATAGAACAAATAGGGATCCTGGAGGCTATGTCTTTCTGTGTGAAGGTCTCTTCCGCCCTATCGGTGGCCGGGATTCTAGCATACAGACCCCTCCAAAACTACTGTATGTCTTCTGCGACATAGCAGCCGACCTCTCATTAAAACACACCAGCTTCACTGTTCTAGGTGGAGACATTCATACAACCCCGCAGCCAAGTTCTCCTTCAAAAAGGCTCTAAAAAACTTCCATAAACCTAAGCAAAACACTATGCGAGACTATTTCACTCACAGGATCAAATTAGCCGACAACTCAGCAAAAGCATTATTCAGAATTGTTCAATGTTTCACCAAACCTGCGGCTCTTGATAGTACCGTGATTCCCTCCCCCTCCCTCTGTGCTGGCTTGTCGAACTTTTTTCAGGATCAGATTCAATCAATCTACTCCACTTTCCCGTCCAACATGTCTCTGCTCGAGCAAAATTCTGTCCCTGACTGTCTTGAGTCATGGTCCGAATTCCGTCCACTTCCACTTGATGTTTCCCTTAAAAAACTGTTGGAATGTAAATCTGGCTCGCCAGGCGACCCCTGCCTAGCCCAGTTCTTTAAAATACTGGCCCCCTGTCTTAATGCCCCCCTGAACCAGATCTGTAACTCTTCTCTGAGTTTAGGCATTTACCCAGCAGCATGGAAACAAGCATTCCTACTGCCAATCCTCAAGAAACTGGACGCCGACCCTGCAGAATATAAAAACTTTAGACCTATCTCTCTTCTGCCGGCACCGGCAAAAATTCTTGGACAGATAGTCCAGAGTCAACTCTCTGAATTCCTGGAATCTAACAATCGATTCCATGATTCCCAATCCGGTTTTAGAACAGGATACAGCACGGAGACCACACTCCTGGAAGTGGCGGAGAGTGTTCGCGAGACCACAGACCAGGGCAATGCTAGTGCTGTTGGACCTGTCTGCTGCTTTCGATACTGTGGCCCATCCGATTCTACTGGAGCGACTTAGACACCTGGGAATTCGGGGCACGGCCCTGTCCTGGATCCTGTCCTTCCTGGAGAACCGTTCACAACAAGTCTTTCTGTGCCTCTTTGTCTCCTCCCAGAAGCCCCTTGTATGTGGGGTTCCCCAGGGATCGGCATTGAGTCCTCTACTCTTTAATGTATACCTCTCTCCTCTTGCAGCCTTAGTCGAGACTCTCGGGGTGAAGGTGATCTCCTACGCTGATGACACCCAGCTGCTGTTCTCTTTCAAAGAAGAATCGGAGACTGCCTTTGCCAACTTTAAACGGTGTCTGTGTAACATTTCGGCTTGATGACCCAAAATTGCCTAAAGTTGAACTCTAAGAAAACCGAGGTGCTCTTTTTAAATCAACTGGTTCCGCCACCTTCTAAGCTCTGGTGGCCACAGGAACTCAATCCCCCACCTGAGCCAGTAGACTCGGTGAGAAATCTGGGGTTTAAATTCAATAATGATCTCTCTTGCAAATCCCATATTCGGCAAGTCGCCTCCTCTTGCTTCTGGAAGTTGCGAGCTTTGAGGAAGTTCCACCACTTCCTCCCGTTGGACTGTAGGAAGACGGTAGTTCATGCCTTGGTCACATCTCGACTGGACTACGCAAATGGTCTCTACTTGGGAATTCCAACATATCTGATCTGCAGCCTTCTAATGGTTCAGAACGCTGCGGCCAGACTGATCTGTAAGGTGCCTTACCGCCACTCCATTTATCCCCATCTGAAAAGCCTTCACTGGCTGCCCGTCAGTAGGAGAATTGAATTTAAGGCGCTCACCCTGGCTTACAGAGCGACTAGGGGTCGAGGCCCGGCATACCTGAGAGTCAGATTACAATTCTACCAACACGACCGGGCCCTGAGATATAACCACATGAAGTTTCTCATTACTCCCCGCTTTCGTAAGGCTAGGGTAGGTGGCAGAGCATTCGCGGTCAGGACCGCGAAACTCTGGAATGCCATGCCTCTCCCTCTCCGATTGATGGAACCAGAATCAGCCTTCAGGCGAGCTCTAAAAACCTAGCTCTTCAACTGTTCCTAGTCCTTCTGAGTGCCTCTCTGTGATTCGACTGCCTTAGCGCCGGGACACCTCCGTGGGAGGTAGCTGTGCGCTCTATAAATTCCTAAATAAATAAATCTATGAGTAAGATGGCAATGCAGAATTTGACATCATAAATTCTCTTAGGTGGGCCTATTCATGTTGAGACAACATAATCTAACAAAGCACAACATGAGTATTTGGAAAGTGCACATTCAACTGGGGATTTCTTAGCACTCGTTAACAGATGCTTATTCTTATCCAACTCATTACTACTGTTTTTATCAAACTCTGGAGGATGAAAAATTGAGCGGATCTATTGAGATACAAATTTGTGAAGGCCTTGTCACGCCTGGATCCCTGCAGTGGATGCCTTAATCAATTCAGTCATCAACCAAGCATATTCTGGGCTGTTCTTTTTGTAGTCGCGGCCAGATCAGTAGTCACCCACTGTGAATATTGGGCTACAAGTCAACATAAAAATTGCTGGTGCAATTAAGAATTCAAATAGGAAGCCAACAGGATCAACATCTGGTTTGCTGAACAAACCATCCACCAACTGTGTGCACGTGGACCTGGTACTACCAGATCCCGAGTCTACAACAGATAATACTTACTCTGTCATTCAATGAACTGCTGGCTTTCCAATACTACGCCTGTGTCTCCTGTCCTCTGACTTCACATTGCCTTTCTAGCAGTGGAGCCGCAGCCTGTAAGCACACTCTTGGTACCACGCTCAGGGAGTCATTTAAAGTTAGGCAGCAAGGCCCCCATATGTAATGGAGTAGCAAGTATGTAGCAGTCCTTAAGAAAGACATTTCAGCCTACTGCCTTCCACAGTGTAGAAGAACAGAAATAACTGAGGAGCAGTGAGTCCCTCCTAGCCTCTGGCCCTGTTCCACCACACCTTCTGCATTAACGATATTTACTCGCCTGCCCATATCGATTTCATGGTGGAAGCGGCACTACCACCACACAAGCCGCAGACGGGCTTACTAATTAAAGTAGTCCTTCGTATTCAAGGAAATCTTTTCCCCAAAACAGCTGCCATGTACATGGGAGTAGCTCCTTCAGGAGAAAATAATATGTGCAGTCAAACCAGCCCTGCAATGCCGGCACGGCGTGTTTGCGATTCCTGAAGAAAGACCCAAATCGGGGGTCTGTGTTGAGAAATCATAGAATTCATGCTGCTTCATACTGAGTTGACCTACCAGTGTGCAGGGCACATTTGTCGGATTCTTCTGGCCCTGATGACGATCGCAAAGAGAAGAAATGCCAACAAAAACAGCATTGGAGGATCCACACTACTAAGGGTGTACCCATAGCACTTCCACTGGTCTCATCACTGCCAAAAGTCAGTTTTACAACAGCAATGCTGGTTTCAGCTCTGCCACCTAAAACACAGTTCTCACTTACAATCTTTTTGAGGAAGGTGAAGAACGAAGAAGGTGGAAGGGAAGTTCACCTTATGTGGCAAATGTTCCTTTCTGTCAGCACCTAAATCAGGCCTTTACTCTCTCCACACTTCAAAATATAAAATTATATCCAGTACCATTGCACCAATCGGTGACCCACATAGTTAATGCTAAAAGGAAAATGCAGGGTAGCCCAAAATCCTTTTTGGTAATACCGAAACAAAGCAAAGCTTGTGAGCCAGTAGCCACAAAAAATACATGAAGCAAATGAAGTACACAATGTTGTCCATCACCATCTTTCCGTCTCTCAGTCTCTTTGTCCATTTCAATCTTTTTACATCGCTTATTTGTGTGTATGAAGATGTGTTTGTTTGTATACCTTTATGTCTCCGTCTCTGCAACTCCCTTTCCTGCAAATTTGTACAGCTGCCAGGAGGATCTCCAAATATGTAGGGAGATATATTTACATAGCAAAGTTGTGGAGTACAAATGGGGGGAGTGGTAGTGTTCTTTCTCCCAGTGTTGAAAAACGCTGTCGGTGGAAAATATTTCAGGGGTCTGGCTCCTCCGGAAAGAGAAATGTCTAGGGGGCATATGTATCATTCCAAATTGCGATCGCAAACGCCAAAATTCACAGAATTTCGGCGTTTGCGATCGCAATTGGGCTTAGTGGTATGTATTAATGAAAAACTGCCTCGCAAAATAAGGAATCGCAAAATTTGCGATTCCCTATTTGCGATTGCATTTAAGGAATCGCAAATTGCGATTCCTTAAATGCAATGTAAGAAGCACAAAAAAAGTGCAATTTGGCCTTAAGGAATCGCAAATTACCACCAACTTCAAGTTGGTGGTAATTTGCGATTTCTTTGAAAAATGCACTTTTTGCCTTTTTCAAAGTGCAATGTGCGCCACATGTGCACCCATGCTTATTTCAGGGGTGCAACAGGGTGTCCTTTTGACACCCTTGCAACCTTGAAATTGCATTCTCAATTTGCGATTCTCTAATTGCTAATCGCAAATTGAGAATGTCTTCCCATTCATTCCTATGGGCCTCTAGGCCCATAGGAATGAATGGGGAGGGTTTCCTTAATTGCGAATCGCAATTTGCGATTCGCAATTAAGGAATATGTAGGATTCGCAAATTTCTTTGCAAATCCTACATACATCTCGTTTTGCCATTCTCAAATAGCGATTCTCTAAAATTTGCTGTTTGAGAATCGCAAAACCAAATTTTCATACATATGCCCCTAGATTTTTATTTCACCAAGTACTGATCTCTACACCAAAGCAGAGCAGGGGAGTTTCCATCTGTATGTGGACACACACAGTACATCTTCCAGCTGTACAGTATGTACGGAATTTGAGTCTCAGTCCCATCAGACTTGCCTGAAACAAGAACTTCTTGAGAAACAGCTGTCCCACCAGTACTTGGTTAGGTGCCCAGTTTTACTCGGCTAATCTGTTACATAATTGTCTACGCTATCTATAATACGTCTTGAGTCATTGGTGCAGATGTTTATCGAGCACCATCTTGGACAGTGCCAATTTTCAGAACTCCAAAACTTTTCACGTTTTCAAAGCCATGAAATTTTTTTTTCGGGTTATTACCTCTGGAAACCAAAGTACATGATCATAATCTAAACTAATAAAATTAATGCAAATAAAATGGGAAGTGAAACGGGCAAGTTTTATCATTTGTGTGAAAGGGTAGCAGTAAATATATTATACAGTTAAAATGTAAGGATTCGTTTTTTTACATTTAAGAGAATGCATGGACAGGAAGAGTCCCTCGTAAAAAAATTTTTTTTAAATAAACTGAATGGATAAAGATAATTATTAGGCATTAGGAAAAGGTAAGGGTAAGGTAAAAGGAAAGGTCCGATTTTTGGAGATCCACATAAATTAATCAGAAAAAAGAACATCCCATGATTAACCTCAGAATTTCCGAAACAAATATCCAGAGGTTTCAGGAAAAAAATAAAAATATAGGACTTACATATTAAAACTTAATTTAAAGTATAGGAAGCTATTCATCCGAGATTATTCTCAAGATCATTACTGAACACATGAATGTTAAAAAGAAACAAACTTTATTAGCTTCCTCAATCACTGTTGTGTTTAAATTATGAAGCTAAATAAATAAATAAATCGGTTCCCCTCCTCTGTAGAAAGAGACAAATACCTTTCCTGTTTACACTGTATTTCTTTTTTGACTAAACTCAATTATTTTCACGTACTGGTCTATTGTGTTTGCGTTCGTATTTTCCGGTTTTAACTTGACTTTGCAAATCATGCGGTTACCCTTAGCAGTGCTTAATTTGAGCCGGTGGTTTCCGGTGCTCGGCACCGGCACCTAATTGCCAGCACCTGGGCTTATGACAGTCTGCCACATGGTGGCGGTGTCTGGCGAGTTTAGGTATGAGCACAGCAATAGCCCTTTATTCATTCAATTTACATTTACAATGACTAATTCCTGCCTCCCAAGCCCTTCTTATAGCTTTGGGGGCCTGTAATAGTCTGAATTGTCACACTTGTAGGAGTGTGATGGTTAGTAGCTGTGTTTGTTCTGTTACTGGTAGTGCTGGCAGGGGCAATGTGTGGTGCAAGCTGCAGTGGCCTCCCGACGAGAGCCCCAGCACTAATTCTTTTACAAATTAAGTACTGCCCTTATGGCAAATGTGGTGCTGTGAGCGAACTTCTCAGAGGAAACAGAAAAGTTGAGCTCCCCATGTGACTACTCTCTTGGCCAATCACTTCCCCTTCCAACTGTTCTCTTATCTGCCATAACTGTATGCGCTAAGAAACACGACAAATACCAGTATTAAGGAGTGTGCTAAAATGGCATTTAGAAGTGCCATATTCTAGGTAGCATACACACTAGAGTGATGTATTATGTGATCTGACAGAGATTCTTAGAAATGGATTGCGTTCACATAAGTACAGGCAGAAGGTTTTTGCATAGCTCTTGAATGTTCATTGGCGAGGGGGTTTAAGAAGTAACCTACCAGGAAAGAGCATAGGCACATCAAATTAGCTCTGGGGTAGATGGGTGTTTTTTGTTTTATTTTGAATTACAGAAACAAAATCCTAATATATTCAGGAAGGCAGACATATGTGCTGTTGCCAAGATTTCCTCTTGCAAACCACCTCCTACAAAGTTTTGCATCAAATTCAGGATTTTCAAGCCCAAGGCCGCCATCATTCATTCAGTTACTAAGTCACGCGGAAAACAGTTTCTAAGTTAACCCGCAAAATACAGGACATTCATTTTCAGCAAGAACTAGTACTCGTGAAGAAGCACTGCCAGTTTTCATGAAAAAAAACACTTCAGGGACTAGACATAGGAAAAGAATGAAACTCAACATCAGGCCAATTATGGGGGTATTATTGGGCCAATTATTGGAATCATTGGGTTATTAATTGGGATAAGACAGTTATCGGGATCTACGCATGACTTCATGCACATGATAAAATCTTTGTGTACCCCTACTGATGTTCCTGTTTTAAGTCATCATTTTCAGGCTGGTGGCAGTAGTTTTAGGTTGCTGGTGAATGCACCGTTGGTGCTACCTATTGGGCTCCCCGTGTAAATTAGGTTCACGCTGTGGCCAGCAAGGTCCTTATTTGTATGTTTGTTTTACGGATGTAGATAATAAGAAATATTATTTTCTTAGCTTTTGCAAAAATGATCAGGAATTTCAGGGTGATTGCAGAAGACTGATAACAAACATCTTTGGTATTGTTGAGTTACAAATGGTGAGTGAAAGATGGAACATGGCTGCCGCCCACCAAGAAACACCAAGGAGGTCTTCATTCCTCACTTTTGCCTCTTCTCCCATTTTCTTTGTCACCAGACCATGTCTGAGGAGAGGACACAAGGTTTGATGCCAGAAAAGGCTCTAAGATTGTCCCTCCCTGAAGTCACATAACCCAGGCTGCCACAGTGCACCCTGAAAGTAATGCAAAGACTTACCCTTCCCAGAACCCCCCCTAAAAAGGGAAACTCTGCCCCAAATGCCCTGATGGGCAGACTAGAAATATAGGATGGAATTACACTCCAGTTGTGTGGAAACCGTGGGCCCGATTCGCAAAAGTAATCTGAGACAAAATCCTAACTGTACGACTTTCGGTATTCACAAAAGGCATTTAGGAGTAGTAAAGTTAGGATTCCTAACTTTACTAATCCTAAACTGAGACAGAATCCTAACTTTACTACTTTCGGTATTCACAAAAGGCATTTAGGAGTAGTAAAGTTAGGAATCCTAACTTTACTACTCCTAAATGCCTTTTGTGAATACCGAAAGTCGTAAAGTTAGGATTTTGTCTCAGATTACTTTTGTGAATCGAGCCCCATGTCTCCAGGCATGGAGGAGTGCTTACTTAACGTAGAGCTTAGTGCTTCCTTTTTTCTTACCCAGGTACAAGTCGGAAGTGCTCTTTTGATGCTCTGCTGTCCTGCCATGCAGTTAACCCTGTCTGCCTGGTACCTACCCCTTATTCAGTCCAATTTGTCCAACGACCCTGATACAGAGGATCATGAAGATCTTTCTAGCCCTCACCAAAATCCAAAGAAGGGCTACCCAAGACCCATCAGCCCATGAGTGTGCATGATCTCAGTTCTGTGTATTCCTCCAAAGCACCCTTCCTCTCCATGTCCATTTTTGCTTTGTTGTTTTGTTTCAGGTTTGTGCGATATCCAACACTTGTCCGTTTCCCACTTTTCCTCACCTGGGGAAGTGTTTGTACCATTCCACACAAGCCTAACTGGTCTGGGTGCTGGAGTCTGTACCTGGTGGGTCATGTGTCCCTGACAAGCTGTGCAGAGGTTCAGCACCTTGTTGGAGAGCAGACTAACTGGTTCCGGTTAGTATGAAGAGGTCCTGCACCATCCACGTGTGTGCCCTATAATGTGGCCTTGTGCCATGACTGATTCCCTTTCGGTGAGACAACACTCAGCACTCACTAGAACTGGTGCCCCCTTACCCCCCCCCGTGATTGTGGCGACATTGACCTATTTTACTCATTAGGACTCCCTGGTGTGAAGACATTGTGTTTTAAGGAAGCAGTGAATTCAACCTCAAACCAGAAAAAAAAGTAGATTTTCCCCAGTGCTAAAACTCTTGACTCTCAACACTCAGGTGCCGCTTCCAAATCATCCAGAACAGAATCTCGGGAGGTGGTGCGATACTGAATACCACTCTAGCCAACCACAGGTGGTGCGATACTGAATACCACTCAGGCCGATCACAACAGGTTTGTGATCCTCGCTATGGGAATTACTTGGTGAGGGAGCACCTTGATCGATTTTACTCTCCAGAAAAGCCAACTGGTAAAATTACATGTGGATCTAGTTTGGGCTGTGGGCACAACCACAACTTGGCCCCATGCCACCCAAAGCCTGCCCTATTCCCTGAGACCATGCTCACCTGTGCAACCCATGCTGGCACCCCAGCTCCTATTTACTAACTGCTCAGGGCAGGTGATAAATAGGAGTACAATTGTCCTTGGATAACCATGCAGATTTCAACAAGGTAATTTGGGTCTGCATGCCTACTCCCAGTACCGTCTATAAAAGTCATAATGCTGATCGCAGACGGTAGATATTGAATGTAACATGGATGTTCAGTGACACAACTGCATTTCCTTGGGTTTTCAATGACGGGCTTCAATTTTTACTGTACATACAATTACATATTGTGAGGTACTATTAAAGTGTTGCATTTTTACATAAAATAACTCTGACTGGATGTTCCCAACTTTCTTGCAAATGTGCCGTACCACACCACAGCCTAACCTTGACACTGCCTCCTTTGAGAAGGCTTTGATTGCTTGACTAAGATACTCGATGTTTGAAGGAGGTTTTGCAGGCGAGTCTTCTGTCACAGTCTTTGTACCCAGTGCCCTGCTGAGTCTGGAATACCAACAACTACCCCTTGATGGTTCTAGGCTGTCCCTGCAACAGCAAAGGTGAGTGGTGCTTACCCTACTCTGCTTTTACAATGTGGTAATTGGTTAGAAGGGTAAGATGGAGTTGACAATTGTCATCATCAAACTTGACAACTTTCCATCTACTTCTCCTGGACATTTTAATCAGGATCTCTGAGCTAATGGATAGAGGTTTATTGATTCCAGACACCCTGAGATACAAGGCCATGGGATAATAAAATGGATAGGGCTTTTTCAGCAGGAGTTCTACCGAGTGGAATCACTTTTTCATTTCAATTTAGGAAGGAGAAAGGAGAGTCTACCGGGTTTGTGGTTTGGATTACTCGATATTGGCCTTTGAGCATCAGTTCCAGGGCGATGATCCCCAGCAGAGGCACCTCCGTCGGGTGTGCTAGGTACAGACAGCTTCTTCTCACCCAGTCCCACAGATGGGCAAGGCATTTGGATATTTCTGCTTACTCCTCCAACTCCCCCTGCCCTCCAGAAGTACCAGCCTTCTGGAAAAATTCCAAAGTCCTCCTTTGACCAATCCTGCCTCTTTCTGGAAAAAAACAAGTTAATGCCATAAACTATGGTCGCCATATTTAGTATTTAATCAGTGATTTCTTCCATGGCACCCCGTGCCCCTGTCCCCCGGCAACCTCTCTCGTTAGTGTAATGCACATAATTTAATTTGCTGTTTGGACATTTTGCTCGATGCTTCAATTTCACACTACCAATGACATTTCATGGTAGATGGCAGAACTGCATTGACTCAATTTCCTACATAGCAGAATACTGTGAGTCATTGGTAAGGTGCACGTAACCCGCCCGCCAACCTCCTGGGCATGAAGTCTGCATTGCAGTGTTGCCAAGGAGTTGACAAATAGAAGTCTCTGGCTTACACTGTCAGGAAAAACAGCTGCTGACAAAATGGATTATTTCCTCAAAATATCACTCAACTCAAATTTTCCTATTCATGGCTCACCAATCGTTTGTCGTTCCATGTAGCCGGTGTTGAACATGCTTGGAAGGGTTCCCCCTCACCAGCTGTTGCAACTGTGGCATTGTTTCCAGATGTTTTGGGTGGTGCTGGGAAACAGGCAGTCTTCCAAGTGTGTGGGCTGATGAGAGCAAGAAGTCAAAGGAAAGATGTTCTGCGTCCAGGAAAGTAAGCAAATAAGGAGCGCTTCCCCCAATAGACATACTTTGCATACTAATCAGATTTGTCATAGAACGCACTCAGCAAATTGTCTCCCAGAACCTTGCGGACCTTTGTCCATCGGCACTCTCCAGGATAAAGCTCTGTAAGCTTTGTGGGAGCTAGATAAATGTATGAATGAATTAATGGTAGCGTGCTACTCGTCGAAAAGCACTTCAGCACCTCATCAGGGGTAGCAAGCGCAATACAAATGCAAACCTTTCCCTCTTCTATCCCTCCACTATCCTTCTCAATCCAAATAACAGACTAAATAACAGACTAACATATCTACAGCTCAAATTAATTTCATATTTCACTATACTAATTTATCACTAATCCTTTTGGGTTCTGGAGTAGCGTGCTACTCGGTGAAAAAGCGATTTGACGCCTCGTCAGGGGTAGTAAACGCTACATAAATGCAATTACAATACAATACAATACAATACAATGGTTCTTACAGTGCAACATATACAAAATAATCAGACCTCAGGCAGAAAAGAGGTATGCCCAGTGGTTGCCACGCAAAGCTAGTACTCTTGTTGAGGTGGACGATTCCTTTAGAAACTATCTTAAATTAATCATCCAGTTCTCTTCGCCCAGTCCTGCATCTCTAACAATCATGACAAATACGTATTCTACAATGTTCATTTGTTTGATGATGTCAGCTGGGGTTTTGATATCTATTGTAGCATCTTTCACCGGATGCCCCTTTAAACGACCATTACTATATACCGATTTCCTCCAGGTCCTAATGACAGGTGCACTCTACAGGACTTTTCTAATATCTCAGAATAACTCAGGATGGCTCTGAGTCAATAACAGCATTTTCTATGGCTGATCCTTGTCTTTGAAACAGTATTTCCCGGTCTCATAGTCACCCACAGGGCAATCACAAAATCAGAAATACCCAAAAAAGGCACAAGTTCATGTGTACTTTTGTGGAATTGATGCTATATAATTTATGTATTAACTGTTAGTGCGTAGGTGCACCAGACCCGAACCACACTCTGCTTCTGTGGTAATTTCTTCTTTAAACAAGCAATGGCTAATCTATTAGGTCTCATCCTAGAGGCATATTGGCTCTGCCTTTTGTTCATGCTGCATGATGCTGTACAGAACGAACAAAAGAATAAAAGGTGCGATGACGTTGCTGTGGTGGCCCATCATTTTTTATGTGCACATGCGTCATGATGTTCACACTCATATACATCATGATGCATGCGCCTGAGATAGATGTAATTTTTTTTTAATTATTTACTTATCCAAGGTGAATCAGTAAATAAAAAATATGAAACTGAAAAAGCATGAAAGCGCTTTTATATCTAAAATGGTAGGGCAGGCCCTAACAAAAAATAGAAATAAATAGATAATGGGACCAGTGTGGTGGAGGTTGGGGAAACAGAGGAGCGGGTCAGGGCAGCGGGTATGAGTATAAAATAAAAAAAAGCTAATAATGGAGAAAGCAACATGAAGGACAGGAGGGGAGACGCAAATGAGGGAGAGAACAACAGGAGGGCAAAGAGAGAAGCACATGGGTGAGAGCCTATGCCGTCTTAACAGCATTATAGGCCCCCGGGCAAAGCCGTGCACTGGGCCCTACCTACACACCCGCTCACAGGAATAAAAATGTTTAACAGAAAATTAGAGTTAAATTCTGGTCTGCATGGGGCCCCTATGCTTGTGGGGCCCCCGGGCAACTGCCCAGCGACCCCCCTGTGTTAAGACGGCACTGGTGAGAGTAACACAGAACATGGGGGAGGGAAACAGATGAGAGAAATGAACAAGGAGTGCAGGGGGAGAAGCATGCAAGGGAGACAGCTGGGAGACACATGCCATCTCATGGCATGTTTAAGCATAGAAGAAAAAATAGCTCCCAAAGAGTGGGCAGTGGAAGGACACAAGTAAAGCGGTTATAATCCAGTGGCTGTACATCACATGATGGGCAAGCAACTGAATAAAAAGCAAGCAAATGAGAGTGACAATAAGGCCAACCAATGGGAAGCAATGGACGGGCTTTAATTCCACTGTAAGTTCTTGGTGAGCTGACAACGGGTCTTTTTCTCAGCCTGACGTAAAAGCACACAAACTTAGACATACTGTTGCTGAGCTCCACCCATAATATAGTCATTCTTCAATATGGGTTCTATTTTATCATTTAAGAGGAAGGTGATGACATCCACCATCTTGGTAAAATAAAATTAACATCCAGTTTTCATCAATCAATCAATCAATCAATCAGGGGTTTGTTAAAGCGCGACTACTCACCCGTAAGGGTCTCAAGGCGCTAGGGGTGGGGGGGGTGGGGGTGCAGGTTCCATCCATCAAGGAGGGGGTCTGTCGAAGAGCCAGGTTTTGAGGTTTCTTGCGAAGATGCAGCGCCTAATACTGTGAACAGACTTCACCCTTGCCAAAGTGAGTGGTAAGACTAAATTATGCAAGTCTGTTTGGATGATCACTTAATAAAGTATTCAAGATTTAGGAGCCATCACTATGCAGGTCGATTGGGCATTTGGGTGTCAAGTTCCCTTCGTCTGACAAAGAGAACATAGGTTGGCATTAGGTTGCATTCAGTCTTTCCCAAAGTGCTGCCAGTGTTGAATTATGATAGAGACGAATTGTTCCAGCCAGGTCTCCATTGACAACTTATTGATTATTGCTCATCTCCTCCAATAGACACTTTCTTTCAAATGATAGAGTCCAGTCTCAATAATAAATGTGACTGGTCATCTGACTTCTAACTTCTTCTCCTGTAGTTGTCGAGGGCAATTTCTACTAATCTCCGCACAGGCCGAGAACTCTTAAAACTAGAGCAGTATTGTGTAGGCTGTACATTGGAGCCTCTTGGATGCTGGAGTTGACTCCGTGGTGGAGCAGTCGAGAATCAGGTCTTGCGAGGAAGTGTAAAGGTTGATCCTGGATACAAAAGAACCTAAAAGTCACCTAATGCCAACTTAATTTTTCCTTGTCAGATGAAAGGAACCTGGCCCTCGAATACCCAATCATCTCACACAGCAATGACTCCTACATTTTGAACCTACTGTAAAGCAACCAGCCACCAGATTACAAAATCTCGCCTTTCCGCTCCCTGTCATAAGTCCCTGTCATAGGTGCTCGAAGTGGGGCTGTCGAGGGTGCTACAGCACCCCCAAAATAAACATGCTTGTGTTTTCACGGTGAAGGAGCAATAAAGACACTAAGGGGGATATGTACTAGGAAGTGGCGGAGCGTGTCGTTAGCCTCCTTGGCTTAACTACGCGCTCCGCCACTTCAGAAACGCAAGGCTGCACCATATTTACAAGAATGTGGTGCAGCCTTGCGTTTCCCCTTGCGATGGCGCTAAGTGTAACAACTTAGCACCAACGCAAGCACCCTTGCACCAGAGTGCAAGGGTGTCTGTGTGCAGGGGAGATTGTTTATGTGTAGGAAGGTGTCCCTTCCTGCACATGAACAATCCTAAAATGCAATTCTGTCACTTTCATGCGTGCTGCTTCATGCAGCACACATGAAAGTGACAAAATGGCATTTTTTTAAAAGGTTTGTTTATGTACAGGAAGGGACACCTCCCTACACATAAACAAACCATGGCATTTTGCTTTTTCCATGTGTGCTGCACAAGGCACACATGGAAAAAGCAAAAACGAGGAGAAATAATGCATTTCTCCTCGTTTCACCAACTTAAGACCAGGATTTTCCTGCCTTGTACATAAGGCGCAGCCCCTATCGCCACCACAACGTCCGTAAAAGTGAAGTTGTGGTGGCGATAGGGGCTTGTACATATGCCCCTAAAATTGTTTTTTTTTATCATTTCACATTTGCTGTACTTCAAGAATGGAGGTCACATGTTAGGCTATGTCTGCTGGCAAATTACTACTTCTTTTAGCATAGAGTTTGTGCTTTTTTACAATTTTTTCTCTAACTGCAAGGTCAGAGGATTTTGTAAAGCAAACTATCTGACATTCTTGCTGGGGTACAGGGAGTGTGAGAGGAAAGGATGTATGATGTCAGTATTTTTTCTAACATACAATAACATCAAAATGAACTGTACAAATATTTCAAAACATAGCAGTTAGGAAAGCACAAACGAGGCGCATTTGTTTTGTAATTCTGAAGTGTAATGGAAACAAAGATTTTGATAGGATAAGAAAATCAAGACACTTTACTTGGTGATGTAAAATTATAAACATTTGCTGAAACCCATTTGCTACACTTGCTCTTTGTGCGATGCTTGACTTTTTCGCAGTACCTGTGCCTTCAGTGGTGTTACATGGATGGCAGCACCCCCACTCTGAAAAGTGTTCCAGCATCTCTGTGCTAAGCGTGAAATTTGCTCACTTATGAGACAAGGAGAGCATGGTCCCTCTGGGTTACTCCGAGAGAACAGGTTAGATCTTGTCTGGCATTTCCAGACACACAGAAGCTTGAAAAAATGTGACACGTATTTCTTTAATCCGAACTCGCCTCGCTGTGTAATCGTTACCACTTATAAATGCAAGCTGAATTAAGGCTTAAAATAGAAATGACGCATCTTTTATAAATTCCAAGCAGTCGAATTGTGCCGTTGGCACAAAGAACGTTTTCCGATTTAATCAAATGTTAGAGTAATTCCATCATGTCTGTAGAATTACACTGTAGCTGCTCGCTACAGCAATAACCATTTCAGAAACAAGTATAGCACGTTCATTGTGCACATTGTTACACAGTGTCTTCACTGTACAGCCATCACAGGAAAAAACAGGCCCCGTGTAACATTCTACACTACGACCAGGTGTGGCTGCAGCGCGTGCCAATTCCAACAGCCACACGTACAAGTTACACCCTGCATTACAGCAGAACAAATCAGAGTTTGGATCAAAATGTAAAGGGTTGAAGCCACAGCTGAAGTCAAGAGGGTGCAATCAGGTGACAACATCTTACGGCAGGACAGGGGCAAATGAGCTTCTCGCTATACAATGTTCATTATTTTATCGACATTGGAAGGATGAAAGTCAGAGTCTGCCCTGGCAGAATCTTAACTTGTGTCTTGCAAGTTAGATACGCGTCCATATAGCAAATCTTCTTTACGGTGCTAATGCGTACTGGTTTCAAATGGGCCTGTTTGGCCACTCGTGTGGGCGTGGCCTGCGACTGAGGGGGTGTGGGTAAAGATGAGGAATGCTGGATAAAGGTGCCCCCACGAGCTCACGTAGGTTATGGCTATGCATGTATCCAGGACAGAACGCGAGTTCACAAAGAGCACTAATATTGTGGCCATAAGCCAAGAAGGGGGATTCGATAGGTGTAGGAGGAAGCAGGGGTGCAACTAGACCCGAACTTCGGGGGGGCTAACACTCCCAGCCTGGGCTGGCCCTAGCACTGGTCGCACACGATGCAACATTTTTTTTGGGTGCCCCCTCCCTCATTTCCTTCTTTTCCAAGAATTTCCTCAGTACCACTCACCAACAATGCACCCCATTTCTCTATAGCACCTTTCAGACAAACGTTTACATTTTTATAGCGCTACTCATAGTACTCACACTAATTTCTGTGATCTGCATGGTACACGTTCTTTGTAGCAAGCACAGTAATCCTCTGCACTGTGTGGGTGGCAGGAGTGCCCATGTGAGTGCATGGTGAGCGATGCAACAGTGTGAGAGCAGGGTAAGAGGAGTGACTGCAGGGTGGGTGAGGTGACCATATGGTGCGGATGTAAGTGCAGAGTGGGTTGAATTAATGCATCATTAGTGATGGGCTTGTTTGAGTGAGATTGCAGACTGAGCAGTGAGGGGGACAGGTGGGTGAAGTGTCACATGAGTGCGAGTGAGTAGTGTGTTCGTCTGACTACAGGGTGAGGTACAGGGTGAACATGGCCAGTGCATTGTGAGTGCAGAGTGATTGCTGTGAGTGCAGGGTGAGTGGGTGAATGGTGTGAGTGCATGGTGATCAGTGTGAGTGCAGGGTGAGAACGAAAGTGAAGGGCGAGAATGAGGAGTGAGTTGTCTGAATGCAGGGTGCATTCCCAGACATTTGAAGTAACTCATCATGCTATTGACGGCGGCATAGAGTTTCAGATATAAGTTAAACTATTGCTATTATGCAGGGCTTTAAGTGGGATGAAAAAACTGGGGAATGTAGGAAGTTGGGCTTCTGTTGCAGTAACCCCCCACTTTTTGCTAGATTTCTAATGCACTTTGGCTTGATGTGCCCTGGGTTCCTGCCAATCAGGTTCCCAGGGCCTGTGTTCTTTCCCAAAACTGTACCTTTGTACCCCCAATTGGCACCTCTCTGGCCACATGTAAGTCCCTTGTAAAAGGTAGCATGGTTACCAAGGGCACTGTTACCAGGGAAGGCCTCTATGTGCTTCAGCACCTGTTGTGTCACCCTTTGAGGTCTTGTACCTTAACACACACACACTGCCATTGCAGGCTACGTGTTTTGGTGCAGAGAAAGTCAAGAGTCGACATGGCATACATTCCCGTGTGCCATGCCTGCAACCCACTGGGTAAACAGTCAAAATATCGAGTTGCAAATATCGAAGTGCACTTATTTCGAGTTCAGAATATCGTTTGGCAAAAATATCGACTGTCAGAATATCGTGGACAAGAATATCAACTCTAAGGTAAGTAATATCGTTTTTAACAATATCGAAGTGATTAATATCGTTTTAAAAATATCGAAGTCATTAATATCGTTTGCAAAAATATAGTTGTTAAAAATATCGTTATTTCAGTTAGTGTTATGTATTTTAGTATGTATTTTAAATGTATGTGTTCTATTTTATTGTCTAAGTATTGCATTTGTTTTTAAATAAGTGTTAAATTTTTAGAAGTTATTAATTTTATTTTAAGTACATTTTGCGTTTTAGTTCCGTAGCAGGTTGTGGGTTTATAGGGGAATAGGGTGGGAAGTAATTTAATTATAATTAATTTATTAATAATTTTTATTAATTAATATTTATGGATTTAATATTTTATATTGTTAATTGTGTTAATTAATTTATTTTTAATTAATTATTAATTGGTTGTTAATTATTAATAATTAATTGGTAATTATGTTAATTGTGTAATTTTTTAAGGAGCGGGTCTTGGGTTTATAGGGGAATAGGATGGGAAGTAATTTCTTTATAATTAATTTATTAATATTTTTTATTAATTATTATTTATGAATGTAATATTGTATATTGTTAAATTTTGGAATTAATTTATTAATAAATATTTATTAATTCGTTGTTAATTATTATTAATTAATTGGTAATTATGTTAATTGTGTCATTTTTGTAGGAGCGGGTTGTGGGTTTATAGGGGAATAGGGTGGGAAGTAATTTATTTATAATTAATTTATTAATATTGTTTATTAATTAATATTTATGAATTTAATATTGTATATTGTTAAATGTGGGAATTAATTTATTAATAGATATTAGTTAATTGATTGTTAATTATTAATAATTAATTGGTAATTATGTTAAGTGTGTCATTTTTGTAGGAGCGGGTGGTGGGTTTATAGGGGAATAGGGTGGGAAGTAATTTAATTAGAATTAATTTATTAATATTTTTTATTAATTAATATTTATGTATTTCATATTTTCTATTGTTAAATCTGGGGATTAATTTATTAATAATTATTTATTAGTTTGTTGTTAATTGTTATTTAATTTATTAAAGTGAAATTAGTTATGGAAATTGTGAAAATATTTTTAGGTGTGTGTTTTTGTGGTTATTGGGGTAGAGGTTTGAAATTAATATACTTTAAATAAAATTATCATTAGTTGATCATTAATATTCTTTTATTAATTGCTAAATATTGTTAGTAATTGTTTGGTTTTTATTTGGTTTGGGGACTTACATTCAATAGCTGAAATGTTTTGTTTTATCCCTTCCACTAACCAACACTTTCCCTACTGTTGAACTAATTGGAGTGGGACTAGTAATTTATTCCCCTCCGCTATCCAACGCTTTCCCTACTGTTGCACTCACTGGAGTGGGAATAGTAATTTTTACCCTTCCTCTATCCAACACTTTCCCTACTGTTGCACTCGCTGGAGTGGGAATAGTAATTTTTTCCCCTTCTCTATCCATCACTTTCCCTACTGTTGCACTCATTGGAGTGAAAATAGTAATTTATTCCCCTCCGCTATCCAACGCTTTCTCTACTGTTGCACTCACTGGAGTGGGAGAAGTAATTTTTACCCCTCCTCTATCCAACACTTTCCCTACTGTTGCATTTGCTGGAGTGGGAATAGTAATTTTTTCCCCTTCGCTATCCAACACTTTCCCTACTGTTGCACTTATTGGAGTGGGAATAGAGATTTATTCCCCTAAACTATCCAACACTTTCCCTACTGTTGCACTCGCTGGAGTGGGAATAGTAATTTTTTCCCCTTCGCTATCCATCACTTTCCCTACTGTTGCACTCATTGGAGGGGGAATAGTAATTTATTCCCCTCCGCTATCCAAAACTTTCCCTACTGTTGCACTCACTGGAGTGGGAATAGTAATTTTTACCCCTCCTCTATCCAACACTTTCCCTACTGTTGCATTTGCTGGAGTGGGAATAGTAATTTTTTCCCCTTCGCTATCCAACACTTTCCCTACTGTTGCACTTATTGGAGTGGGAATAGTAATTTGTTCCCCTCCGCTATCCAACACTTTCCCTACTGTTGCACTCGGTGGAGTGGGAATAGTAATTTTTTCATCTTCGCTATCCAACACTTTCCCTACTGTTGCACTCATTGGAGTGGGAATAGTAATTTTTACCCCTCCGCTATCCAACACTTTCCCTACTGTTGCACTCACTGGAGTGGGAATAGTAATTTTTACCCCTCCTCTATCCAACACTTTCCCTACTGTTGCACTCGCTGGAGAGGGAATAGTAATTTTTACCCTTACGCTATCTAACACTTTCCCTACTCTTGCACTCGCTGGAGTTGGAATAGTAATTTTTATGTCTCCGCTATCCAACATTTTCCCTACTGTTGTACTCGCTGGAGTGGGAATAGTAATTTTTATCCCTACGCTATCCAACACTTTCCCTACCTTTGCACTCATTGGAGTGGGAATAATAAATTATTCCCCTCTGCTATACAACACTTTCCTTATTGTTGCAATTGCTGCAGAGGAAATAGTAATTTATTCACCTCCGCTAACCAACACTTTCCCTACTGTTGTATTTAATGTAGTGTAAAATGTAGTTTGAAATTATAATAAATATTTTAATAATTTAATTTATAATATATATATATTTTTTTATTTCTATGTTACAGGTGTATGTATGTATATATGTATTTATACTTTTTAATATATTTCTAACATTTTATAATTTATTAAAATAATTATTTCTGAATTATTATTAAGTAAATATATATATTATATTTTATATATGTATGTTTAATTTATTTTTACATTACATTTATTAATTTTTAATTGTTCACACTTTTTAATAATTCTAAATGATTTATTTAAAGTTATATTTATAATTTAATTTATTTTACATAATTTTTTATACATTTAAAAAAAAACTATTTTGTACATCGATATTTTTAACAACGATATTTTTTTCTCTCGATATTTTAGTACTTACCATTTTAAAGATAGGATGTCGATATTTTTGACATCGATATTTATGTCCAGATATTTTGGGAACACGATATTTTGTCCTTCGATATTTTGTCAGTGATCCAACCCACTGCCTATGGTATAGGGAAGACACCCCTCTAGCTGGGTGCACAATACCACTGGTGAGGGTACAGTTTCATGAGCACTGTACCCCTTCAGTGTCTAAGTCTATTTTTAGACATTGTAAGTGCAGTAAAGCCATAAAGAATATATGGTCTGGGAGTTTGTCATTATGAACTCCATAGCACCCTAATGGCATTACTGCATTCTGGGTAGCAAACGTCTCAGCATAATAAACCCACACTGATGCCAGTTATTATACAATGCACTCAGAGGGCATCTTAAAGATGCCCCCTGAAAAACGACCAGCCTTTGGTGGGTTCCCTGACTGGTAAACACCAGCCTGCCACCATGAGACATGTTTCTGGACCCTGGGATGGGAACCTTTGCTCCCAGAGCCCAGAAACAAAGCCTTTCCTGGGCAGAGGTGCCCACACCTCCCCCAGGCCAGGAAGAGACATCTGTGGCCGGGGAGCTTCAAAGGTCGTGCTGCCTTTGTAACACGACCCCCAGCCTCTCCTGCTGTCAGGGGCAGGCCCCCTTCCTGTCTCCCCTCCTTTTCGGCAGGAAGACAGGCAGGAAAAATTAGCACAGCCCAGAAGGTGTGCCCACCTCTGCCAACCCCACCATGCAGGTGGGGGAGGCGAGGTGAAGCCCACTCTTCGGTGCTCGCCATCTTGCAGATAGCAGGCACTCTCCAATCAGTATTAGGGATTGTGTCCACTCCCCCACGTGGGGTGAACACACCAAGGGTGTAGTCACCCTAAGGTCGATAGCCTATTGGCTACTGACCTTGAGACCCCTAAAACGTCCCCTAAATTCAGTATTTAGGGGGCAGCCCTGGACCAAGAAGACAGATTCCTGCAACCTAAGAAGAAGAAGGACGAAAGACGACACCCAGCAGAGGAGACTGCAGAGAAGAACTGACTTGGCCCTAGCCCTACTTGCCTGTCTGCAGTTTCCAGAGATCCTACGCCAACAGTCACCTTGTCCTGCAGCCAGTGAACTTCAGAACCCTTGGGAGGACTGACTGCCTTCAACAAAGACCAGATCTCCTGTGAACAGCAGCTCTGTTCAAAAGAAACTCCCAAGACAGACTCTGAGCCTGCTGAGGACAAAGAAACCCGATGCCTGGAACCACCACTGCACTTGACGCCTACGGCCTGAATCTGGGTGCCCCACCAGTCCCAGCGAGGTCCCCCAGTGCTCCAGAGTCTGAGTCATCTGTGGGTTGACCCCTCCAGGACTCCCCAGCGTTGCCTGCAGCCTCTGCATGGAGACCCCCCCAGCCGCGAGTGGCCCGGTAAGGTGAAATCTGACCTCAAAAGACACCCTTGCATCCAGCCGCCCTGTTCCCTGGAGAAGAGAATCCGAGGTGCACCTATGTCCCCGAGCCCTCCAACTTAACTGCCCAGCTGTTGGTTCCTCCCGGAAGTCTTCCTGGACCGAGCCTGCAGCCAAAAACTAAAACCGGCAATCCCCATTGCAAACAACAGGGCACCCAACGCCAAAACAGCTCCCTGCACCCGGCCGCCCCTGTGCTGTTGTGGGTGCACCTTGTTTGCTAACTCGCCCCCCCCCCCATTGCCCTGAGCCTAACACCAGGAGCTTTGCTCCCACAACCTTGTGGCCTGCTTGTGAGCAGCCACCAACCGGAGGCCCCCTATCCACCATAGGATAACATTGGGCCTCAGCACTCTGCACCCGGCCGCCCTAGTGCAGCTGAGGGTGTTCTGAGAGTGCATCCTCGACCCTGGGGGAACCCTGGTTCTAACCCCAGAATACAAACTCCCACAAACCAGTACTTACCTGCAAACCGATAACTTCATTTCCTCCTATAGGATTGCATTGACTGCTTTTCCTTGAAAATTCTTCTAAGTGTGGAGTTGGTTTGTATGAAACATTGAAAAACTGCATATATGTAAAAACTGATTTACTTACCTTTTCTCTAGGAAATGTCTCAGTGTGATATCTAGGTATATCACACTGATTAGTAAAAGTAACTTAAAAAGTAATCTAAAAAGTAACGTGCATAGTAATCTGTAAAGTAACTGAAAAGTAATTTCGAACCATTTACTTACCTGTAAATCAACCAACTGCATTTGAACCTGCATTCAACTGTAAATCACTGCATAAGATTTTGCAAAGTATTATTTCACTTACCTGCACCAGGTCTGGCTTGGTTTTAGAAATAAAATAACTACATAATATTTGTATACAAACAAATTGGTCTGAGTTCAGTCTTTGAGTGTGTGACATAATTTCTTGTGTTCAATAAATGCTTAACACTACCCTCTGATAAAGCCTTACTGCTCGCCCACACTACCACAAATAGAGAGTAAGGTGCTATCTACTTTTACCTCTGCCTACCTTTGGGGTTCCACTGGGCTCGGTGCACACTATACCTCATTCTGGTATAGTATATACAGAGCAAGCTTCCTACAGGGGGTCTCTCAAAGGGGCGATATAATTAAGGGCGTGGCTTAAAACATTTATGCTAAAAATCTGTGTTCAGCCTAATGTGCCGCCCGACTGGTATTTCGTTGCTTATGTTATTGCCTCCACATAAGTAACATTACACCTACAACAAGACAGGACTATTGGCTTTGTCAAAGGTTGTTCGTTGCATAAGATAAATATACTACATGCATACATACAACTATGGCTTCGTTGTATATGATATTGAAAATGCTTTAGTTCTTGTACAAGAGGTTGTGGCGTAATGGCTAGAGATGCCAACTTTGAAGCTGAGGAAGCAGGTTTGAGTCTCAGCGTCGGCTCAACATCCTGTGTTTCTGGGCAAATCACTTAATCGTCCGTGCCTACCAAAAAATAAATGAAGATGTCCTTGTTGGTGCTCATGTAAAGCACTTCAAGTTTAGCAATACAGAACTGCAAAAAAATAAAAGTTACATCAAAACAGTGAACTTCTGCAGAGTTAAGATTTTTTTTTCCAGTCTGAGTGTGAGGGTGAAAATGGAGAGCGCGATATTGGTGCCTGCTTTTATGAAATGCTGGTGCTGAGCACCGGCAAGACCCGGCCCACTTAAGGCCCTGCTAATATGGCATTAATCAGGGATCCAGGGTGAGGAAATAAATAATGTGCTGATCCTGCAACAAACTTCCAGTCTTATGATTAGGGTTGCCAGCTTATTATTTTGATGTCCCTGATGGTACAAAAATAAGCAGTCACCTAAAGCCGTATTTTCAGCACTTATCTGTGTCTGTGCATACTTCGAACAGCAAATATAAATAGAAAGCACTTTTAATTGTGTTCTAGGGCTGCCTGAATGATCCATGACTAATAATTAAAGGGAACAAAGACAGAGAAGTCACATCACAAATGAATTCATACTTTCTTATTTATAACCCTATTTAGGGCCCGATTCTGATGCGGGTTGGAAAAGCTTCCCGACCGAATCGGTTGGGAAATGGTTTCCGACCCACTCGGATCGGGAAAGTCCGACCGGCGGAGTAGGATGCATCCGGATGCTTCCAGATACAATTTGGTTGAACTCCCATTGACTTCAATGGGAACATTTGTTCCTAACCGCATCAGAATTGGGCCCTCGATCGGGAAGACACGTTCCCGATCCGATTTGGAAAGAGCAAATGCCGTTAGGAGGCCTTCCTAACCGCAGCAGAATCAGGCCCTCGGTCGGGAAGCTTTTCCAACCCGCATCAGAATCGGGCCCTTAGTGTCAAGAGGAGGTTTTTGCCGGCTCTTTAAACAACACATGGCTGGCATTTTTCTTTTGGCAACCCTACTTTATATTACTTTTCATGAAATTCATTGTCACACTATGGCAGTAAATGTAAAATACGATGTAAGGAATAGGCAGAGTGGGGGCCCAGGGGCTACTGGAACCAGAAAAAAAACTAAGCCTTGGTAACCAGTTTACAAAGGTATGTAAATATGCAAATGGTCTTTAAAGACCTGTGAAAAACTCGGGTGTGCGGGAGATAAGACTCCAGACACTGCCCAGCCGAGCCCACAACTGCAGCAGCCTGGGCTGAGACACACGACGTGGGGTGGGGGGGCGGACTGCAGCCCATTCAGCCCATTGGGCGTTGCGTGCCTGGGAGGGAGTACCACCATGGCCCTTGTGCCGCCCTCAACCCTTTCAATTCCAGAGCACTAACGATGAGGGAATCTGCTCTCATAACATTGCGAGGAAAAGTTCAGCCACAGGTGACTGAAGCAGGACTGCAAAGCATGCTGGTGATATTGACATGCCATGTCAACGACGCACCCTATTAGATATCCACATATATTACATTTGGTGTAATCCTGCGAGTGTCGCATGCAGATACCGCCATGCTGCCCCAGGATCTGCAAGATATTGGTGAATGAAGACATTTCGCAAGACAATGGCTGCAAGGGTTACACAAAATGGGGTTGACCCAGACACGTCATTAGGACCTGGGTGAATTGCGGTACAATAAGGGGGGATGGTCCCAGTGGAAACACAATATTACATAGACATCAACATCACCTCATTAATCAATTGCAAACAATATTTAGGCTTATTGAAAATATTTAATCACGTTGAACATATAATGCATCATGTTCAAAACATAGCACATTTATCAAAAAAGTTTGTGCATAGGTGCCCCAGAAGGGGAAGGGAGGAGTTGGTGCATCAATGTGCAGAAGTGAGGGTGATTGATGTAGGGAGGGCAGTGAACAGTGTGTACATCCAAACGCATAAAAGGCCTGTCCAGCCTTAACCAAGGCTAAATTATTTACAGAAATAGAATGTCAAAAAAGGGACATGGCATAGATGGCTGCAAGGGAGCATCCACTCCAGACTGTGATAAGTTACAGCGCCGCAGACAGTAATTATGTCATATAAAAAATGTCTTTAAAAGAAAGTTATAATATCACATAATGTAATGAGTACACCATGTTTTTGAGTTTATTTAGATGCGGCGATTCGCCTTTACACTTTACATATTATCAAAGATAAATAATTCAAATTGATATTTTATGAATAATTTTGCCTCAAAAGGATGGTTTCTGGGAGCACACAATAAAAATAACAGATGGTCTGTATGAAAACTGCTGGGTCCCTCCTTCTAGATAGCGATATAACAAAAGAGTAAACTGATCGAGGATTGAAGCCTGGATCACGGGTCTTCGGAAAGGATGACCAAGGTAATCTTTGACTCTTAGAGCCAGTTATTTTATTTACCGAATTTATACAGCGCATAGCTGCCCCAGCGACGGGGCGTCCCAGCGCTACCAGGTAAACTATCATGAAGCAGAGAAGGAAAAGGAACCTAAGGCTCCCCTGGAAAGAGCCAGGTCTTTATGGCTCTCCGAAACTCTAGAAGATTCTGTAGTCCTCTAATCCCAGAGGGAAGGGAGTTCCAGAGCTTAGCTGGCAATACCTTAAATGAGCGTCCACCTGCTCTGGCTCTATGAACTCGGGGGATGCAGACTAACCTTTTATCAGCAGAGCGAAGAGTACGCCTCGGGATATATGGCACTAGCCAATTCGCTAATACCTTGGGGGCTTGGTGATTCAGGATTTTGTAAGCAACCCACAAAGTCTTGAACTGAATCCTCTTCTCCACCGGCAGCCTGTGAAGCCTGGACAGAGAACCAGACACAGAACAGGATCTTGGGAGGGCCAGCAGAGTGCGAGCGGCCGCATTTTGAACTCTTTGGAGTCGTTGAATGCAGGATTTATTAGCACCCAAATATAGGGCATTTCCATAGTCCAATCTGGACAGAATCGTGGCCTGTAAAATGGTCTGTCGAATAGAGGGATTAAAAAAACTCAATAGAGGTTTAAGACCTCTCAAAAGCCCGAAACAGGTCCCTGCGACTGACTTAGATTGGGTATCGAAGGACAGACTACTATCTATCCAGAAACCCAAGTTTTTGACCACCTCCTTTGGCGTGGGGGCTGGTTTTAATTCCTCCGGCCACCACTGCTCAGACCATAGGTCGCTATCTTTACCTAGCAGAAGAATTTCAGATTTGCTCGCATTGAGCTGCAGGCAGTTATCTGACATCCAATTTGATACTGCCAACATATCCTCCTTGAATTTCACCAGGTTAAGATCGCACTTCTTTGAGAAGGCTATCACTAATTGGGTGTCGTCCGCATAAGACACCAAGGACAGCCCTCTACTTCTAGCTACCACAGCCAGAGGTTGTACATAAATGTTAAAAAGCAGTGGAACCCTCCCATGCCATTCTCCCATAGGAAATTGTATGAGGAGGGGCTTGTCACCGGAGGATGAGGTATATGAACAAAAGCCCCAAAATTGATGCATTATTTCAATGGGTCTCTTTGGTGACCAGGGCCAGGCTGTCAAGCATCAGGTGGACAAGAGAAGCCACATCAAACATTTTCATCTCTAGTGAAGTTCAGCCATGGAAGAATGAGGAGGTCTTTCTGCGACAGCTTATAGGAAAACCTCGGTACTGAGTTATGTATCCTCTGGCACTGAATAGGATGAGACATGGGCCACCTCTGTGGATGGCTTTTTTGTGTTGAAGAGCAAAAGAGGCAAACAAATTCGACAAAGGGTCTGATTTAGAGTTTGGAGGATGGGATACTCCATCATAAACGTGAAAGGGCCATAGGATATAATCAGGGCCAACCTGGCCTTTTACTCCTCTGGGCATTTTCCTTGTGCACTTGAGTTATTGGGGGCCAATTCTGAAAGCCCTGTGTTGATTCTGGGGCCTTTATCACTTTCGCTCATCCCCAAGATTAATTGCAGCAGACACAGGGGGCCTCAATATAGAGAGTAAAAGGGGGAAAGGGATGGAAAGAGACCGAGCTATCAGACAAGGAGAGGAGAAGGAAAAAAATAATGGATGGATGGGAAGACAGAATTTAACACGAGGAGATGACAGGAGCACTTTTGGGTTGAGCATTTTTGCCAGGACTGGTTTTTGTTCCCCAGTCCCGCCCTGGATAAAATGAACTTGTAATGAAGCAGACAAGATATCTGTCATGTTTGTGACTGAGTCTATATTCCAAACTCTAAATCGGGCCCAAAGTATTTGTATTTGCTTAGACATAGGTCCTCCTAATATGAACCTGTACTGGCTCATCTTCACAAAAGCAGCTGCATTTTGCAGAATGTCTGTTTGAATCCTCTTATGAAAATATCCGCACAGACACTTCTATGTGACATGTTACATCTTATTGGTCTGCTTATGCAATGTGTAATGTTTTGCAATTTGTTGGGTTGCCAACATTATGCTTTCTATTCTCAGATCTATCAGATATAGATTTCTGAGTATCTACACCAACAGGCTGGTGTCAGAAATATTGCAGCCAGGGCGAGACAAGATTGAAATCATTATGAAACAGACACAACTATTAAGAAACAGGTGTCTGAGGTCCAAGATTTATGGCCAAATTAGGGGAGATGTACCTGTGGATCTACTCCCAATGTCAGATATGCATCTTTGGAGCACATTGAGTGGGTCTAAAAAGTCAACATCACAGCAGAGACTGGTCTGTGGGGCCAAGAGCACATTCAGAGGCCTCTGAAGTCAAGAGCAAAATCAGAGGCCTGTGGAACCAAGAGCAAAGTCATGCGGGCTGTTCAAGCCCACATCCAAGCTGAGATAATTCTGAAACCTTCACCGTACATTGGGTCTGTGGAGCCCAGAGCCAAGAAAAAGTGGGTGTTTGTAGTCCATATCTAAGGTACGATGCTTCTGTGGAGCCTACTAACAAGTTGAAAGGAGTCAGTGCAGTCACTTACAAATCAAGATCAGCCTACCAAAAGATATGAAATTTGAGGTGGGAGCGTTAACCAGAGTGAAATGGTTGTGAAGAGCAGTGCCTAATTTGTAAATAAATAAGTGCCAGAGCTCTCGCCAGGAGGCCACGGCAGCGTGCACCACACATTGTCCCTGCTAGTGCTGCCAATGATAGTAACAACACAACTACTAACCATCCCACTCCAACAAGTGTGACAATTTGGACTATTTCAGGCCCCCAAAGCTATAAAAATGACTTGGGCGGCAGGTAATAGTCATTTTTAATGTATATTGAAGTAATAATTAACTGTTGTTGTGGTCATCTCTAAATTTACCAGACAGCATCACCTTGTGGCAGAATGTCACAAGCACTGGTGTTGAAAATGAAGTGCCGGTGCTGAGCACCGGAAACCACCGGCTCATATTAAGCACTGGTGTATGGCCCGTATAGCAGGTGAGATGGAATCTTAGGGTTGGTCAATCTGTTAATGGCGAGAATAATAATCACCATGACAACACATGTGACGGTGGCATTATGTCCCAAATGGTATGGTCAAAAATCTTCCGGTGTGTCCACACATAAAGCTCTTATTTGGGTGAAAACGTGTATATATTCGTAATGTTCCCTTCATTAGAATGTCATATAAATTTGAAAAGTGTGGAGACTGAACAGTGTCTAGGAATGAAGTACGTAGCAGATTTATATACCTGTTTTTAATGGTATTTTTGTCTGTTGGATTTCACAGGTGGTCCAGTTGATTTTCTACAGGCACTTAATCTCAGGGAAACAACCGAAGGGGTCACCATCGCTTCTGGGCTCTGCACGCAGCGGAAGGGCGTAGAAGAAACGGACATTGCATTTCGCATCGAAAACAAGACACAGTTCAGTGCCCCAACAAAGCAGCTTTTCCCTGGTACGTTCGTTAAGCATTCATGCCAACATTTTAGAAGAGGAAAGTGGGAGATCTGAAAAAAAATAATTGGGGGAATGTATTTCTCCCATTGACTTCTATTGAAGCAGAGGCAATTTCAGGCAGGAGACAGCCAAAAGAAAGCAATTTTTGGCTGAAAAAATCGAGAGTCTCCCGCCTAAGTGGGGTCTATTGGCGAGTATTATTAAGGCATGAGCCACGTGACTCTCGATGAAGAGAGTGACTGGGATCTGTAGACAGATGCTTCCTCTTGGAAGAGTAATCTAGGCCCAGGCTGAGACTGCTGCCTGTATCCTGATTTGCCTAGTAGGTAGCCAGTGTGTCATTGGCCGTGGTGCAAGAAAGGGAATTGGCCCCCTGGCTGCCGTTTAAATGATAAAATACAGCAATAATCAGGGTTCAGTGGGCCCCTCAGGCCGCGGTGCCACTGCACCTGCTGCACCAATGGAAGCTACGCCCCTGGATTAGCCACCTCACATACTATCCTGCTCCACTGAGGAATTCCATTTTCTGCCGAAAATCACGATTTATCAGCATAGAGTGATAGTTCAATAAATACACCATTATCAAGTCTATTTCACTCATGAATAAACTACACATTCAGAAGTTTAAACTGCTCCCTGTAGGTGTCTTCTGTGATGAAAAAGCGGTTAGGAGAAGCAAGCATGATGAACACCCATACAGTCTTAACTTAGTGATGAGTGACAAACATTTGTAGAGATCCAAGTTACACCCGATGGATTCAGATAAAGTGCTACTGAAACTATGAGAAAGTGCACCAGACACTACAGTGTGTAGGAAAGAAAGACATCATACTGAAAAATTATTTCGCATTTCTTAAAATTCTCTAACCCTGTGCATGCATTCTGTTTACAATGCTGAGAGTACCACCGTGAGTTTTGGATAACAAGTGTAGGCCAGTTTCCCTTTTAATTTTAATGATTTACGGTTGGTAACTATGACTATGACATAAGTGTAGTATCAATATATAAGTTGGAAAGGTGTAGTAGTAAGCTGGATAAGTATAATTTGCTACATGTGTAGGCAGATAGTAGGCATTGGATAAATTGCACCTGTTTGTGAACCAGGCCCATTGACTTTTATGGAGTCTCTTTGCGTCAGTAACTCAGGCATATGCAGGGTTTAAACCACATTCTCCATTGGAGTGTGAGGTTTGCCTCAGACTCCCTGTTATTGGCCCCCCTTGACTTTATTAATGCCATATACTTTACAGGCGTTACATTCTCTCTCATTTTCCAGTATTGGTGGAATATATGCCATTTGACTCCAGTTCTCACTCAAACAATGAACAATTTGGAAATGTTTCCCATTATTTAAACTGACCCTTTTGAAAAGAATAGCAGATGATGAAGCCTTTACAGATTTATCAACCATTCCAAACTTCTAAAGGTTAATAGTAGATTAAAAACACAGTAACTCTTGGCAAAAGAGTAAAAGTTAGTTAAGTACTACTTATAAGACACTCATAATTATTGCTAAATTTCGTTCATATTTTTCTCACTAGAAACCAATGTTTTCTTAAATATTCCAAAACACCTTGCAAAAGTAAAAAACAAATCCAATATATCTCAAAATAAAGAATATTTGAACACATCTAATTACGTATGAAAAACACACAGAAATTCTAATTATGATACAGAATGTGCTCCAGTGTATATCCACAATAACAAAGGAAAATAAATACACCTACAGAGCATTGTATTTAATCAAAATTACCATACCTAAGTAAAGGTCTTAGACTATGAATAAACATATGAGAGGAAAAACAAGTTTTTGAACATGTTAAATAGCACTGAGTTTTGATTTTCTAATCATTTTAATAATCTACATTTTGAGGATTTGCCATAATATGTCCTCAAAATAAACAACTCTTTTCAAGCATGTGAATTACTGCCATTTTTGGTGTTGAAGGCGTTGTATTAAGATTAAGGTATATCTGAAATATGTAATACAGCAATGCTTCTACCACTTGAATCAAAAAGTAATCGGACCACCTGTTAGTAGCTACCAATTACAAATCACTGTTAACAAGAAAAACCTTGCTGCCCAAATGCTGGCCCAGTATTTTTAAAAGTAACCTAGCTCAAAATATAAATTTATCAGTACATGTTAGCAGTGTTATGTGTACTTTTAACAATTTCCCACACCTGCAGTGATCTTCATTTTTTTTATAACTTAATGTTAACAATTAATGTTAGCAGCGCTCAAAGAAAACCGTTTGAAACACTTATTTTATTTTATGGTAAAATTACCCACGTGTGGTGGTTGAGACTAAAAAGCGTATTATTATTATAGAAATGGTAACATTGGTAGTGTTAATAGTTAGTTCACATTAACTGTATTAATAGTTGTCAAAAGTGCAAAATGTTGCCATATTTTCTAAATGCTGGCAGTTAGTTTTATAGTGGTAGGATATTTGCTTCATTAACGTGCTGACCTGTCACAAAAGTCTAAAACCTACTACACTGCATTACGTCTGTGCCAGTTTCAGCCGCCACATCACAAAGGTGGGGGGGGGCAGGGAAAGGACGGGCGGGCGGGGGTGGGAGGAAAAATAATGATTTAAAAAACGTACCTTTTCCCACGCAGCCTCCGACACCGACGGCAGTCTCTGGGAAGGCAGAGGCTGCTCAGCCAATCCTGGTGCTGTTCTGCTGGGAGACCAGCGTCTGGATTGGTCTGATCAGCCTGCCCTGCCGCTCAGACAATGCCTGTGAGCCTGAAGCATTTTTCCAACTGAACACAGCCGTGTTCACTGCAGGGTTGGAGAAATAGAAGTGCGCATGTATGTTTGGCTGGCCAAACATATATGCGCACTTCTAAGTGCCACCTCCTGCCTGTCATAGCCTGGCCACGCCCCGCCCTCCACGCATGTCAATTCCAGTCAAAGAAAAATAAAATTATATTGTTTCATTAACATTTTATTTTTCTTTGACAGGCTCTGACGAGTGGGGCAACGCTCCTCAGCCATTACGGTGGAGCCACCCCATGTCTGTGCCTTCTTCACCTTTGGAGATATTTGATGGAGTAGTTACAACCGGCTAAGTAAAGCATAATCACATTTTTTTTCTAGATGGACAATTTCCTGAGGATTTTTCTATTCTTATGACACTAAGAGCAAAAAAGGGATCTCAGTTCTTTCTAATTTCCGTGTACGATGAACAAGGCATCCAGCAACTGGGTGTGGAAATTGGACGCTCCCCAGTTTTCCTCTATGAGGACCAGAATGGGAATCCTACTCCAGAGAACTACCCTTTTTTCAAAAAGATCAACCTCGCAGATGGCAAGTAAGTGGAAATCCCTATCTTACTGACTAAATGATTGGGAATGAATCATCAGAATAATCGAATTATGTTGGGGTACAAACCGGGTTTCGAATTCAACACCTTGTCATTAGTTTCCATAATAATCGTAACAGCTCGCCTATGTATTGCCCGGTCTTGGATAAGTCCTTTACCACTGAAGGTGACTGAATCGTGGGCGATATTTCGCCAAATATACCAATGTGAACTAGTAGTGGCCAAGGCTAGAGGCCTTCAAGCTATAAAAAAGGTGGAAAAATCTGGTCCAGCATCAACTGGGAATAGTCAATGAATTCCCTGAGTGTACTTTGGTTTAGCCAGGGTCATTCTTCTTCTTTTCCCTCTCTCTACTATATTAATGTGTTAGCTATTAGATTTGTTGCTGAAATGTAATTGTGTATTTATGATATCAGTATGTTATGCTCAAAACTCCTATGTTATTACTATGTTTTTTGTGGTAATCATTGCTGACTCTTGATAATAAAAAATATATATATAAAAAAAAGAAATGAATGAATTATCAGACTAGTCTGGCTTCTGGCTTTTGTGCTTCTGAGCATGGCTATGCATCAAATCAGAAGTGCCAAAATGATAAATCCAGCAATTTGATTGGATACACGTATGAGGAATTCTTCATTGCTCAAACAATTATTGTGAGGATGGAAATCAAGGATAAATTAAACCCCATCACAGTTGCAAATTGTTTATTGAATTAAAGACAGGCGAACTGATACTCTTCTCCCTACCTAATCGTAACAGACTGGGACTCACTTGAAATCTGGATTGGGACTTCACATACTCAACATGACAATTCTGGTGAATATATATAAATATTTGGCGGAGGTGTTAGGCGTCTTGAAATAAAAGAAACTTTGCACTTATACCTGGGTCTGCATTCGTCTGTTCCAGCCACACATGGAGTTCAACAGCGAAGTCCTCAGCATATATATTTGTTCAAAAAAAAAATATATATATATATATATTACAGCTGCACGGCATAAATAATACCAGCACTCCCGGGAGCAGTTCACCCAGATTTTATTAGGGTGATAGTACACGCATGTACTATCACCCTAATAAAAACTGGGTGAACTGCTCCCAGGAGTGCTGGTATTATTTATGCCGTGCAGCTGTAAGATTAAAAGAGCGTTTTCACCTTCGCGCAGAGGAGCACCCACCCGCGAGTGCAGGGACTACGGTGAAGTTGGAAGGAGCAGAATATATATATATATATATTGCAGCTCCGTAACCTCGTCTTGATCCAACAAGGGAAGGCACTCTCGAGAGTGAGTTCTAAAGAATTTATTAAGAACTCCACAGAAGCAACAACACAGACGCGTTTCGGCAGTCGCCTCTCTCAATGTAATCAGGCGCGCCGGAAATGAGCACTTTTTTACCATCAACAATACATGAAAATGGATGACGGACTCCTACTTTTTGCTGTCACTCAATACATGAACATGAATGACGGGCTCTTGCTTGTACATCGTAATTCTGCTAGTCGCCATCTTAGCATGATGTTATACAACGATAATCATTATGGTACATTGAATATTACCAAACAAAATTAGCACATCGAAGTAGCTTCATTCCCTGACAATGTAATTCATTACAAATCTGTGAAATACAGAGAATGACTACAAAGCATCTGCCCATAATATTTCCAATTCATTATATATTACCTGCAACATTTCTTGCTATATAGCGCTGAATGAATGAATAATTGCACCCTGAATATATATGCAAAAACAACAATTGATGGACAGAATGCAGAACAATGTCATACATTCACCCCAGTACAAAGATCTGGGCCTAAATCCATCGTTTTTTTGCTCACCATGCCATTCCAGTTTGAACTCAGCCATATGCAAATCAGTCTTGACCCTGTGCCCAATGGGAACAGTCCAGCCCGAACTGCCAGACCAGGTCCTCCCTGAACTGGAAACAAGCATCCTAGGACCGGTTTCGGGGTTTCACCCCTCATCAGCCAGGATAGCTTGACTCCAGTGGCATGGAGAGCACGGGACCCACGTCTGGGCATACCCGTCCCACTCAGGGTGACAAATGCAAAAACAACAATTGATGGACAGAATGCAGAACAATGTCATACATTCACCCCAGTACAAAGATCTGGGCCTAAATCCATCGGGTGCTACCCCGAAACCGGTCCCAGGATGCTTGTTTCCGGTTCAGGGAAGACCTGGCTTGGCAGTTCGGGCTGGACTGTTCCCATGAGGAACAGGGTCAAGACTGATTTGCATATAGCTGGGCCTGAACTGAGGTGGCGAAGTGAGCCAAAGAAGGATGATGGATTCAACCCAGATCTGTGACTGGGGGTGAGTGTCTTCAAAGTTTCAGCGCTCCGTCCATCATCTCCTTGTGTTTGCTTTGTTCGCCCTGAATATATATATATCATTTTTTTATTAATGTTTTCATGAGGTATTCAACATGGGCGATTATGTTACCATAGATGTGCTGAAAATATCCATTTTTTTCATGTCAAAACAATAACAATAAACATCTCCCAACACCTCCCCCCCCACCCTCCCCTTTAAATTCCAACAGAGCCCCGCCATAAAATTCTGATGAATATGTGATCCAATCATGGATGTCAATTTATGGTAGCCAGGGGTAGGACTTGCTACCCCTTGCTTGACCTTTGACCCGCCGGTTTCAAGGACCAAGAATGAAGTGGCAACAAGAGAAAATAAAGAGGCTCTGTACTTCTGTAGTTTGTATTACTGGCGCTCTTCCAGCTCATCTGCGGCAAATGGGAAATGTCATTTATCCCGCATTTTTTACTCCACAATAACTTTTACAACGCAGGGCTTTACACCGCAAAACTGTTACAACGCATTCCCCAAAGTAACGCCCCCCTGGAGTCAGAATAGTAATTGCGTTGGAATGGGGAATGCGTTGTAACGAATTGCGTTGTAAAGCCCTGCTTTGTAAAAGATTTTGCGGATTAAAAACTGCAGAGTAAAAGCATGCGGGGTAAATGCATGTGGGGTAACGTCACATAACCGCTGCAAATAGTCTGTTGAGAGGCTATGGGCAGATATTATAAATTTTTAAGGGTGTGTGCTGTCACTTCTGCTACCCCTAGCATTTTGGGGAATCAGCATCCATTAATAAAACTCAGATGAATATCACAGAATTGTAGGTGGGATGGCTCTGGCTGAATAGGTGTATACTTCCAGCTACAGGCCTGCTTTGATGCATGTGAGTTAAAATACAATTTGGGGAACAAAGCATATTCAGTCTTGGTGCAAGTAATACTATTTTGGTTGTTACAGTCCCTCCAATTGACAAATTAATGTGTTTAATTTCATTGCAGTATACTGTCCTTTGTGAACTAGTACCTCTGACCCAACAGACATTAACCCAAGGTCCCTCCTGTTCCCGTCTCATTCATTACAAGCGAGATAATCCTATCTCACCAACAGAAAAAAAGAACGAAGGAATGCCGGACCCCCCTCCCCCTCCACTGGGAGTACATAAACGTACTTACCCAGCATTCCCCCTGTTCTTTTTTCCTGTCTTCCGACTGAATGGTACGAGTCAGGAGCGAGAGCTTCTAGCGGGACGTCTCCGCTGCCGGGCGGTGGGGGCGTAGCTGGTTATCTCATCTCCCTCCCTGTTGGGCTTGGAGGAAGACTTTGCGGTTTTTCCTTTGGGCTGTAGCGGTGCTTCCTGAATTTCGCAGATCACGCCTCCCGAGTTGTTTGTTTGTCGGGAGGCGCATGGTTTCCTGTGGGGAATGCTCTGTGCTCCGGAAGTTTGAAGTGCTTAAGTGCTTCCGAGTCCTGTTGCCTGACTTCCTGCGGGATGGTGAGTCAGGAAGTCAGGCACGACACTGCCGGTAGGGAGATCATCGTGTTTGAAGTGGCTGATCCCGGCACTATTTCTGGCAGCTATTTGGTGAGTACCGCATAGCAGTTTGGTGCAGTACTATCTGTTATTGGATTCCCCTTTGTCCTTGTTGCTGTTTATCTCAGACAGTGGGTTGTAGCTGTTGCTGGTGTTTGTTACGATGGGCAAACATTCAATGAAGCGCAGGCATGTGGAGGAATCTTCACCTTCCTCTTCTGGTTCCTCTTCTTCTTCTTCTCCAGCGCACTCTAAATGCCGCAGGGGAGGGGATGATGCCTGTATCAAATGCCTGATTATGGAGAAATTACAGGATTTGGGCAGGGGTGGTCGGCTCAAGTGCTCTGGTCCAGTTTTACCCTCTCACTCTTCCAGTTCAGATGAGGATTGGATGGGGGTGAGGAGCATAAAGGGAAATATGTTGATATTGTCATGTTGTCAGAATTGCTGCAACATGTGAAATCCAACAAGGGCTTTCCTGATGATGAGGTACCCTGCACGTCGGGGGGGTTCCTTACTTTACTAGTTTACAGAGTACGACACCAGTTGATGTGCCTGTTCATCCCTTTATCCATGAGGTATTGGAACGGGAATGGAAGAATCCTAATCACATTATGCTGCCCAGGTTTATGGCCAATTTGTATCCTCTCCAGGACATGTCCTCTGTCTTGCCTGACTCTATTCCAATCTATTCCTTCATGGCCAGTCTGGTGGGTTGCACCTCGTTGGCTGAGGACTCAGTTGTTAAGGACCCTGTGGATAAGAAAGTGGATGCGCCTTTGAGGAAAGTGTTCTCTGGGTCTCATCTGCCTCTGCGGGCCGGGACGTATGGGACTTATGTTGCTCAGGCCCTTATTTCCGATGTCAAGGCTCTTTTTCAATCCCTGAATGATACATCAGACTGTTCGGGACTTTTAAAGCATATCGAGAGGCAGGTGGAGTTCCTTTCGGATGTTTTTTTTGATGTTGTGAGGGCCTTGGCTTTTTCTGGGGGCGCCAGTGTGGCGGCTTGGCGCAATTTGGTTCTGAAGGATTAGAAAACTGATTCCGCTCAGAAGGTGGAATTTGCCTTTTGAGGGTACTATGTTGTTTGGGAAGGAGTTGGAGGGCAAGTTGCAAAATATTTTTAAGAAAAAGAAGCACTCCTCTTTTCTAAAGCAGTCCTCCACTGATAAGGGTTTTTCAAAACCTAAATCCCCATTTCATCTCCCTTCTTGGCGGCAGTTTTCTAGGGGTCACAGGAGGTTTTCTTCTGGCCGGGGTCGGGACAGGAAGGCAAAGTCCCCCAAGTGGAAGCCTCAGTCCTGACTATATGATGGACGTCAAAGGATTGTTGGTAGGCGGTCGGATTCAGTACTTTCTTCCGGCCTGGTTGCAGGCTACCTCCGATGTGTGGATTTTGGATATTGTGCGCCAGGGGTATCGCATCAAGTTCACAGTGCCCCAGCCAGATTCCGAGGTTTGTCCAACTCCACGGCCGTCCTATAAGTCAAAGAGGACGAAGTTGTCCCTGGGGATCAAGTCACTCCTGCGCAAAGGGGCGATTCAGATGGTGCCTCCAGTGGAGAGGTGGAGGGGTTTTTACTCTGATTTTTCTGGTGCCCAAATTGACAGGGGTCTTCCGTCTGGTACTGGACTTAAAGCCACTGAACAGGTTTGTGGTTCACTTGCCCTTCAAAATGGAGACTCTTCAGAGGGTGACTCCATTGGTTCTCCCGGGGCATTTCATGTGCACCCTGGATCTGCAGGACGCATACTACCATGTCCCAATTCATCCCTACTGTCGCCGGTTCCTGAGGTTTTGCCTCTGGGGCAGTCATTTTCAGTTTCGTGTCCTACCGTTTGGCCTGAGGTCTGCCCCCAAGGGTGTTCGCGAAGGTGGTGGCTCCATTGGTGGCTTCCCTTTATCTTCAGGGGATCATGATTTACCCTTACCTAGACGATTGGCTGGTCCATGCTCCATCTCAGGATCAGCTGCTGCTCGATCTTAGGGTGGTGTGTTTGGCTTTAGGGGCTCATGGGTTTTTGCTGAACCTTCCCAATTGTCATCTGGTGCCCTCTCAGGATCTGACATTTGTCAGGGCCCGCTTCAGCACGGACCTGAACAGTGTGTTCTTGCCGGACGTTCGGGCGTTCACCTTGGGTTCTCTTGCTTCCTGCAGGGGCACTCCTTTCCTGTTCACCTTTGGTTGTGGCTTCTGGGGCTCATGGCGGCAGCGGTGTTCACGGTCCCTTGGGCACAATTTCATCTCCGTCCTCTGTGGTTGCATCTGTTGTCCCATTAGGCTCCTCAGTCTTGGGATCTGGCACTTCTGGTTCCGGTGTCTCCTTCCATCCTCCCGGCTCTATGCTGGTGGACGGTGTCGGCCAACCTTTCCAAGGGGTTGCCATTGCAGCCCTCTCCTCCTGTGGTCCTGTCTACGGATGCCAGTGCTTTCGAGTGGGGGGCGACTATGGGGTCCGACTCACTGCAGGGTCGTTGGTCCCTCCAGGAGAGGAGGTGGTCCTCCAATTGGAGAAATCTGTCGGTGGTGTCTCTAGTTGTCATGGGGTTCCATCAGATGTTGTTGGGGCAGCATGTGGTTGTGCGTTCCGACAACATGGTGGCTGTTGCCTACCTGAATCATCAGGGGTGGATTCGGTCCCTGAATGCAGTGGTGGTGGTTCCCTTGTTTTGTTGGGTGGAGGAGCACCTGCTGTCTCTGTCAGCTGTTCACATCAAGGGGGTGGACAATGGGGTTGAGGATGCCTTCAGTCGTTTTCCCCCAGCCTCCCAGGAATTGTCTCTGTCTACGGTGGTCTTTCAGGAGATCTGTGGGAGGTTTGGTCTTCCCTTCCTTGACCTCTTTGCGTCCCAACACAATGCTCAGCTTCCTCGCTTTTGTTCCAGGGTTCCCCAGGTGGGGCCTGGGAGTGGATGCGTTGACTCTTCCTTGGCTGGCCTGTCTGTTGTTTGCATTCCCGCCCAATGCTCTGATCACTCGGTTCCTTGCTCACCTGGTGCGGGAATCTCGGGAGGTGGTGGCGGTGGTGCCGTTTTGGCCCCACAGGTCTTGGTTCCCCATTCTGAAGCTGTTAGTTGTTTAGGGTCCGAGGTTGCTCCCCTGCTTTCCATGTCCTTTGAGGTCGGCTCCCAGGTTGCCTCTCCTGAGGCTGCGGCTGTCGGTTTGGAGGTTGAGAGGCAGGGGTTGCGATGCCCGGGTCTCCCCGATCACTTAGCCTTGGCTATTCAGCGGCCTCGCCTGCCTTCAACTCTGAAGTCCTATGGTAGGCATTTGGGGAATTTCCATTGCTGGTGTCGTGCTCTGGGGTTGTCTCTGCTGGAGTGTTCTCTGTCGGTGGTGCTGCAGTTTCTCTGGGAGGGGTTCGAGAAGCGTTTGGCTATGTTCACCTTGCGGCCTCAGTGGGCGGCCATTAAGGCATTTCGTTTCCCTTAGGGGAATTTGCCAGATGGGGACGACTTGGGTTCCTGGTTGCTGTGGAGTTTTTCATTGTTCCATCCTTTGGTGAAGCTCTTGTACTCTTTGTGGGACCTTCACCTTGTATTGCGTGCATTGGTGGCTGCTCAATTTGAGCCTTTGGCTGAAGTGGATCTTAAGTTTGTCACCTTCAAGGTGTTTTTTTTGGTGGCTATCACTTCAGCCAGGCGCCTTGGTAAGTTGGGGGCTCTGATAGCACGGGAAACTTTCCTGTCATTTTCTGATGATGGGGTGGTCCTCTTTTGTTCCGAAGGTTCCTTCACAGTTCCATCGTTCACAGGAGTTGGTCTTGCTTGCCTTGAATGGGGATCAGTTGTTGGATGGTGATCTTCCTTGGTTCTTGTTGGATGTCTGTCGTGCCTTACGGATATATCTGGATCGGACTCCTCTTTTCCAGAAGTCAGGCTCCATGTTTGTCTCTTTTGGGGTTTCCTCTCGGGCGGGGAGGCTTCTTCTTCGTCCATTGGTCGTAGGTTGCGGCAGGTCATTGAGTTGGATTACTCCCTGTTGGGTTCTCCTACTCCTGTTGGGGTGCAGGGTCATTTGACTTGGGTGATGGCGGCCTCCTGGGCTGAGGTGCGGGGGTTTCCCTGTCTGAGATTTGTAGGGCAGCTACTTGGGCATCCTCTAACAATTTTTTGAGGCATTATCGGATCCAGAATTTTCTGGGTAATGATGCTAATTTTGGGTTGGCAGTATTCCGGGCTGTGCGCTACTGACTTCTTGCCTTTGTATTCCAATAAATCACTGGGTGTTGCTGTTTCTCTGTCTCCTGGTGGTTTGTTGTGGATGAATGCCGGTGTGCTGCTTGGGTATTCTCACTTGCAATCAATGGGACTGGGACAAGAGGGACCTGGGGGTAATGCCCTATTACTTACCGGTAATCTTCATTACTCCTGGTCCCGTTGTCCCTGTCCCATTCATTACTTCTCTCCCTCCCTCCCTGTCGGACGGCCTTCATCTGGGGGCTTGGTAGTTCAGGAGAAAGGCTGGGTAAGAACATTTTTGTACTCCCGGAGGGGGAGGTGGAGGGGGAGGGGTAGGGTCCAGCATTCCTTTGTTCTTTTTTTCTGTTGGTGAGATAGGACTATCTCACTTGTAATGAATGGGACGGGGACAACGGGGCCAGGAGTAACGAAGATTACAGGTAAGTAATAGGATATTTTCATTCATTCCTGTTAGACCACCTCAGAACGTGCAAAATCCAGTGACAAATTTACGTTGCAATACTGCTCTACTGTGCAATGTTCTACATTGAAATTAGATTTTTTTTCGTTTGTATCTTAAACGTGACCTCCTTGCATTTTCGAGAAGACCCCATTGTTATGGAACAAGTGTTACTTTGCCTCAGGTCAGACTAAAGCAATGTCTTGTACTTGGCTGGCTAACATTAGTTACCGTAAAGCTTTAATGCTTCTCGAATACCTCAGCAAAGCAGATAGGGGCCTGATGAAAGGAGATTACAACAACCCCTATCCAACATTCAGTAAAATGTCTACTAGCTTCCAATACATTCTTATTTGAAACTGAAGTACACCACTTTGTAGATTTTTGAGGCCCTATTCTATATAATTATGTTTTACACACACTTGATGGATGATCACCCATTTTGATCTGTAAGTATAGGGCCCCTATGTAATCTCAGAGACAGGAAATAGAGGAAATGCGATTACTATCAGGCTGCATATAAAGGGCACAGCTCCCTTGAAATACTCAGCTCATTTGCTTCCAAGACATGCGGGTAAGAACGTAATTTTCCCATATGAAAATTGTGGATTCTCACACCCATGAGATCAAGAAGAATTATAAGAAGGAGACTTTCTCTGCATGCGAAACAATGGATATCCTTTAAGGTTAAGAACATCAATGTTCAGGCTGGAGCAGGCTGGTAGATGTAGAACTAAAGACTGGTCCTCCTGTTCACACAACCTCGTTTATTACTTGTTCACTGATAGATCTTACCAGATTTTGAACTGGGAATATTTATCAGTCCCTCGCATGCGGACAGCTTACCTGATGACCTCCTTGTAGGTTCTCATACATGACAAATGGTACTCCTAAGAGCCCTGAACTTTGAACTCGCTTTGTCCTTATTTTCAACTGATTGACATCACTTCATAATGCTGCATCTTGAGCACACTGCTTCAAAGAACTTTCAATCATATTATAGCTTTCTACCTTGGATATGTCAGCATTTACAGACCCCTAAGAATTTTGCAGCCTGGGATGACATATTTTGCAGCAAAAAAGCAAAATTTGCAGTCCCAAACTTCAAACTTTGCGGTATTTCTGTGCTCGGTCCTTGGTCTGTTGCTGATGGACACTCTGCCAAGTCACAGTCCTGATTGAATGTCCAGCAGCACAGCGCCTCGGACCAGGAGGATTTCCGATGCCGGAGAGTGCAGAACTAAATTTGAAAAACCTGCTCTCTCTCTGGCATCTGACAACCTCCATTCCAAAGGTGCACAGGGCAGCAGGGGGTGAATGCAAGGGACGGGGTAGCACAGGTGACTCGGGCGTGGTGGGATTGGAGGTGGAAGAGGGACCAGAGAAGTGTCCCGGGATGCTTCTACGTGTTGCTTTATGGTCACTATTATCACTCCTCTTCTTCTCAGTAGTATTATTACACACAGCGAGTCCCTCTGCTGAACTCTGGAGCTGGCAAGAGGGCATGTGATATATCTCGTCCAGAATAAGTAGCATAAGGGCAGTATGCACCTTCTCCCACTTGGGGGTCGAATGGAGGGGGGGGGGGGCCTGCACACATAAACAGCTGTCCCTCCTCGACGGAGCTGACAGGAGTTACGAAATGTTGTGTTTGGTTTCTGTCCTGTAAATATGTTGTAAAAGCAGAACGTGCTTAAAATATTCTCAACTTGTTATTTGCCTTTGCCTTGAAAGTGTATCATGACAAACAACTGTGACCCACAGAAATACCCAAATCCGTAATTTCCAACCCCTGAAATATCTATTGATATTTGCAGATGTAAAATTAATAATAAAAACATGGACTCGAGCTGTCAAGGAGCAAGGGTCCTGTCTGACCATACACTACTGTGGAAAGGGAGGCAGAGTACAGTGTGGAAAGGAGGGGCTGTACCCTTTGGTGGGGTGAATCCATCTGGAAGGAGGGCACCTTGCCGCTCTGGCATGTGAAATCAACGCAGTACTTTGGGTAGTAAAGGAGTCAAGGGGCTACAGGGGGATGGTGGATCCCACGAGACAAAGGGCACTTGCAGGAGGAATGGCTGGGGAGGCAGGTATTAGCAATTTTAATGTATATTGTATTCCTAAACCACCTTTGTTCTGCTCATCTCTAAATTAGATGAGCAGCGCCACCATGTGGTAGACTGTTTTAAGTATGGTGTTGACAATTAGGTGCCGGTGCCGAGCACCGGAAACCAATTAAGTGCCGGTGCTGAGCGCCGGCTCAAATTAAGCACTGGGAAGGGGGCCTGAGGAGACAGGAAGGTAAGCAGGGAGCCGTGCCCAACCTGTTAGCACAAGAGCTGGGCCCTGTGAATTTACAGGATGTTATTAGACAGGAAACAGAGGAACCAAACACCTCTGCTGCCAGCTAGACTGTTGGTTACTCTCCTTCTATTGGCTCAGCGGGCAGCGCACAGCCAATAAATGGAGGACACGCCACAATTATTTTTAAAAAGACAATTTTTACAGGCACTTATGTAAAAATTTTAGGACTTTTAAAAAATGCTCATTTTGCCATTTTTGGGTGAATCGCAAAATCACCATATCCTTAGGAGGGCTGATGTGACTGAGATAAAAGAGCACTGAGGAAACGTTAGAAATTCACAGGACGAAGAGCGAAAGCTTAAAACATACAAAAAAAGTAAACTAACACATATGCATGATTTTATATGTAATTGTGTGAACATGGTTCGTTTATTCTATTTTATCCTATGAATTGTTTGTATATCCCCAACTTATTTTTTATCATTTAATACAATTTGTTGGCCCCTTTTAAGTACTAACAATTTTGACACGTAAGAAAACACAGAAATCTGAAGTGTTTTGCCCAGAATCGTACAATTAATTCAGCTCCGAAGTCTGGAATTAGTTGACAACTTAGCCACTATACTGTATCTTCTAAGCATTGGCCCAAGAGAGGTCATAAATTAGAAGCAAGATCCTCTGTGATGAGCTATAACTAAGAAATTGTGGAAAAGTTGCTAATAATTTCATGGGAGTTGAACCTCTGGTAGGGCATATGGGCTCTATACAGTTGTTGACAGTCCAGGCCAGACATTTCAAGGGTGAGAAAAGCACAGCACTAGCAGTGATCAGACTTTTTAATGATTGTACTACAGAATTTTGACGCTTGGACAGTTGTATGATGGCACCCCGCATGCATTTACCCTGCATGCCTTTACAACGCAGTCACTACCCCAACTGCGATGTTACCACGCATTACTTTACCACACAAGTCGTTACAACGACTTGCTTTAGGGGGCGCTGGACTTTGGAATAGCATAAATTACTATTCCAACTCCAGTCTACGCAACAGTAGGGAAAGTGTTGGACTTAAAAATCCAACACCAGTCCAACAATGTGCCCCTAAAGCAGGTTGTTGTAACGACTTGTGTGGTAAAGAAACATGTGGTAACATCGTAGACGGGGTACTGACTGCATTGTAAAGGCAGGTCGCTGTTGTGACTGTGGAGTAAATTATGTTTCCTGGCTTGGACTATCAAGATACCTGATACCGAGGACAGAGGCCCAAGGAACAAAATTTAGAAAGGTAAGTGCATATTGAGGAAGTATAGATTTACTATTGATAACTCCACATATATATATAGTCAAAGTATATATATGTGAACTTAGGTTTAGAAAATCAATGCCCTACTTACCTTTCACTATTTTATCCTTCGATATTGCGTCCACAATATTTAATCCCATTGAGATTCTGACCTCGATATTCCGGGGGCACACCTTTTTATGCATATGTTCAATATGAGTCTTTGACTTCCCTTCTTCTCCTTAGATGGCACCGGATAGCAATCAGTGTGGAAGGAAAGAATGTAACGTTAATTGTGGACTGCAAAACGGAACAATCGCATCCTTTGGAGCGCGGTGACAATCCAGTCATCAGTACGGAGGGCGTAACCCTGTTTGGGACCCGGCTACTTGATGAAGAAGTATTTGAGGTGAGTTTCCTTCTCTGGCTCATAATGGTTCATCAACACTTGTCTTACTGATATATTAGCTAAATATGAAAATACATAAACAAATATCTCTGATTTGAATTGTTATCTTATGTTTAGCCGTGCAAGACCTTCATCCACTCTTTGACACCATACTCAGGGGCATATTCTCAAGGAGTTATCGCCGAGTTATCGGCACTACATCGCAGCCAAAGTCGCGATAAATTTATCCCCCCATTCACAAGCCTGTGCTAACAGCCCATAGCACCAGTTTACCCGCGATAGCAGCCGCAAAAAACATTGCCACAGATGACTCCCGCAACTATCGCTAATGATATGCAGAGTAGGCGTTCCCGTGCAAAAAGCCGCGAAAACACCACTCCGCAACATTCTCAACGACCAGCCAGATCGGCGATAAGACCACAAAACAGGCGATAAGGCGCATTAGCAGCAGGAAATTAACATCTGCTCTGACCTGGTGCAAAGTCGGACCACAGCCTGCACCACAAAATGGAGCCCAGCCCAGAGCCACACCTGAAGGGAAACAGATGCCATGGAGCCACTGATAATGCAGCTCGGAGCCCCAACATGGCCACAACATCCACCGCCACCACCCCCAGGACCCCCCCTCCCCGGGCACCCCCTCTCCCCCGGCCAAAGACATGCCACATCAACTACACGGAATCATGTACCAAATAATCCGCCTGATGTCGCACAATCACATTTGGTGACATGCATGTGTCGTCACAAAAATGAGCATCACACATTCACCTTCGATGTAACAAATGAAAATGTATTCAAAGAAACACAGAACAGAAATGAAGACACATGGCGGCTCCCCTCGGGACAATCCGTAGGTCACAGCCTGCAAGACAAAAATCATGATGAGAAGGCGCACATCAAAGGACAGAGAGAGAGCGAAGGAGAGAGAGAGAGAAAGAGAGGGAGCGAGAGAAAGACGGACAGAGAGGGGGAGCGAGAGAAAGACCGACAGAGAGGGGGAGCGAGAGAAAGACGGACAGAGAGGGGGAGCGAGAGAAAGACGGACAGAGAGGGGGAGCGAGACACAGATAACAGAAGAGATGGACAGGGAGAGAGAGTGTCGACAATGCGCACCCAGGCCACACTGCTCACCTGCTGCCACCGGTGTGTCTCCAACCACGTGCCGGTATGTAGTGCAGTTCACCAGGTCACACATTTGAAACAGATCCGTCATCTGAAACAGAGTCCAGATACATGAATGGCAAAGTACATACAATTGCACAAGACATCATCGCCTGCCGCCCCTGCGCACCCAGGCAGATGCACCCCAGCCCCTCCTGCCGCCCAGCGGTGCATGCCCGCCCCTGCGCACCCAGGCAGATGCATGCCAGCCCCTCCCGCTGCCCAGCGGTGCATGCCCGCCCCTGCACACCCAGGCAGATGCACCCCAGCCCCTCCCGCCGCCCAGCGGTGCATGCCCGCCCCTGCGCACCCAGGCCTCACTGCTCCCCTTCCGCCCTTGGTGTGTAGCAATGAGGGCACACCACGTGCCACTGCAAGCCACATGCCCGGGGCCCACGGACATGTCACCCTCCACATCATGCAGCCCCGCTCCGCAGGCCACCAGGTCTCACATATGATTCTGGGTCTTGATTTCACCATGGCAGAGGACATACCAGTGCACCCGGCATCATCGCAGGCTGCACACCCGCTCAGCCCTTGAGGTGCCACTAACTCTGTGATCCGGGATGCGACGCCACGTGGCGGTAGGCCCGCGCTGCCCGCTGGCTCTGGCCTACACTGCGGGCCAGCAGGGCACACAAATCCCGAGCAGTCCGGACCGCCGGGATGGGGCATCATCGCAGGCTGCACACCCGCTCAGCACTTAAGGTGCCCCTACCTCAGTGCACTCAAAGTCACCGTCCCGTGGCGGTGTGCCTGTGCCGGCCGCAATGTATCCGGTGCCACCAAGTCTGTGTCCCAAAGTCATGGACCCTGTATGATTGGGTATCGTGTTGCGGATGCCATCATGTCACCTCCGGTCCTGGGGAATGTGATGTTGCAGGGCCCGAGGCCCTCCTGCCTACATTGACACCACACGGATGCACCCAGATAGAGAGTGGAAATGGCGTAGAGCACGTGCGCCCGGCCCTTTTTATTGGCAGGGTCACATGTCCTGGATGGGTGTGGTGTGGGTGTAAACCAGCCATGAGGGAGTGGCTGTGGCATGCTGACAGCTAGACCTGTGAGCAGCAGATCACTACAGGAAAGACATGGGACATGTGGCGTTGCCATCCCCCCCTGTGAGCGTAAGCGGAGTGGGCTGGCCTGGCGTATGCCAGTCCAGCGTAAGGGTGTGTAAATGACCCTGGGGCCCTGGGCGTGGTTCCGTACTGGGCTGGACAAGGAAGTAACTCATGCGTGTGTCCCTGTTGTTGTGTCAGCACCACCCGGACCGCATTCGGCAATGTGTCACCCTGTGACCCCTGTTCTACGACATGAGCCACATGGACGTAAGGGGAGTCCAGTGAGCCTACATTCATCCATACTTCCACACTTGAAAGACCATAGACATGACACATCTGTGTGAATATGAATGTTTAATGCACATTCAGTGGAGTGTTGCATCTGGAGCAGTACAGGGCCATGCAAACCCCACATGACGATGTTGTCCCGTGGAGGGCCAGCCAGGGTCCTTCAGGGAATGACAAGTCCAAAGGAAGAGGAAGAGTTCAGTCCGCAGTCTGATTGCTGTGTCAATGGCGATCAAACAGCATATGGCAGTCCATTTCGAGGTCCAAGGTGAGTGTCGCAGAGTGCATCGGGGGACAGTGGAAGGTGATGATGCAGAGGGCAGTACCAAGCTGAAGCCGGACCTATGGCTGAGATGCATGCTGCTGCGTCCTTCTTACCACGAGGGCAGAATTATCCGCATCTTCGTCCTCTGCTGTTTCATGTGCCTCACGTGTGGGTGGTGGTGTTCTGTCTCCAGCACTGTGTGGCAGTGACACATCAGTGGCCGGAGGTGGAAGGTCAGTCGCACTGTGTGGCACTGACACTTCAGGGGCGGAGATGTGGATGGAGTGGTGGCAGCAGCATGCATCCGCGCCAGGCCTTGTGGCAGCAATGCCATGAGGATGGTCCTGAGGTCGTTGAGGAACCCAGCTACCTCTCGCTGGTGTGCAGCCGTGGCAGCCGCTTGTTCCGCATTCGCCCGCTCCATGGTCTCCATTAACCTCCGCATGTTTCCCAACTCCCGTGTGACATCGCTAGAGCCACTCTGACTGGACAGTTGTTCTATTCTCTGAGTCAGGGCTCCAGCGATGTCAGCCATGATCCATTGGAAAGCATGGAGCAGACTGTGGGTGCCCGTTAGGGACCTTGAGTGGTCCCTGATGGGACTTAGACACCCACGTATGGCATCTACTTCGTCTGCCATGCGGTCGAAGCCCACCCACACCTGTTCAGCCAGATTCTCCTGGCACCCCAAGACATGGCGTTGGAAGGCCATGTGTTCTTTGTGGGGGTCCTGGGAGGCAGCCGTGGTGGTGGGTGCTGCCTGCTGTGTGGACTGTGCAGGGGGTGGGGTCTCCTCATAGCAGCTGGGCTGCCCAGCTCCTGGAAGTGGGCTGCGTAGGCTGTCCACGAACAGTTGGAGGGCGTCAGAGTCGAAGTTGTGGTGGTCATCTTCGTCATCAGAGAAGAGAGGGTCGGGCTGCTCTGTAGGAGGTGTTGATTCTCCCTCTGCAATGTGGAGGGGAGATGCAGCTTAACAATGTGTCCACATGTATGTTGTAGCATTGTACATGTTTTCATACAGACAGCATGACTGGGTACATTGTGGCTGTTTGGGAGGAGCTGCCTATTTGATGGGGGACAGTGGACATTTCGACAACAGACGTGTGTGTGTTTGTACTTGTACATTATCAACTCACATTTCCCTGCAATGCCAAATGTGATTGGCCAGTGTCTGCACCCAAGCGGCACCAGTTGTGTCCTGTGTTCTGTTGTAGGTGTTTTGCGAATTGTGTCACATCGTTGTCAATGTTGATGTGCTCTGCATGTGATGTGTGTGCTGCGTTTTGGGGGAGTCGCCCCTGCAGCTCAGATTTTGCTGCCCCTTATCCCTTTCATGCGGTGTGCCTTTGACTTCTGTGCTTGTACAGTGCTGACATGTTGCATACTTGGGTACATTGGTCTCTTGGTGGGAGTTGGTGGTCTGGGGCACGGTTTGTCCGCAGATGTGCTCTACTTAATTGTGCATGTGTGCCATTGTGCCCATCTCCCCCCGTCCCCCCAGGCCCTGGTCGTTACTCACCCTGTTGCTGTTGTGTCCGGTCCTGTTGAGCAGTGTCCGGGCCCCCAACTTCTGCCACCGTCTCCCCACTGATGACTGTGGACACCAGTTCCTCCATGTCATCCAGCTCCTCCTGTGGCGCAGGGCTCCCACCTCCAGTCTGCATTGCTGCCTTCCGGTTGTTGGCGAGTTTCAGCTTGGTTTTGCGCTTGACATCATTCCAGCGCCTCTTGACCTCGTCCATTGTCCTCTTCAGCACTCCGACTGCATTCACCTTGTCCACGATGGACTGCCATAGTCCATTTTTTGTTGCCAATGACACAGTGGAGGTGACGAACAGTTGTTGATGGTGTTCTATCACCTCCGTTATCAGGATCCTGTGTTCCTGCGGACTGAACCGCTTCTTCCTACTCTTCTTGTCCTTGCCCTTCCCTGACCCCGAAGTCCCAGACTGGTCCTCCGGGGGGCTTGTGGGGTTCTGGTTCTCCTCCGTACTTGCTCCGGCAACGTCCATTGTGCTTTGCTGTTGTTTGGCATTTATTTGTCTGTTTTTTTTCTACTTTTATGGTGATTGTTCCCGCCTGACGCGTGTGAATTGCAGGCCTGTAGCTGGTTTTCGCTGCTTTTTGTATCGCGCTTGGCCTCATCGCAGCTTTTTTTGCGTTCGTGTTTCGCATTTTTTGCGGCATGGCGTTGATTTTATCGCGGTCATTTGACACGTTATCTGGAGACTATCACATGGTGCCGCCGTGTTGTGAATACTTGGTTGTCACGGCGTAAATTTCCCGCGATAGACTGCGATGTTGGAGGTTGCGTTAAGTAACTTTTGCGATGGTTATCACACGTTCTTGAGAATATGCCCCTCAGTGTTCTGACTGAAACTAACCACAGCGAGGTGCGCTTTATTGTTGCCATAGAGTTAGCATTGTCAGCATCTACTGGTTAGTAGTGAGACAATGTACCAACCAATCATCAGCCTTTGAATGCCTTGATGCCTGGATGAACTGTCACTGGGACTTGCAACTGTTAGAGGTAGCAGTGAACTTTCTGATATGAAAATGCCAGTATGCTTAATAATCACCCATTTGACAAATTGTATTTGTTCTTGACGACTTGCCCTATTGTTTATTTTTGTCAGTCTTTCATAAGAACTAGTGCGAACATCATGAATCCTGACAAAATCTTCTTAATGCTTGAGTCAAAGAAAATTCTAATCGCAATTAATTTCTTTTGGTAAATAAGAAGGCATTTATTAGATAATCTGAAAGCTCCATTCTTGAGCCTCCCTTATTTTCCAAAAAATAAAATCTCTGCACCTCAATTTTTGAATCTTAAAATATCTGTGAGGTAATTTCAACAGTATGCTTCAATAGTCATATTACGTCAATCAGAATTGAGCGTAGTGCCCTGATTTTTATCAAGGCTCCTCAGTCTCCATATGGAAAAGCTTGAAGCAGACTGCGTATCAAAAAAAATGTAGGCTGAGCAAGATAACATTGACTATCTCCCTTGTCCAAAATGGACAATTGGAACAATCATAGGCAACCAAGACAAATCTTGGCTAACCTTTGTGTGCAATAGTGTCCAGTACCTGGACAATGGTGAATCCGTGCAGTCTCACCCTTGACATCGCTAGGGGCTCTCTCAAACCCACAGAATCTGGAGGAAAATCTGACCGAAAAAGTTCTTGAGAAAACTCACATATATAGGTCTGGTTCTTTCCTGAGTTGTATTATCAGAAGATCGCGTAAGCACGAAACAAAGGATTTTACTTTTTTTTCTACCATTGCTTTAATGCTGTTTTCTTTGGAGGCAACATTAAAGGCATCATTAGTTGTGAAAAAGTTTGTTCTTTTCTTCTTTACTGCATGTTGCAATAAACTGAATGTGTTTGTATAGACAAGCCAATTTCACTTTCTGTGGCCCCGGTAATCAAGTCATAAGTGTATTCTTAAGCTATAATTTTTTTTCCACAGGGTCTAATTTCATATGGTCCTTTCATTGCATAACGAGGTTCTCAACATAAGCTAAAACATCTATTTAGCTTTGCAAGAAAGGGCACTCTTTTTCTTGTCAAAATAACCAAAATGTTGTAGATACCTCAAAGTCCAAGTGGCTCCTCATAACGGTTAGATGGGCTACAAAAGTAGTTATATCTTATCATCATGTAAATACTAGGCAGAGTGCATTATTGTGCTACCTAGATCTATGTTGTGCTGATATAAGTCTTTATTTAAGTATGCACATTTTATGCTTCAAGCCTAGGCCGAGCACTCAGAGTGAGCACTTACTTCTATCAGTGTTTTTATGTTGTAATGCTAAAGTGTCCCTCACAAACTGTAAACCAGTGATTATTTGTAAAGAAATAAGTGTGGCTCCCAAAGTTTTCTTCAGAAACCTTTGTCAGTGCTATCAAAGGTCATAGTGCCAAATGCCAAAGCTGCATAGTCTTGAGTCCCCCTCATGTATTTTTAATTCACCACCAGACTCTCCCAGCTCCTTTATTTCACTCTTGCAAGTTCGTTTTCATCCCTGCTTTCTCCCTTTGTCACAGTTTTTCGCTTTTTTTCTTCCTTCTTCTTTCCCTCTACTGTGTTTTTCTTCCTTTGGATCAAGGTCTCTTGAAGGAAAACAAGCGCGGGTCCCAAAAAATGAGCCGGTGGGTCCCACCTTCATCCACAGGCTCAAAATGAGCCCTGATTTCAACCAAACAACATATTTCTCAATGATCCTATATGATTATTTAAAGCACTTACATAGGATGATATTTGAAAATAGAGTGCTATGAGATGATGTCTTAAGCTGGGCACATACGTCCATTTTGAGCATAGGTAAAATATAGTACAAAAAAATTGTTACAATACCTATGGAAACATTTGAGATTTAGATTGCAGTACATGTGATATACTAGCCCTTGCTACTGAGCAATGACCACACAGAGACATGTCGTAATACAGTACTCAGGTTATTTTAACACAGTTCCATAGAGTGCATTGGAGGCATGGAGGGTGGTGCTTTGAAGCGCGTTACAAGATACACCATACTGGAAAATGAAAATACAGGTGGTGTACTGCCAGTCATGGCAGGCAGCACTAGAGAGTGGTGAGTCAGGCAAATGGGTGGGGAACACATTAAATTAAAAAAATAAAAACACACTTACCTGCACAAATGTCCTTCACGCTCAGGTCCGGTTTTCGTCTTCTCCTCCAGCGCGGGACCCTCAACAACTCCGTAACCAATCCTGGTGCTGCTCTTATGCGCCAGGATTGGAGGGAGTGGCCTCTCTCGCCGCTGCTACGGACAATGGCGCCCTGCACTTGCTCTAACCCAGCTGTCTTCAGACAGCTGGGTTAGACCTTTCAATGTGAGCATGTCTATCTGGCCATTGCAAGACGGCTGGCAAAAGGGATATGCGTACTTTGAAAAGTGCCCAGGCAGCCCACCCTCCTCCCTGTTTCTATCACGCAACAAGCCCCGCCCCATCCTGATACTCAGTTCGGGACGGGGAGGATGAAAAATAAAATGGTATTAAATTAACTTTATTGCCATTTTATTTTTCATCTCTGGGGCTTGTTTTTGGGCATTTTGCTTAGAGGAGCCGCCCCTGCGTGCTACACTCATACAGAATAGTGAGATATACTTCAAATACTGGGACCTCAACTATGACTACCAATCACTTACATCCAAGCAACAGGACATTCAATGGTAGCATACGCAACAGAGTCCAGTTGTAAAGTCGGTACTGGTTGTCCAGTATATAGCACAGTGGCGGCTGGTGACATTTGAAAGTGGTGAGGCGTAAAACAATTCTGTTACTTCACTGCGGCGAGCGAGCGGGGGGCTCGGGGGGTTTCAAAATTTTGAAAAAAGAGTGGGCAAATGGTGCATTTTCAAGCAAACCAGAAGGTGTGAAGAATAGCTCAGTCAATACTACTGTTTAGAGTTGTGGGAGTTGAGAAACCTTATAGAAGTTTGACACATAATGAGAATGCTCTGGGAATATGGAACTAAAATGAACAACAAAATAAACTGCAATTTACTGGTACCGCAGTAGCACAACTATTCTTAATCACACTGGATAGAACCACAAGCTAACATGTACAATACCATGATTGACAGGGTGATGAATTTACTTGGACACTAGCGCTTAGGGAATGTAGCTCATCATTTTATCATACAATGACAATTGCTTCCTTAGGATTATAGTATCCCTCAGCAGCTCACTGTGGGTGACTCCTGTGGTAACAGCACAGCAGCAGTCACTAAGAGAGACGTCCTGGAGTAGGTCCCTTTGAGAGACTACAAGCAGCGTCCCACAGCAGCAGCTGTGAGAGGCTCCATGAAGACACGTCAATGACACTGAGAAACTCCTGCAGTATTCCTCCGCAGCTCACTGAGGGAGACTCCATGCCCTCTCCAGCAGCAGTCACTGTGCGAGGCTCCAGTAGCAGCATGCAGTGTCTGCAGTTCGCTAGGGAGACTCCCTACAGCCGGAGCAGGCTCCGTCCACCTCCCGCCAGAGGCTCTTTAGGAAACCCTCTAGTCTGCCCCAATATCATGTGGCAGACTCAGCCTCACTGGGAACCACCGTAGTAGTCACAGGCGATCCAACAGGGAACCTCGTGCAGCCACCTTACAGAATCCTCTGAACCTGTCCCATGAGCTCCCTGACACGGGTGCTGCTGTCCTCTGAACACACTGGTGCAATTCCCTCTCTGAGGTGCACTCGTTCCTTGCCGGAGTTCACTGTATGATGCACAGTTCTGACATCAGCATTTGTGCCTGGGACAGTGCTTTTAAGAGCTGACTTGTCTGACCAGTATTTCTTGTATATAAATTGAAATGCATGTTATGACGCAGATACGATAAATGCGCTGCTGAATTTATTATTCATGGTGCAATATTGTTTTAATTAGCTTATCCGGAGTTTGTTACTGCATTCCCAACGCTCCTATACAGAAGTGGGAAACAAGTGTTATTTTTTCCATCTGCACACAAGTTCAGGTATTTTACTGTGTGTAAATACGTGGGTTAGGCGACCCAAGTTCTTTAATATTCTATCATTTTGAGCATTCTTACATGCATTGTACAGGTATACAACGACAAAAAACGAGCAAACCAACAACACAGTGATTTGTTTCAAAATCGAAACACAATTCGCTTATAAATACAAAACAGTTCATTCAACACTTAAAGCACAGACAAATTATTTAAAATCAGCTCATTACACAGACCAAGTCCATTAATATCCAGGTAGATACATAAATCATGCAACTACTAGTCATGACCTGCACCTCTTCCCATTCATGCAATTCTTTCATTTTGTTGTCAGAGTTTCACGTTTCTGTGGCCTCTTTCGTCTGCTCGTTGAACTTGATATGTTAAGTCTCCCGTGGTTGAAAATCCAGTTTATTCAGTGCTTCTCGCTGGGAGAGTGAGAACTTTCTTGGGGGCATATCATCAAGGCCATGCGATAATTATCGCTCAGCGCTCTTAGCGCGAGGATAATTATCGCCGGCCAACTCTGAATTTTATCGCGGAGATAGCGTGCTATCAGCAACGCTTATCTCCAAAGCGATAAAATTCAGAGCGCAAGCTGCCAATTGTGCGATTATTGCTGGAAATACAGCGATAATCGCACAAGGTTTGGCGATAGCTTGCTGATAGGGCAAGACATACTTGGCCATGATATCCACCTTACATAGGATATCATGGCTAAGTCAGTCTTGAAGCAGGCGTAAGGAAAGTAGCGATAACAGAGGCTATTGCTACTTTGCTTGTCGCTCTGCAGGTTAGCGTGCCCATTGATAATCGGAGAAATGTCGCTTAGCGACATTTCTCCAGTTATGTCAGGGCAGGAACGCCCACTTTGCATCTCATTAGAGATGCAAAGATGGGCGTTGGGGGAAAGGGCGATAATGCAAGGATTCACGCGATAGCATGACCTTGCTGATTAGGCGATAAAATTATCGCCGCTTTCCGTCAGAAAACGGACGCTAAAGCGGCGATAATTTTATCTCCGGGGCTTGATGATATGCCCCTTGGTTCCCCCTTAATGGTGTGGTGTGCTATACTAAAACTGCGAACTCTCAAGTTCCACTGGTGTATTTTTATTGGGAACATCATTAATAAAAAAAAACTAATTCTGTTCCGGCAGCATATTGAGGGCCCCATATACACAGCGAGAAAGACTGAAAGTAAAGAGTTTCCCTAATTTATCGTGTATGTAACAGCATTCACATAGCACAAAGCTTGCAGCATTTTACACAGAATGGAGCGTGTGAACTAGGATGCTGAAAGTTATCGGGTGTTCTGTCACACTTGAAGAATAGATACAAAAGGATATTTGTGGAGGGGCAGACTTAGTTAAATAAAAAGACATTCGGGACAAACATATGAGAAGTCGGACGAAATCGCGGTAGAGAGGAAAGGAAGAACAAACTCTTAACTAGTACAACAGCTAAAGAGAGAGAAATGACTTGGTGAACTTACTCTCTCAGATGGATGAAAATGCCTAACTTTACCGCTGCCCAGATTGAGATACTGGTAAATTACGCCAGCAAGCTTAAACATTACAGAGAAGCACCATAAATATACGAACGAGAGTGGTAAGGGGAGAACATGAGACATAATTAGGGGTCATCAGAGGGTGTGTCAATCTCTCACGGGGGTCATAGTTGTATCCCTTTAACACCAGTCATGCAAAGTCATCTACATGTGAGTTGCTATCTTGGGGATCTTACATATGTTCACATTGCGAACATGCATGGGTCGCTGTAAAAAGACAGGTAATAGGTACGTGTTAATGTGGTCCTAGAAATATCGTACAGGATAATTATACACATAAACAGTTCTAAACATCTAGGCACTGTACCGTAGTTCGTGCACATATATAAGAGAAAGCAGTTTAAACAACCCCACGCACACAATGCATATGGAGTCGTGTGTACGTTTTCAGTGGAGTCACATGCACCAGCGGCTGAGCATAAATATCTCCTCAGAAGATGTAGTCAATATTTCCACTTGAGGTCAACATCAGGGGAGTGGGAGAAAGTACCCCTTCTATATATAACACGCGCAAGAGCTTCCAGGCACATGTTGAACCCGGAGAGCGCTACCACGGCTCAGACCGCGCTTGGAATCTTGTATTTTTGCGCAAACATTCACGCGCGCCTTTTGGTGATAAGTTTTGCACTCCATTCTCACACCAATTGTGTATATTAGTACATATAGCATATGCACATATTGTGAATCACACCCATTAAAGAATGTATTTTTCGCCACGTTCAGTCGCGGCCGGCAAAATGGGCGGGTGGGTTCGCGCGCGGGGGGAGGGGGGGGAAAGAGGGAAGTGGGACGCAGGGACGGTAATCTAATTTATATAAAATAAAAAACTTACCTTCCTCCAGTTCTGCGACCGCATCACGCGCCTCAGCTCCTGCTGCTCTGGAGTCCTGGCACGTTGTAGGCAGCCTCCCTCCTCCTGCTCCCCTAAGCCAATCACAACGCTGCAATGGCAGCGTTGTGATTGGTGAGGCGCAGCGGAGAGCGCCCCAGCCGGGCCATTTTCTCTATGTAGGCTGCATGCAGCAGCCTACATAGAGAAAAAGGGGGAGTGCGCATGACTGCTTTGTTCGGCCCTGGGGCCGACCAAACAGTCAGTACCCACAACAGTGGGCAAGCCACTCCCCCCCTGCCCTCAAGCGGGACCGCCCACCCGCCCTCCCACAACCAGGCACTCCAGGCACTTCTGCTTTCTCGCAATGCGAGAAGCAGAAACAGAAAATGGTAGTTTTACCATTTTATGTTTCTGCCTTCTCGCACAGCGAGAAAGCAGTGGGGCGACGCCCCCATGGCGGAGCCGCCACTGATATAGCAGGTGCAACAGAGTTACTATTTGGGAACCCATTTGCAACATGCTTCTCGTTCACGAAGCGGTGCAGTGGTTCAGACCTCATTCGTCAGTAAGATCTACAATTTCGTGCTCATATTTTTTCTTCATCCTCCACAAGTACCGGCTCACCAAGAAATGCCACATAAAGACATACTTTTAGCAGCCAGCATTCACAATGACATAAACAGATGCCATCACTGAGGGCAAAAGTGGCAATCACAACAGACTAGCAAAACACCACACAGACACACAAACGCGCACATTGTCTTGGAATCAAAAAATCACACCTGCGAAACAACTGTTTTATTCTAACTTTTGTTCTAACTGACCGTGTTTTCAGACTAAATTATCACTTTATGAGGCGCACACTGTTGTTTCTAAAGACCACAATCTTTTAAACTGTTTGCTATATCTAGAGCAGTGCACTTATGATTCTAAAACCTGCACTGTTCTTGTTGTCTGGCCTAACTTCACGCCAACAAGACAACCCAGCTATAAGTAGGCCTTACTTGAATAATACACCACATGCATGCATATAGGCTCGGTTTGGGGAATAGCTGGTGAGTGCTGTAGCATCAACCCAAGACACACCAAGCAAACACCCACTCAGTACATAATAGACAGGTCATACCACATGCACCCAACACAACACTGACTTGATGAAATGTCTATTTGCCAAGACACCCAAGCAACTAAACACAACAGATTGATGTAAATCCCCAAACAGTTAAAAAAGAGCACCAATATTAAGAAAGAACTGCTGCTATACTGATGCTGATACCATACCATACCATAGCATACCATAGCATACCATAGCATACCATACCATACCATAACATATATTCTCAAAGCCCAGTATAGTGGCACGGATATATGAATGAGCTATACAGAGGCACAGTGCAGGGAGACAGACAGCTGCCCCAGTATCCCGTGTCCAAGGATTTCCCAGGAGAGAGCCAAAGGTCGGAAAGATTTATACATTAATGTGGGGCGGGTTAGGTCCTTTCAGATGGTAATTAGATTCCTGGCAGCGCTGTGGCTCCCTCACTGCTTCTGGCAGGCAAGCCCTGGGAAATGGGCTGCAGAGAATCACGAGTGGGCGGAGTGGAAAAACCAGTGGGTACATTACAGCCCCGGATTGGGCACCCTTGTTAACCCTAGCTATGTGGCTCCACATTTGTGGGTCACTAGCAGCAAACATCACAGATTGTGTTTGAAATTTAGTGTGACTGTGTTCCACAGATTCTTCGTATAAAGCTCCTTATGCATAGAGGCATTCAACCAAATGTGTTCCCCCAGTGCTGCTTTTTAAAAATAAAACGAATACTATTCTTAATAGCACGGCTATGATTTGGATGTTTTTGTGTTGCCAGCTATCTGCATTCTGACTGCTTCAGTGAGCTTTCAGTTACTGTAATTATTTTAAAAAGTGGCGGATTTTGGGAGGACAAGACACCAGTATTTTGTTTTTTATTTCTGATTTTATATAGCACTGCTGTTATCGGGGATCTTTACAGAGAATAATCGAATAGAGAGGGAACTCTGTAAATACATAGAACAATGCAATATTAACTGATGGGTGGATTAAGATCTGTAAAATACTGTTAGAAATGGGGTCTCTAGTTGGCAGTGGTTTGCACCCTGTCCAAGTAGGGACCTTCACTCTGGTCAGGGTTAGTAAGTTGCACAGCTAAGATAGCCCCTGCTCACCCCCTTGGTAGCTTGGCACGAGCAGTCAGATTTATCTCAGAGGCAATGTGTAAAGCATTTGAATATATACGCACACAGGAACACAGTGAAAACACTGCAAATGGAGTCTACACCAGTTTAGAAAAATAGCCAATATTTATCTGAACACAACAAGACCAAAATGATAAAAATCCAAAATACACAAGTGAACATATGAATTTTGCAAGAATAAACTAAAAATACAGTTCCTTGAAGTCGTGGTTCGGTGTTGGGAAGACCCGCAAAACAGTACCTTTGAAAATGATGAGACCTCGGGGACCTCGCTACGAAATGCAAAATAGAGGCGTCGCTGGTGTCGGCGGGCGTCGGTTCTGAAAATCATGCGGAAGTCTTTGAGGCCTTGGCTGCACACGCATTGCAGATTGATCTCTGCGATGTCGAGGTCAGGCACACTGGCGTCGGCGGTGCCGGGCCTTCGATGTCGTCATGGTCGATGCGTTGTGTTCTTCACGAGCGGTGACCACTACTTTGGTGCAGGTAGCACGCGTCGTCAGTGCTGATCTGCTGTTGTCAGCAGACCCGGGGCTGCAACGTGAGATGGGGTGATGCATCGTGCTCTTCACATGTGGTGCCCTCAGCCACGGTGCAGGCAGCAGCATCAGAGAAGAAGCCGGGGTCGATGGCGCTGTCGTAGCAACACTAGGGGCTGCGATGTAGTCGAGGCGGTACGTCGCGCTCTTCACAATGATGGCATGAAGCGATGTTGTCGGTGAGGCCGGGGCTCCGATGTTGTTGTGGTCGATGCGTCACATTCTCGGCGAGTGGGGACCATGGCTTTGGTGCAGGCAGTGGAGTCAATGATGGCGTCGGAGCAGTTTCTTTTGGTTTCCAGCACACCACTCTGCTCAAGGGCTGGTAACCGGATTTGGCACCTCTTGGCAATGCAGGGCTCTCAGCAGAGGAGACCTAGTGCTGGAAACAAGTTGTAGATTAAGTCTTTTCTGCCCCTGAGACTTCCAACAGGAGGCAAACACACACAAGCCCTTGGAGAAACTTAGGATTGCAGGATGTAGAAAGTAATTCCAGTCCTTTTACTGCTCAAGACAGAAGCAACAAGCAGAAGGCCAGCACAGCAAACCAAAACAGCAAAGTGGCAGTCCCTCCTGATAGCTTATCCAGCTCTTCTTCTTAGCAGAGTGTTCTCAGTCCAGAAGTGTTCTAAAGCTATGGTGTAACAGCTCAAGTACTTATACCAGTTTCTGCCTTTGAAGTAGGCAAACTTCAAAGGAAAGGCTTCATAGTGCGAGAGACCCTGCCTTTCCCTGACCTAGCTTCAGACACACTACAGGGGGTTGGAGACAGCTTTGTGTGAGGACAGGCACAGCCCTATTTAGGTGTCAGTAACAACTTCTCCAACCACTATAGCTCAGTAAGACTCATCAACCTGGTGATGGGCCATCAGGATTATACAGGGCACACCTCAGGTCACTTTGTGTGACCGTCTAGAGTGAATGCACAACAGCCCTTCTGTCACCCTCCCTCAGATTTGGATGCCACAGGCAGACAGAGGCACAGAATGGCAAAGCAAGAAAATGCCTACATTCTAAAATTCAAAAAGAACAATTGATGGACAGAATGCAGAACAATGTCATACATTCACCCCAGTACAGAGATCTGGGCCTAAGTCCATCGTTTTTTTGCTCACCATGCCATTCCAGTTTGAACCCAGCCTTATGCAAATCAGTCTTGACCCTGTGTCTTCATGGGAACAGTCCAGCCCGAACTGCCAAGCCAGGTCCTCCCTGGACTGGAAACAAGCATCCTAGGACTGGTTTCGGGGTTTCACCCCTCATCAGCCAGGATAGCTTGACTCCAGTGGCATGGAGAGCACAGGACCCACGTTTGGGCATACCTGTCCCACTCGGGGTGACAAATGCAAAAGAACAATTGATGGACAGAATGCAGAACAATGTCATACATTCACCCCAGTACAGAGATCTGGGCCTAAATCCATCGTTTTTTTGCTCACCATGCCATTCCAGTTTGAACCCAGCCATATGCAAATCAGTCTTGACCCTGTGCCTCATGGGAACAGTTCAGCCCGAACTGCCAAGCCAGGTCCTCCCTGGACTGGAAACAAGCATCCTAGGACCGGTTTCGGGGTTTCACCCCTCATCAGCCAGGATAGCTTGACTCCAGTGGCATGGAGAGCACGGGACCCACGTCTGGGCATACCGTCCCACTCGGGTGACAAATGCAAAAAGAAGGACCTGGCTTGGCAGTTCGGGCTGGACTGTTCCCATGAGGCACAGGGTCAAGACTGATTTGCATATGGCCAGGTCTGAACTGGGGTGGCATGGTGAGCAAAAGAATGATGGATTTAACCCAGATCTTTTGACTGAGGGTGAATGTTTTGATTTGTTCTGCATTCCGTCCATCAATTGTGTGTCTTTTGCTTTCTCGCCCTAAGTACACCGGGTATGCCCAGACGTGGGTCCCGGGCTCACTGTGCCACTGGAATCAAGCTATCCTGGCTGATGAGGGGTGAAACCCTGAAACCGGTCCTAGGATGCTTGTTTCCGGTCCAGGGAGGACCTGGCTTGGCAGTTCGGGCTGGACTGTTCCCATGAGGCACAGGGTCTGCGCACACAGACACTGAAGTGGCAGATCCGAGACATGTTTGCAGGGATACTCATGTAACTGGCACAATCAGTGCTGCAGGCCCTGAGCACACACAGTGCACTTTACTAGGGACTTACTAGTAAATCAAATATTCCAATCGTGGATAACCAATTACAGATACAATTTACACAGGGAGCACTTGCACTTTAGAACAGGTCTGTAGTGGTAAAGTGCCCAGAGTCCTAAAACCAGTATAAAGGAAATACAGCACACAGCCAAAAAAACAGGAGATAAGAAACAAAAAGACAAGAGAAAAGCACACCCAAGATGCCAGGTCTAACAAATACGTAAAATAATGCATAAGGTGGGCCCAGGTGGTGAGGAGCAGTAGCGTAGCAAGGATGCATGGGCCCTAGTACAAGCATGGGAAAGTGGTCACTTTGGGCCCGATTCACAGAACTAACTTACGACAAAATCCTAAACTTACTACCATTTTGGTATTCACAGAATGAACTTACTCATTTTGGTATTCACAGAAGGCACTTACACATTTTGTGTGAACTTACACATTTTGTGTAACTTACTCATTTTGTGTAACTTACACATTTTGTGTAACTTACTCATTTTGTGTAACTTACACATTTTGGTATTCACAGAAGGCACTTACTCATTGATGAGTAAGTGCCTTCTGTGAATACCAAAATGAGTAAGTTCATTCTGTGAATACCAAAATGGTAGTAAGTTCATTCTGTGAATACCAAAATGAGTAAGTTCATTCTGTGAATACCAAAATGAGTAAGTTCATTCTGTGAATACCAAAATGGTAGTAAGTTCATTCTGTGAATACCAAAATGAGTAAGTTCATTCTGTGAATACCAAAATGAGTAAGTTCATTCTGTGAATACCAAAATGGTAGTAAGTTTAGGATTGTGTCGTAAGTTAGTTCTGTGAATCAGGCCCAACGACTGCTGTTGGGGCAGTAAATTACAATCATTATCAGGGTTCAATGCGCCCCTCAGGGGTTTGTCCCCGGTGCCACTGCACCTGCTGTACCAATTGTAGCTACACCCCTGGTGAGAGGTTTGGAGTTAAATCACAGATATGACATCAGTGTATGCAAAGGGAACAGATACAGATAAAGGTATTTTACATGGTTCTATTTCTGCATTTACTTATACACCACAAGCCAAAGTGCTGCTTCTCAGACACTTCAGAGCTCTAGTTTGGCATCATAATGCCACCATATTATGACAAAGTCTTACTTTACTTTCTTAAGAATTATAAAAGTCGAACTGACATCGTATTATGGTAATTCAACTGTCTTAAAAACATCATATTTTATTCAAATTATTTTAGGTTAAAGCGATTGTTACTAATGACACGCAAAATACTGGTATCAATAAATATAACCTTTACATCTTAAATTTTTTTCTAAAGATTTTTTTTATAAAATTTTCTATTTATGTGTGTTTGTTTCTAAATGTGTGTTGACTATATGAAAAAATGTAGGTGTCTGTCTGAGCGTGAATACAGACCTGCCGACTATCCAATGTCATGTGGTCCTCTTCTTCGAGTTCGGCCTTTTGACCCCCAAACGCTTTGCATTCTGAGATTCTGGGACATCTAGTTCAGCATTTTCCCATCGTAAACATGGGTCTACAAATGTAGATTTTATTGTAACTTAGTTTAATTTTAAAAAAGTGGTTACTATTACATACAAGTTTCAAACTTTAAAACCGCATAAAAATACGTAAAATATGCATGTAAGAAATTGTTCCATGCTGTGGTAAGCCACAAGTGCTTTTCGAATGCAAAACTCGGTAGATACATACTATAAACAGAATGTAAAATGACTTTGTCTGCCAGAAGCACATTATTGCAAACAGCCATCATGAGCCTACAAGTCCCTGCACGCTTACTGCGCTTGATTCAAAGCTAGGTCTGGTTAAAGGCCACACTCATGGTATGAGCCTAGGATATGGCTGTGAAATCCAATTAAAGTGCTGCCATCGTCTTAGAAAATTATTTTATACATGCAGTGCCTATTTTGTAAAAGGTGCCCAGAAGCCAGCGGCGAGCGTAATTAAATGTCGGGGTACCAAATACCAAGCCTGGAAAGCCTTGATTCCACCACATGCCTCTTTCAACCACCAAACATTCCTTCCCCTCTTATCCCTCTCTTACTGGATCTTTTTCATGCTTCCTTACTTCCTTTGTCACAGCTTTTCCGTCTTCATCCTTCTTTTCCCTTTAGCGTGTTTCTCTCTTGCATTCTGAGTCAAAGTCAGATGAGGAAATATGAGTGCTGTTTCCCAAAATTCAGTGCTGATGGGCGCTACCTGCAACCAACGGCTCAAATTAAGGACTGTATATAGGTCCAATGGGAAGTCCACTTCATGTACATCTAGTCTAACACACATCGTAAAAACTGTGGAATCACGAACCAACATTCCACACACTTCACAAATCTAACAACATTTCCTGTCAGAAAAAGGAAAATTGATGAGCATCACCTCAATATTTGCAAACTGACATTGAGGTGTAAATTTGTAAAATTGCAATACAGCCTTGACTAGTTAAACCATGCTGGTGGCATTCGGCAGCACATTACTCTCAGTGGATCTGCATATAGTGTTTGTGCTGAAGTAATGCATTCATATTGTGATATGCCTAAGCTAGTGATTGGCTCCCCGCCTAAACGTTCCCACTGAGAAGACAAGAGAAAAAAACATGGGTGGAACATCTTTCTCTGTTCAAGCAGACAAATTATGGAATTCACTACCCACATACATAAGATTCAGTGACACCCATCTTATCTTCAGAAGATTAGCCAAGAGCTGACTCTTCCCCACATAACTGTTCCTCACAACAGTATTCACAGACATGAAAAGCTATGCTTCTCACAGCATAGAGATGAAGTTGTCGTCATACATGTGTCATTGTTCATTGAACCCTGCTTCCTGTTATAAGCATATACATTTATATAAGGGGAAAATGTCGAATTACACCACAAGATACATGTGTATTTAAGACAATGTCATAATTGCTGCTTCTATGTACGTATAGGTGCACACATAGAGGAGTTTATGCCTGCTACCAAAACTTTAAGAAGTGTCGTGAAAAATTAGCATGCTTCACCACAAGAGAAATGCGCATGTCCAACCATGTAAATATTGCTGCTTCTATGCACATATGGGTGTTTATATAGAGGGGTTTTCTTCAGCCAATAAAACCTTACCAAGTATCATGTGAATATATATATGTATAAGAAAATTTCAGTTTTTTGCAATTAAATAAAATCCTCCTTTTAAACTTTGTCTCATCCCTCTTCTCTCTGACTAATCCCAAACCTTTCTGTCTAGTATGAACTCCTACCCACCCTTCTAAAACATTCACCTCCTTACTACTTCTCCTTTTCAAATCCATTTCCATCATCCTATCCCTACTCTAACCTCTACGAAACACACAAGAATTTCAAGAGTACAAACCTAACACAACTAATGCAAAAAAAAACAAAAAAACCTTAACTAATCGACTATTAACCTCTAATCTTTGGTTCCAGAGTAGTGTGCTCCTTGCCACAAAGTGCTTCATTCAACGCCTTGTCAGGGGTAGTAAGCGCTTTATAAATACCATTTACCATGTACAATTGCAATATACATTCTCATTATACAGGCCTTGGGCACAGGTGTAGCTAGCTATCCATAGTGCTGTTTTAGCAGTAGCAATAGGCCCCAGGATTGTATGAGGCCATTTGCCCCCTTGTCCTAGACAGTAGCTTTTTCCTTTTTCCTTCCAAAGGGGGTTGGGGTGGGGGGGGGGTATTTTCCTTGCTTGCATTTGTCCCAGTGGCACTTTAGCTACGCCCCCTTTGGGTCATTCTTACCTGGCTACTGTGTAGTCAGAAGCAAAGATTTCTCAAGATAGGCCGTGTTATGATGACGTTCAATTGAGCCCATTCTCTCTTATAATACACATGCCAATGTGAATTATGAATAAACTTATTCCAAATAAAAGATTTTATTGGGCCCAATGGGTCGAATTCGTTTCGAGTGCCGCAGAAGGAGCACACACGCCAGTATCTTCCCACGAGCACACATTAACACCCACACACAACTTATTTAAAACATTTTCCATTCCTCCGAGAAACTGCATCAATTCTAATCTTGCAGGGATCTTCGTATGCGGTCATCTTTTACAGGGGTGCCAGCTGACCAGCTGGTACATTTCTTTCCCAAGGTGGACTGGATTAACGCTGTGCCTTGTTTATAGTGTCTTCTGCCGTCTTCCCTTCGTTGTGGGTTGCAAAACATTTTCAAGAATCCCCGCGCTTTTGTTTGTTTTCAGTCTCCCTGAGGGCAGATCTTACTTGCAGATAATGAACATGGGAAGGGCCTGTCGGCAGCGAACATGTCCAGGGCTTGCACACATGCACTGCCTGCTGTCTGGGCAAATGCCCTTCACAACCAGGCGGCTAAAGAGGGTGGGAAAAGTCAGAAGCGAGGGATGGAAAAACAGGAGGAAGGAAAAACTGTCCAAAGGAAGGAAACATTAGAACAACTGCCCTGTGGGAAAATATGAAACCGCATTATACGCTCTGTCCAACTGGTTAGTCATGCAGACGCTGCAAGAATGGCTGATTGAATACTTATGTAGTTCATTTTAACTGAACGATCATGCTGTCTGTAGTCTTTTTTTTTTTTTTTTTGCCAAGGAAATGGAGATTTTATTTTACCTCTAAAAGTGGGAGTACTAACTAAAAAAATTGGAAAAAGTAAAATCATTTGTCTTCCTATTTTATAACAGACTTTTTTTTTTTTTTTTTTACAAAACTCTCTTGATTTGGTCCACAAAACCGTTTTCTTGTTTTTCTTCTTTTTTTTTATTGTTGAGCAGAAAGAATAAATACATTGAGTAGTTGCTTAAAATGAAGTAAAAAGAGAGAAAAGAAAACATTTTCCAATTTATTTCAATCTGATCCAAATCAATTAGCCATGATATGTACAAAGAATTCACATTATTGGCTTTGGACAGTACAAAGTGCAATAAATATTCAAAGTGCAAAGTGCGATATAATCGGTAGAGCCTGATTTAGGTCTGTAGTCTTTTGTTAATTTTCTAAATAAACATGTGGATGTACAACTTGCAATTTTACACGGTAGAGTCCCAGTTCTCTCGTTTTCAAATTCAAAATTTGAGCTGCCTATCCCGTGAAGGCTTTTTCTTTGAATTCTGGTACTTGTAGTTCGGTTTTACCCCTTTATAACTTCAGGAATGCAGGGACCGGAATAAAAAGAAAAAACCTTGAAGTTCTTTTTTGGTGTGTTCTAGTCCTTGCCTCTTATAGAGTTTTTGATGTCCGTGACCTCCTGGAGGTTAAAAAGCACATTATGAGTATGCATTGTGGTATCCAGGGGCTCTATGGGGTGATACTATGATTACTTTGAAATCTGGCTTCTACTTGCAATGTTATCTGATCAATTGTCCATGTATGGCAGAAAACTAAGGGCTTGTTCCTAATTTAGATTCCCGCTCCTAACGTGACAACGATCCTTTGCCAACGCCTGTGTTTCAGTCTTACTTCCATACAGATACTCCACATGCAGTGAGGTAGGCATAATGCACAAGGGAGCTGCTAAACTAGGCCTGCTGGATGTATTGCTGAACAATGCTCAAGTAAGTCTATGAGAGCTCCAGCCGGACAATGTTCAACTAATGCTAAAAAAGCTCCAGTTGAACAATGGACAATGCTCATGCAAGCCTATCTTGTGACTAGCTGAACAATAATCAGCTAATGATCAACTAAGCCAATTGCAGCTTCAGACCAACAATGTTCAACCATGTCTATAAGTGCTCCAGCCGAACAATGCCCGATTATGTCTGTGAGCATTTTCAGTCGAATAATAGCCAACTATGTCTGGAAGTGCTCCAGCCAAACAATGATAAGATGTGCTCCAGTTGAACAATGTTCATCTGTGCCTACAAGTGCTCCAGTAAAACACTTCTGAAGTAAACCTATCAGACCTCCAGCCAAACAGTCTTCAACTTGAGGGCATTTGTGGCAGAATATTGAAGGTGGAACATTGGCTGGAGACTACCAAGTGCAAGGTGTAGACTCTAGTGGAATGGGCTGCAATGACCCAGGCTGCCCTCAGTGACATGGATGTATTTAAACAGAAGACAGTGAGTCCATGAAGCTCCTGGAGGGGGAAATCGAAATGCTGGCTTGTCTTCTGAGGAACACCCATCTTAGTGTGCGTTTGGTGTACCAGAGGATGTAGAGCAAGAGGTTTCTCCTGACAAGACGAAATAGGTATTAACTTTTTTATTGCATTTGGAATCAGAGACTGAGAGGACTTGATATATAAAGCTTATAGGCTGTCCACCAATTAGAAGTAGGATGCCTCCTCCGATGATTCGGTGCTTGTAACGGTGGAATCTGAAGATTGGAGACATCAGATTCTGTATACAGTGATAAAGAAGACAATGCTGGTACCGGTGGAGAGGCGACTGTTGTTTTTTTCCGGATCTAAATCTTCACACTTTGGCTGGGAATGAACCCTAGACAGCAATTAAGCTAGAAACACTGGAGAAGAGACCTGGCATCTGTGGGCTTTCCTGTGAGGGTGAAAGTGGTGCATTATTTGTTTTTTCACATGCAAACTCGAATACTGCCTTCCTAGAAGGTCTGGATCCTCCTCGGGATGATGTGGTCTGTCAGTGGAATTCGGTATATGGGGTGTGCTGGTTGGGCACATGGGTGTGGGTCCTTTGCGTGTTGTTGATCTCAGAGTGCTCCTCCATGCGAAGCTGGAGACTGGGTGGTTGGGTGTTATCAGGGTTTTGTTTTTTCCTGTAGTCTTTCTGTTTTCCTTTTCCCTAGGTTGCTATACAGAGCTGTAGTAATTTTTTCAATGATATAACTTTGGTCAAACGTCCAATATTATACAAGTAGTAGATGTTGCTGGAACAAATTGTTTGAACTGGAGCGTGGAAGTGAACTGCATTTAATGTAAAGATTTTCGAGCATAAAGAATTTTGTGTTTCTGCTCTGAATAAAATTATTTACACCCCTATTCACAATAGAATTTATGGTGGAAAAAAATGTGTTTATGGTTGCCCAGAATTCATAAAAGGATTCCTTGCAAGTGTAAATGGATTTACTACTGCAGATTTTTCACCAACAGTGCAGAGAAACCTGTAGTGTACTAGACCCCCTAAAGGAATGGGGTATAGGTGTTCCAAGACATGATTTGACTTTGACGTTTGGAATAGCCCAACAACATATATATTTATGGGCATTGCAAACTCTTATCCAACCCTGTACCACCACGGAAATCGTATGAGATTTACTCCAGCCAAAGCCGGAGTAACTTCTCTTCCATGACTGGAAGGAGAATAAGTCTGAACCACATTTGGTGGAGGTGTAGGGAAAAAGTATGCATTTGCACAGGACTCCCTTCCTCCTGGATGGAATTCGAGCTGCTTAGCATTCTGCACAGGGGGACTAAGACCCCAGTGGACATGTCACATATCAGTTCTAGAAGAAGATCTCGAAACCTGCGCCTGCTGCAGCACTTCTTGGAATGTTTGTGAATAGGAAACACCTATAAAACGTCCTCAAGTGGAGATGTAACTCTCCACCTATACTTTTGTGAATAGAATCCGTAATCTCTAATAGGCTGATTACAGCACTTGGCATCTGTGAGGTGACCAGTTAAATTTAGTAAAGTCTCCTTCACAGAACTGCACCCTGTGTGCAGAATTCTTGGAACACATACACATCTGTCTCTCTGTTTGTGTCTCTGTGTGGGACTAAATAGGATCCCTTTTGCTTCAATCAACTTGCCTTAACTCAGTATTGAATTTGTCAAAAAATAAGTCCTGGAGCTCTTGTCAGGAGGCAGCTTGCACCAGCCCATTTCTCCTGTTAGCGACGACTAAAATAGAACCAACTACTAACCATAAAAGTGGGGAGAGGATGTAGAGTAATGGACAGAGCTGCCGACTTCGGAGCGGGTGGAGCAAGGTTCTAGTCTCGGAGTTGGCTCAACATCCTGTGATTCTCGGCAAATCATTTAATCCCCTGTAAATTAAGGTGTCCTGTACTGAATGATCATAAAAAGCACTGGTGTTGATGATTAAGTGCCGATGCTGAGCACCGGAAACCACCAGCTCAAATTAAGCACTGCCTTAACTGCTCAACAATGTGGATTTACACACGCACCCTTCTGCTCAGGTTCTACCTAAATTTTAATACGTTATATCTTCATTTTATCCAAACACCCACTGCCTGTGAGACTCCAGAAACAGGCACCACTTTTACAGTAACAATGCAGAGTAATTGAAAAATTTTAATGGTGCTGAACCTGCCCAAGAAGTGTTTTAAGGTTCTTGAAGGAAGGAAAAAAGTTGTGACATTAAACCACTAATAAATAGCATACATATGACATTTAGAAGCTTCTGCTCCACTCCCTTGTTTTCGTTGTTGCAACTTCTGATATCAGGCAATAAGACACGAGGAAGGAAACAATTGCTTCTTTCTTCTTCACTACAAGGAGGAGATCACCTAGGTTTGTCCTGTGACTGACATACAGATATTGACTAATTATTCAGTAGGTTTCCAATAGGGAGCTTAAAACCAACTCTGTCAATGGCTGACTTTGTGCATGACTGACTGAAGAAAGGTATGAATGATTACATGAACAAATGTGTAACTGGGTGACTGAATGAGAGCTAATGAAACAGTCTAGAGCTCATAGCACTGGATCAAAATCATTAAGAAACTTAAAAGATGGCTTGACACAAACATGGGAGTAATGGCAATGTAAGAGGAAAGACAGAGCTGAAGAACATGTTCTCTCTTTGAGCTTTGTTGCAGAAGGTACTGGTACTGGGCAATCTCGATGGACTTAGTCCTTATCTGATGTCCAAATGTATGAAATAATGATTCCACCCAGCCGGCTGTCACTCATTGACAACCTGCGGATGGGACTGGCAGGGTAGACAGGGAGTCTACACACAATAGGATCTGCCAGATGTTTCACACCATCGCTTGTGTTGTCCAGTAAGACTCCTTCCAGCAGGTTGTGTTGAGGCTGTATAGTAAGCATCCATACAAAGCACTGGTGTCAAAGTTATCCGGTGGCAGTCAAAGCTTATCCACTGTCACAGTGTTATCCTACTGCAGACCAGCGCCACCGCTAGATCATGCTCTGCTTCTGGAGCCAGAGCCTTACCACATTGTTATCCACTTGGTAGACCTGTCTCAAGGAAGGTTGAGCGGAGGAGCGTCGCCCCTCTTAAAAATCCCCCCAAAGCCCTGAGATGAACAATAAAATGGTAATTCATTACCATTTTATTTTTCATCCTCCTGTCCTGAACCGAGCGTCAGGACAGGGGCGGGCTGCTGCTGAATTACAGCAGCGGGGAGGAGGTTGGGATGTGTTGCACTTTTCAAAGTGCGCATGTCCCTTTGGCCGGCCATCTTGAGACAGCCAGACAGACATGCGCACTTTGAAACATTAAACCCAGCTGTCTTAAGACAGCTGGGTTAGAGCAAGTGCAGGCCTACAGAGCGCAGAGGAGCACTGAATGAGGCTGCTCTCTCCAATCAGGGCGCTGCTCTCACAGCAGGAGGCAGTCCCAGGATTAGTCTAGGGAGTTTCCTGGTGGCCAAGCTGCAGTCTCCGAGGTCAGGAGCAGGATGTCCTTTCCTAAGGTAAATTTACATTTCTTATATTTTAAGTTTATTTGCGCACCAGCGGCGTTTATTTTTATATTTTTTCATTTTATGTGTGTGTGCGCGCGTGCCCCCCCCTGTTGATGCCAGCCGACACTGGTCTGGACCATCTTGGTTGTACGTTTTGGAGCACCCACTATTGAGATATGGCTACATACTGATCTAGCTGTCTTAAGAGCCTCATGCTACGAATTTTTCAAAAAAGTACAATAAGAAGAAGTATATAGTGAGAGAATGGGCAGTGGGTCAGCTCACTTCAGTCATTGGCTTCCATGTGTTTTCATGCTTTGTTAGTACTTGAATGGGGTGTCCATCAAGGCCTTGGTGTTTTGGGGATGTTACATTACCCATTTGTGCTCCAACTGAGTTTTGGTGATGTGGCCATCAAGTATGCTTCTTTTAAGCTGCAAATGTGGCATGTAGCTGGATACCAAGTGTGTATTCTTTGACGTGTTTACTTTGGTGACACAATTATATTTTAATTGCTGGTGTATGGCTCTTTTTGTTTAGGAAGTGCTTACATTTTGGATGCCTTAGCCTGTTGTGATGACCCAGTGCCATTCACCAATCGCCCTTATGCGTTCATTGGTTTTACTTTGCTGTCATGATAACGTTGTTTAATTTACAGCTTTTTTTCACAAAGTAAAAACATGCACCCATTACAACAAAAGTATATAAAATGCTATTTTCAGCTGTGTATGCCTGTGAAGCTCATTACTTTAAACAAATTCTTCCGACCCCTTTTCATAATATTCTTCTTTGAGGGTTAACTTTGCTGATGGAGTCTGCTTTGCCAATGGGTCATGCTCCCAGCTGTTATACCTCAAGATTTTGCTTCATTGTTTGGTTCGCTTTATAGGGCAGCAGAGGGCAAAACACACCATCGCCCAACTATTACCAAGTACGTCCCCTAACAAAAAAACAAAAAATTCCCACCCATTGATTTTGCCAGTGCTTGTTTATTTTTTTTAAATTTTGTTTTTTACAAATGGGAATAATTTTAGCTAGATGTGCACAGGAGCTCCTGCTGAGTGTGTTTAATTTTCTACTTCAAAGTGGTAGACCTAAGAGTCCAGCTGGCACAGTGCTTGAATTAGCCTCATTCACTTGTAATTACTCTGGCTGCATTCCAATCCATCATACGTTTGTTCAGAGTGCCATTTCATTCACCTCTGTTTTATGTTTTTGTCAGTGAGATGCCCCAAGGACATTGGGTATGCCCAGATGTGGGTCCCTTGCTGCTGTTCCGTAGGGCTCATGCTGCACCGGTTACCTATTCTCCTGCGTGGACGTCATGTGCCTTAGCAGATACGGCTAAATAAGCCCTATATGGAGCTGGTGTGGGGCGGGCAAAACTCATTTGTTTATGGTTGCTGTCCATCAGCAAAAAACAATGCACAGTAATGTGGCCCAGAGTAACTATCAGTGGCTTCAATGAATCCATTGCTTTTGCTTTTCTTAGTGTCCTACCGTAAAGCACTGAAGGCAGCTCTTATCTCATGGATCAAATGCCCTGAAAGTTGTCCTGTCTTCCTGTGGTACAGTGCAGTGTAGTAAATGAGCATTCCTAGGAACCATTGTGGGGTGTCACTGTCAGTATCCTTAGAATGCAGTCCAGTCTGATGGGTGAGTGCCGCGTGGGTGCACTGCTGTTGGTTGGTGTCTCGAGGCTGCAATGCAGAGTGGTGGCTTGGTAATGCAGCACACTATGGGTATTTGTGTCCCTAGGGTACAGTGCTGTGTGGTTTGCTGATGTCACTAGAATGCATTTCATGAGATATTTTTCAAAGGGTGCACTCTAGAACGGTAGGCTGGTCTACTTAGGATGAACTACTGTATGGGCTTTGGTGTCCACAGAGTAGAGTGCACTGTGGTGGGCTGGGATCAGTATCATAGAGCGTGGTGGCATGGGGTCCACTAAATGCAGTTTAGTGATGTCCCTTGGGTGCGGTGCAATTGTGTGCCTTGCTGTCACTAGAATACCGTGCTGTGTGGTTAGCTGCTATCCCTAGGAAGCAGATGGGTCCAGTAAGATAGGGATCCTAGGGTGCAGAATTCCAGAATAACACTCTTGTATCCATGTGCATCTGCATAGACCTTTTTTTGTTGTGTATGCATTATTACATCAATTGCGAGACCTAAAGCTCTCCTCAGCCATACCTAAAAATGCACAATACATTCATTCCAGTGAACATCTCGAGTGCCGTTTCAGCATTCTTCCTCCCTCGGCCCCGTTCCCAGCCTTTAATGAACAAAGATTTTTAAATTGTGCAAGGGAAGCAGAATCCACTGACTGGTTCATCGCAAAAGTTCTTGGCCCTCATTGAGATATTCCTGGGAACACAAATGACTGATTCCCCTGTAGAGCTGTCGTTTCTGCCTTCCGGCCCAAAGCAAGCTTGGTGTTGAGCCAATATCTACATGTCATCCATCTTCATAAGGCGTTGTGCAAACTCTGCGGGGATAATCGCGGCAGAGAGGTCTGAATGACCAGGGCACTGGGGTCTGTGGTCAAGGGATGGAATCGAAATCTGCGGCGAGGCCTGCGGTCTTCAGACTTTATCATGCCACGCCCCCTCGCTTAAACTGGTTGGACTAGCAACCCACAGAGTGAAAATTATCGCCAAGTGATGATTATGGTTAGCCAGCAAAAACAATGGGGTCACGAAAACATTCCTTACAGAAAATGTTTGCAAAACTGGAATTCAGTAGGGTTTTCAATCTATTACAATAGTTTCTCGGAGTTGCAAGCGAGCCTAATATTTAGAAGGAGGGTGTGTTGAAGAAGCAGTCCAAAAACCAGTGTTGCTTATTTATCATAAATACATTAAAAAATAATAATAATAATATCGTAAACGAGGGAACAAAAAGTCTAAATGGGTCTGAGGACTTAAGGGCAGAAGTAGAAGAAGTGGATTCCTCCCATTGACAAAGTGTATTTTTGCATGAATAATTGACTTCTTAAGTTGGGTGAGTTCAGACTGCCAGACATTTATGAATGTTGTCTATTAGGAAGTTTTTAACCTTGCGATTTCCGGCTTTGTGCATAAGTGGTTGCATGTTGGCTTACATTCCACAGCTTAATTACACTATACAGCTTTTGTGAGATTGGTGAGACAGGAGACAAAAATGTGTCTCTTCTACTATTGACTAATTAGTCTCATAGGGTGCACAACCCAGAGATGGTTGGTATAAGAAAGTGCCCTTTTTGTATGGTCACCCACACACTTTTTCTCCAATGTTGATGGTTTTGACTCTGAAAGTGTACTGTAGCCTGCTAACCAGGCCCCAGTACCAGTGATCTCTCCCTAAACGATGATACATGTAAATTGGTAACACCAATTGGCAAGGAATTCAACCCCCTTATAAGTCCCTGATAAGTGGTACCAGTGGTACCTAGGGCACGGGAGGTAAAGGGGTCACCAGGACCTGCCGCACGGATTGCGCCACTTTAAGTTACCCAAGTAAAGAGATGACAGCAGGCCTGCCATTGCAGAATGCAAGAGCAGTGTAAACTGCTCAAAGTCGACTTTGCCCTCACCATGAGCGACAAGGTCCCTGCACTATTTTTAATATATGTCAGTCACCCTTAAGGTAGGCCTTCTGAGCCCAGGAGGCAGGGTGCCTTATATTGAAGGAGTGGAGCTATAAGTGCAAGCATATATGTCCCTATAGTAGCCTCCTTCCATTAGGGGCTACTATAAGTGTCAGAGGGCCATAGGATAACACAGGCTAGCACCCAGAAAATCTATCTCCGTTATGGATCCACTGAAAAGTGTCATGTATGGTATCAAACAACTTGTCTCATGAAACCCGACTTCTTTCCAAAGTCGGGTTTAATGTGGCATGGACCCAGGTGGCTACCTTAGAGATTGCCCAACTGATTGCCCCAGCCTTTCCTGTGCCTGTCTTGACTGCAAAGACAGTAATCTGACTCCCTGCCAGGAGGGGTGAGCACTCCCAGTAGTCGGAAACAAAGACCTGCCCGGGTGGGAGGTGTCACCTCCCTTCTCTGACAGGATGGTTAGTGAAGTGGCATATCAAGGCAGTGATCTTTAAAGCTCCCACAGCCTCTGATATGCAACCAGGCTTCTTCCCATAGGAGGAAAAGGCCAACCCTTTTTCCTAGGCACATTTGCAGCCCGGGCAGGCAGGAAAATTAGGTAGTCAGGAGGCTTACACCCCCAAAAGACTAGTCACTCCCCTAGGGCAGGCTACCTGGTCTGTACAGCTGAAGAATGGTTCTGCCATTTCTAAAGTGGTAGAATAGAGGTAACTGGGTGGAAAAGGTGCTACGCTCCACAGAAAGAGGTCATCTCAGGGGCAGATTGGCCGCTGGGGCTAGTAACCCATTGCCTACTAGCTCCCTCACCCCTAATACCCCTAAATCTTGAATTTTAAGGTGCTCGCCAGGCACCAGAACCTCGGATCTGACAGACTGGAAACCAAAGGACAAAGAAGAGACTGCGACTTCAGAAGCTGCCCAAAGAAAAGGCGACAAAGACTGCACTTGTGGCAACCACCCTGCAACTGCATGATTGTGACTTGTCCTGGACCAGAGACCATCTCCAAAGGAAAGAGGAACCCCTCAAAGAGCCAAAGGCAACTGCAGAACTCCCTTAGACTAGAGTTATTAGTCTCCTGCAGCCTGCAGGCAAATCCGCACCCGGATCCAAAGAATCACTTGGCATCGGGCCGGTTGAGGGAATTGCCCATACATGACTTAGTGCATTATGGGAAATGTAGTCCTGACCTCTAGCAAGTTTCAGGTGGCTACTGTTTTCCCCAGACTCCACGACGTTGAAATGACCGTAGACTGAGCTTGCCACTACCAAGGCTTATTGGTGGCCAGTACAGCTACCACTACCTTTGTTCGACGCTGTGCCTTGAGGGAACTCCACTGCATCTTCACCCCGATGCCTCTGTGGCCTCGTTGTTGAGATTTTGCACCCCTTTCCTCACCAGCACCGTCTAAACTGTAAAACCAGCAACTGCGGCTGCCGTTCTTCAGCACCAGGGACAGCCAAGATTACTCTGCACCTGGGCCCAACGAGCCAGGTAAAAATCAACTGACTGTCGGAGCCTAGTGCTGGGACCCACCTCACCTTACCTCCCAGTGGTTTCCTCTGAACTCGACCTGCAAGTGACTGATTGTCACAAATGTATTTCCCCATTGACCGCAACGTTATTGTTTTGCAAGATTGAAATGCACTCATGTATTTTTCCTTTCAAGACCGATAACTCCGATTATACTGACCGATTCTCTTCATTTTTGTGTCTAACATTACATTAAAATCTTCTTTATTTTTATAAATTGGTGTTGGATTTCTTTCGACTCCTGTTAATTACTTATCGTCCATGTTGGTACTCCAAAATGCTTAACATATGTTCCTCTAGTAAAGCCTGACGGCTCTGTGCCACATTACCAGGACTGAGCTAGGGATTTATTAGTGTGAATCCAAAGGACCTATTTGGGGCATTGTGAAGTTATTGCATAGTCCTAACAAGCCTCATTACATATTAATCCACTTTCCTAGAGTTGGTTACATCAGTAATTGTTTATTTACCTCAGGACTTGTTGGGGTTGTTTTTCAGAAGCTACATTGTTGACCAGTGGCGGCCGTCTCTGTACGGGGTGGAGAGGCGGGGGGGGGGAGGGGTGGAGGCATGAAAATAAAATACAAAATAAACGTACCTTCTTCTTCGCCGCCGCCACATGTCTCTCCTCTGTCCTTGATTTCCGCCACCGAAGCACCCAGGCTCCTGGACTCTCCTAGCCAATCACGACGCTGCAGGAGCAGGGTTGTGATTGGTCTGAGCCACCTGATTGGTCGCTCAGGCAGGACCTGGGAGGCTGGGCATGTTCTCCACTGGGCTCTGCAACACAGCCCAGTGGAGAACATGCCAAGTGCGCATGACTGTTTGGCTGGCTCCAGAGGGCCGGCCAAGCCATCATGCACACTTAGGGAGGGAGTGCAAACCACTCCTGCTCCCTCTGACGGCAGTGAGTCCAGCCCCGCCCGACCTGTATGGAGTCCTGCAAAGAAGAATAAATGATAATAACTTCTAGTTATTATCATTTTATTTTTATTTTGCACTGCTCAACGAGCAGTGGGGTGACACTCCTCCGCCTTAGCGGAGGAGCCGCCACTCTTGTTGACCTTAGTGTGCATGGGCCCAGAAGATTTACTATAATGGCAGATGGCATTGTATAGCAGTTCTTTGTTGATGTCACAAGCACCCCAAAGTATCCCATATATTTCAAAACTGGAGAGTGATTCCAGAGAGTGTTAAAAAAAGTGACATTTGATAAATGGTGAGCTCCATAAATCATTCAATCTGCTTGTTGACTTCACCTTTGTTAAATTATTGGAGTGTTTTTAGTGCACCTTGTTGCACTACGACATGTATGGCTGTGTGCTTAAGCTCAGCTCTTGACTGTCATTAGCCCAGAAATGTACGACGCCCATCTTGGTTTGGGAGAAGAGATGGAAATATAGATGAATACCCATCTTGAAAATTTGTGGAACTAAGAAAAGTAGGACATTCTTCCACAAATTTTATGGACATGAATCCGAATTGGCGGCAGACAGAAAAAGACCTGCTCCAGAGAAGTGATTCCTTGGCCTGAAATCTTCAATTAAATAAAGTGAGGAGAAGGTATTGTGCTGCTGCAGACTCGTGGTTGTGAGCGATGCTTCGGTTCAGACGTACTCTGAAGTGGTGGCCTGGGACCATGATGATACACCTGAAGGTGAGAGAGCAGGAGAAGACAGCAGACAAGCTGGAGGGAAATTAAGTCCATATAGTGGGATAATGCACAGCTGGTGAGTGTTCGGGTCGCCGGTGATTCGTGCATTGGAAACACCAAAAGAATTGTAAGCCACAGGGCTATCGGAGTCTTCTAACACTGCAAGAGTACCGGGTGCTTGGGTGTGAAAATGAACAGAAATAGTATTTTGGTACGCCTAGAAATAAGCAGTACTCCAAGGGCTTAAGATTTAGAAGGAAAGATTAGGACTACCAGAAATTGAATGGATTTAGGTTACATGAGGTAAACAGTTAAGGCTTTTAATACAGCGTGTAGGACAGATAAGTGAATAAGGCTGTTTGAGCTCAGTCTTGAACAACCCTGCCCTGCCATGCTCACTTCACAATAACGCTGTACCTGGATGTCTAATGAACACTGCAAAACACAATAGTGTTGGCAAGAAACAGTTCTGATGCTCATATGATGCTGACAGACTCTGAAGGGGGCTAATAAATGTCTCAATGTGTCTCATGTCAAGCGATCTGTTAGCATTTCTGCCAACCCTAGATTGTTATCCTCCACATTGTTGTATTTGCAATATTCCTTCCTCCATAATAAATGCATAGCTACATGTTCAATGCAAAGATAACCAATATTGTCAACGTCAAAATGGTCTGGCACTGCCTGCCATTATTTTGGCTTTGTCAATGCTTAATCTGTTTTGTCATGGTGTTTGTAAAACTTTATTGTTGGGAGAGATGCCAGGCACTCGCCAAAATATAACAAGATATTGACTAAAGGCAAAAACGTAGCCCCTTGGACTGAAGGGAACTGTGGATGTGCTCCATGTGAAAAGCAGAGTGCCATCACTCAGAGTGAAGTCAGCCAATGGCTGAAGTGGGTTGACCCATTGCTCCAGACTGTATGCTGTAGGGGGTGGAAGAAAATGCGAATGACACAACAACTGACCAATGAATGAAGAGGGCTGGCAGATTGCCCTTATATGTTAGTACATTATACATATTCTTTTAACACCAGACCAACATAGGGTGAGAGGCATGGCTCCCCACATCTGACATCTTGCTGCCCTTGAAATATAAAAAGAAAAGGATCAGCAATGAAATCTTCACTTTATACACAAACACAGACAAGGAAACAGAGGCTATGTCAACCAACCCCACAGGTATGAAGAAGTCAATGTTTGTCTGGCTGAAGGTGCAGAAAAGCCAGACTACTTCATACGAGAATAAGAAAATTACACATGCTTCATCAGCATGACTTGTGATCCGTGCCATATTTTCATAATAACCCGTACAAAAATGAGCCCAGGGGATGTAAATTGATATTTTGTGCCAATTCTTAATATCTAGAAGAGATCTGACAGATTTGGGTATGTCAGTCACCCCTGATCTCAACAGAGCTTCACTTAGCCCCTACAAAAGAGAAATGCAACCCCTTCACAAAGTTATGTGAAGGTAGTATTAAAAGGAAGATTTGCCAAAGTATTCACTGCTGTTAGAGAAAAGAGCCAGGTCATGAAAGACTGCTCAATTAAAGAAAAGGTGGGCGAGCCCCTAAAAGCTCAAGCCAGGCTCAAGCCTGAAGCTTGGCTCAGCTCGAGGTCCTGTTGGAACCTCGAGCCCATAATGAGCTGAGCTTTCATGTGGCTTCTGCCTGCTTGCCTCCCTCTGCCCAAGGTGTGCCATTATTATCACAGTTGCCAACTGGGGAACCCAGGGGCGTAACACAGGCCCCCGCAGCCCACGCAGCCCCCGCAGTGCGGGGGCCCCCGAGCTGCAGGGGGCCCCCTCAGCACAGTACTCAGGCCTGAGAGCTCCGGATTAAATCCAGAGAAGGGGCCCTTCTGTGTAACTTGCAGGGGGGCCCCCTGAACTTTCGTTACGCCACTGGGGGAACCAGGTTTGATTCTCGGCGTCGGCTCAACGTCATGTGATTCCTGGCACATCACTTAATTCCCTCATGCCTATAAACAATGCATGTGACCTTGTGTAATGTAACTGGTGTTTGTGTAAAGTGCTCAGCTTTTGGGACGATTTTGCGCTATATTTTAAAACGGCGGAAAATGAATGAAGAGGTAAAAACAAAGCCTTATTACAAGTAAAGATAAATAGAGACCCATTTCCTGGCTGATTTGTACAATTTGAAACCAGAAAACCTGGTTAAATCGCGGCTCCCCCTCTTAAATTGTTGGCTCCCCCTCTTAAATTGTGTGATCTTAACCAAATACTTTATTTCACCAAAGCTCTTTTATCTTCATTATAGCTTATGAAAGCACTTTCAAAAATGTTCAGACTACCAGTTGTACCAAACTATCACTTTTAATAAGTACTTCTCAGTGCAGTGCTATGAAATGCCTTATTAATGTTAAAGCTTCCACATGTTAAAGAAATACACTTTTTCCAATTGTGATGAGATATTTTACATGACGTTTGTGTTATACTTTACATAGCAAATATTGTCAGGGCTCATCTCTTGCACAGGCTCTAGGATCCGAGCGAGACCCTTGGCTCGGCTCTGGCCCTGTAAATTTGTTGGCTTACCTACCTCCACATTAAAGGAGCTAAGAGCCCCATGGCTTCTTCTGATAGGGGCACTGAGTCTACATCCATATGTGGGACAGCTTCTGAATCCAATGACATAAGACATTTCTTTGACACCCACGCCAGTCATCTGACTATGCAGCAGAGGCTTCCTTGTGTAAGGCACACACCTACCTCCAACCGAGCATAGCAGGCAAACTATAGTGTTCTGATGGCCCACACACCATCGCCAGGCCTGTGACCCAACCAATCCAGCAAAGCAAAGGCTTTTGGAAATTGCAGCTCCTGATCTAACAAGGCAGCCAGAACATTGCCTACAGCCAAACCTGGCATGACTCTCAAAGACAAATACTGCCAAACCCTTCATCGGGTTATTGTTACAATGACTATTGAGTATTAGAACTAGGGGTGTGTGAAATTTGCATATTGTTATTTTGTGAAATTATGCAGAATTTTGGCAAAATTATTTGAAATTACATGTAACTAACCGAAATGCAAATTTCACATTTCGCGTTATATTTTAGCGAGAAATGCGTTTCAGCGTCAATGTTTGACACGAGGAAGCATTTAAGAAAAAAAAAGAACCATGAACAACAGCTCCTCACATTTGCTTTTCTAGACCTAGGCAAAATTTAAATTACACTGGAGTAATCAGAGTAATTTCAGTAATTATGCATTACTCTTGTGATGCAAAATACCAAAATTATGAAATTATACCAGTGTGAGTAATTAAGAGTAATTTGGGGCAAAAATCCTACTGCAGGAGCACAGGAACAACAAACTAAGACAGACCAAGCAGCGGCTGACTGCAGCTGTTTGTGTCCTGTAGGATTTAGTGCTATTTTCTTAGCACAAAATGCATCAATCAATCAATCATGTCACTTATAAAGCGCACTACATACCCGCGAGGGTCTCAAGGCGCTGGGGGAAGAGGGGGGTGGTGCTGCTACTGATCGAAGAGCCAGGTCTTGAGGAGTCTTCTGAAGGCCAGTAGGTCTTGGGTCTTTCGGAGGTTGGTGGGGAGGGTGTTCCAGGTCTTGGCGGCGAGGTGGGAGAAGGATCTGCCGCCGGCGGTCGTTTTCCGGATGCGGGGGACTGTGGCGAGGGCGAGGCTGGTCGAGCGGAGCTGGCGGGTGGGGGTGTAGAAGCTGAGTCGTCTGTTGAGGTAGGCTGGTCCGGAGTTGTGGAGTGCTTTGTGTGCGTGGGTGAGGAGCTTGAAGGTTATCCTCTTGTTGACAGGGAGCCAGTGCAGGTCTCTCAGGTGGGGTGTGATGTGGCTGCGTCGGGGGATGTCGAGGATAAGACGTCCAGAGGCGTTCTGGATGCGTTGCAGCCGTCTCAGGAGCTTAGTCATCGTTCCTGCGTAGAGGGCGTTTCCGTAGTCCAGCCTGCTGGTGACGAGGGCCTGGGTGACTGTTTTTCTTGTTTCGGTGGGGATCCACTTGAAGATCCTGCGGAGCATTCGGAGGATGTTGAAGCAGGATGAGGAAACGGCGTTGACCTGCTTAGTCATGGAGAGGGTGGGGTCGAGGATGACCCCTAGGTTGCGTACGTGGTCGGTGGGTGGCGGGGCTGTTCCCAGTGATGTTGGCCACCAGGAGTCGTCCCAGGCTGAAGGGTTGGAACCAAGGATGAGGACCTCCGTCTTGTCCGAGTTCAGCTTCAGGCGGCTGGTCCTCATCCATTCGGCGACGGCCTTCATTCCTTCGTGGAGGTGGGCTTTGGCGGTGTGAGGGTCTTTGGTGAGGGAGAGGATCAGCTGGGTGTCGTCGGCGTAGGAGATGATGTTGAGGTTGTGCTGTCGGGCGACGTGGGCGAGGGGTGCCATGTAGATGTTGAACAGCGTTGGGCTGAGGGAGGAGCCTTGGGGTACGCCGCAGATGATCTTGGTGGCCTTGGATCGGAAGGGGCGAGGCGGACGCTTTGTGTTCTGCCGGAAAGGAAGGATGTGGTCCAGTCCAGGGCCTTCTCTTGGATCCCGGCGTCGTGAAGGCGTGTTCATAGTGTGTGGTGGCAGACCGTGTCGAAGGCGGCTGATAGGTCCAGGAGGATGAGGGCTGCTGTTTCTCCGTTGTCTAGCAGGGTCCTGATGTCATCGGTGGCGGCGATGAGGGCGGTTTCGGTGCTGTGGTTGCTGCGGAAGCCGGACTGGGAAGGGTCCAGGATGTTGTTCTCCTCGAGGTAGCGGGTCAGTTGTTTGTTGACGATTTTCTCGGTGACCTTCGCGGGGAACGGGAGCAGAGAGATGGGTCGGAAGTTCTTGAGGTCCTTGGGGTCTGCCTTGGGTTTCTTGAGTAAGGCGGTGATCTCGGCGTGCTTCCAGCTTTCCGGGAAGGTTGCTGTCTCGAAGGAGATGTTGATTATTTTCCGGAGATGGGGCGCGATGGCTGTACTGGCTTTGTTGAAGATGTGGTGAGGGCACGGGTCTAGCGGTGAACCGGAGTGGATGGTGTTCATGATCTCGCTGGTGTCCTCGTCGATGATGTTGGTCCAGGAGAGCAGGCGGTTGGTGGTTGTGGGGGCAGTGGTCTCGGTGGTTGCCGGGGCGGTCGTGGTGTTGAAGCTGTCGTGGATGTCAGCGATTTTGCGGTGGAAGAAGGTGGCCAGTGAGTCGCACAGGTCTCGCGACGGCTGGATGTCGTTGGTGTTGGAGCTGGGGTTGGAGAGTTCCTTCACGATGTTGAAGAGCTCTTTGCTGTTGTGTGCGTTGTTGTCTAGGCGGTCTTTGAGTGAGGCCCTTTTGGCGGATCTGATGAGGTGATGGTGACTGCGGGTGGCGCTCTTGTGGGCGGCGTAGCTGTCCGCTGTCCGTTCGTGGAGCCAGATCTTCTCCAGTTTTCGGCATGTTCGTTTGGAGGCCTGGAGGTCTTCGGTGAACCAGGTGGCTTTCTTGCTGGTGTGGCTGTTGGGCGGATTCTTGAGCGGGGCGAGGGTGTTGGCGCAGTCGTCGATCCACTGTCTGAGGTTGCGGGCGGCGGTGTCGGGGTCGGAGGGTTCGGCGGGTGGGCTCAGGGCGAGGGTTGTGGTTAGCTGGTCTTCCGTGACTCTGCTCCAGCAGCGGCGAGGCATTTGTTCGGTGCGGTGGTGCGTGGTGGGCTTCCTGTAGGTGAAGTGGATGCAGTGGTGGTCAGTCCAGTGGGGTTCGGAGGTGTGGTTGAAGGAGACGTGTGGGCTTGCGGAAAAGATGGAGTCTAGCGTGTGGCCGGCGGCGTGGGTGGGTGTAGTCACGAGCTGTCTGAGTCCGAGGGTGGCGAGGTTGTCGATCAGGGTGGTGGAGTTGGTGTCCTTGTTGTTCTCGAGGTGGAAGTTCAGGTCCCCGAGGAGGATGTAGTCCGTGGAGGCGATGGCGTGTGTGCTGACGAAGTCAGCGATGGAATCGCTGAACTGTGGTCGGGGTCCGGGGGTCTGTAGATGAGGGTTCCTCTGAGGGTGGTGTTGGGATCGGTGTGGATCTGGAAGTGCATGTGTTCGGCGGTGCTGAGGGTGTCGTCGGTGTTGGTTGAGACTCTGAGGGTGTTCCTGTGGACGATGGCGATGCCTCCTCCGACTCCGTTGGTGCGGTCCCTGCGGGTGATCTTGTATCCGTCCGGGATGGCAATGGCGATGTCGGGGGCTGAAGCGGGATTCAGCCAGGTCTCCGTCAGGAATGCGACGTCTGGGGAGGTTGAGTCGAGAAGGTCCCAGAGTTCGATGGCGTGTTTGCGGGCGGAGCGGGTGTTGAGGAGGATGCATCTGAGGTAGTTGGGTTCTTTCCTGGGCAGTGGTTTGGCGGGGCGGGTGCTGGCGAAGCTGCAGTTCCGGCAGGTGAAGGGCCCTTGGGTGCGCTTCGGGGTGGCCTGGTAGCAGGCGTGATCTTTTCCGGGGTTCAGTGCGTGGAGGGTGCTGGCGTCGTATCGGCGTCTGTTGATGTGGCGGGCGCGGGGGATGCCCGGACCAGGGGGTCTGGCGCTGGGTGCGGTCACGGCGCGGACGGGCGCAGACGGGCTTGCCTTAGGCGTGCCGTTGGCGCGCCAGCGGCGCGGCTGCGCAGCGGCCGCCATAAATGGGGAGGTGGGAGGGAGGAGCAGGGAATGGGGCAGCGAATGGGCAGTGAGGGGGCGGGGCCGCAGGGGCGCAGCGGCGGGAAACAGGCACAGAAGGGAAAACGAGCACAATCAGGGCATCAAGGGGCCACAGAAAGGAGAAAAAAACGAGCACAATCAGGGGCAGCAAGGGGGCACAGAAAGGAGAAAAAAACGAGCACAATCAGGGGCAGCAAGGGGGCACAGAAAGGAAAAACGAGCACAATCAGGGGCAGCAAGGGGGGGCACAGAAAGGAAAAGCGAGCACAATCAGGGGCAGCAGCAGGGCACACAGACGGAGCTGTGTGGTGGGGAGCGACCTACCAGTCAAGGTCAGGGGTCGCTCTCTTCACCACGCAGCGGCCGCCATAAATGGGGAGGTGGGAGGGAGGAGCAGGGAATGGGGCAGCGAATGGGCAGTGAGGGGCGGGGCCGCAGGGCGCAGCGGCGGGAAACAGGCACAGAAGGGAAAACGAGCACAATCAGGGCATCAAGGGGGCACAGAAAGGAGAAAAAAACGAGCACAATCAGGGGCAGCAAGGGGGCACAGAAAGGAGAAAAAAACGCCAATTCTGGATGAGAGGGTGCATTTTGCACGAAGAATATAGCAATAAATGCTGGTTTACGCTTCTCATGTAATGATGCATAATTAACAAGCAATTTTGCTGTAATTAGGAGTAAGAGATACTAGAATTACACCAGTTACGCCCACCCCAAATATTTACCACGAATGGTGCCATTCATGGTGACATTTGAATGCAAATAGCACATTACACAAAGAGACTTTATTTTTGGAATTGTGTGTAAGAACATTACGCGCAATTCCCAAAAGTTTGCGAATCACGCCGGCATAATTTACATTTTGCCCAGGCCTAATTAGAACATTGGAATGTTGGGAGCTCATCTGACGACAATGGAGTTCTCATGGCCCATAATGGCTGGTATAGACCTTCTGCTCCGACATTTCAATGTTTGTCTTTTTGTTTCTGAATTTTTAACTTTGAACATTCTTCCCTGAGTGCATTGGATTGTCTAATTGCATAAAGCCCTTCTGCCTAGGGATATATCGTTTGTTAGAGGTTCTCTACCTTGTTCTAGTCCCTCGCCTGCATCTGGGCATATAACTCGGGTTCAGGGTCTTTAGCAAACAGTACAGTGCTCTGCAATGGGCTGTAATGGTACATTATATTTCTTACAGAACACAACACAGATTACTGCTAACTTCTACACATGACCAACATAGGCAACTTTACTCGATCCTTCCAAGGTACCGGGAAAATCAAATGTTTACCCAATCAATTATAGACTCATTAAGCTCATTGCCAGATTCACTCATTAACTAAGTTAGTCATTTATTTGTCCACTCAGATGTTCACTCGGTTATTTGAATAGCTGCCATATGGCCTTATGCCTTGAATTGACTTTTCACTGGTCCTGTTTTTGATTCTACAGCACAGAATATTCTCCCACTCGTGATTCTAGACTAATAAATAGAAAGTGAAGCCGCAAATCCTATGATGCTTAGTACTTTTAGTTGAAAAACCAGGACTGGCTGGAAGTCACCTTCATGACGTCTGGTCAGGTGACAGCTCACCTCGATCAAATCAATCTTCAGACAACCCATCATGAACCCGAACTTCAGTTCACCAGTTCAGCGATCATTCACTTTCTCCTCTTGTCACTAACTAATCGATGTCTCCTCTCTCTAACATCCCCCCCTTTCACGTGCTCCTCGAGTTCTGTCTGGTGCCCATGTGCCAGCGCCGAGCTTCAATCACTCATTCATTCGTCTGAGCCCTGCATACAGCAGTCACTGACTGCAACACGTGTAATTCAATGCCACCCACCCTCCCATCTACACGGTTCCCACTGCGGACATCCGGCATCGAGAGAGCGCAGTGTTCTGCTTCAATGGCCGGCGTCCAGCTCCCCCTCTGCGGTGTCTGTCTGCCCCCATGGCCCTGCTACTAAGGGCAGCGCCCAGAGGCGCAGAGGAGCTTCTCAGCCCACAAGCAGAGGCAGACCTGGGTTCGGCATGGGAAAGGGGCGGGGAGAAACTGCTCCCCCTCGCTTATAATACCGAAGGGTGAGTCAGAGCGCAGCAGGCCTCACCCAGACACCCCCGAGCAGCTGGGAACTATTTTATCTGAAGAAGCGGACTTGTCCTTTGGGAGGCGGGCCGAACATCTGAACAGCAATCGCTGCTTCGTGGGGACAAACATGGAATGTGAGACAGTCCGTCTCCCAGATCCTTCACTACCATCCCAGGGCAGTGGGCGGATGGTGGATGGCGTGGACTAATGTGTGTGTGCCGACATCGGCATCCTTGAACGCCACCACCTTTCCCAGACTGCAGCCATCATAAATCTGCAATTGCGTTTTTCGGCCTAGTTAGTACATGCAAGCCTGACGTGACAGACTCTTCCTCAGCCCTATCAAGCTAGAAGTTGCGAGCTTGTTAGTGAGTTACTTTACTTTAAATATGCATTTTATTTGGTTAACAAAAAAACGACAGATCAATATATGAACATAAATCCTCAAACAATAAATCACACTTAAATGTTATGCCAACTGTAATAGTCTAGTCATTTTAATTTTACAATAAGCTTCCACATTGGTCTGTATGGTTTTACCATGCGAATCAGAAAGAAAACACTTTGCATGGCTGCAGGTCTTATTTTTCCCAGTTTGCAGTAACGAGATGGTGCTTTTGGAATTTTGCCCCGAAGCCTCTCACAGATAAAAGGCGGTATTTTGATTTTATGTCCACTTGACAGAGTCAACCGGCGGGATTCGGGTTCACCCCACCCACAACCCTGTAACACTTATATTGAAGGCAGCCAGGCCGATACAACATGTGTATACACCTCTTGTAACCTCGTTAACTGGTTGTCCTTTGGGTAATTCAAGTTAGATTTTGGTTTCCAAGCACGCTTGAAGTCTGTCAAGTGTCCAGGTAAAGCTCCTTCTTTTAACTAGTTCTTTAAGCAACTCTTGGTGATAGATTACTTCAGTACACATTGAAAGATGAGGAATCTAGGCGCCTTCGTGAGAGAATGTTTTCATTCAGAAAGGCATTGTGGTACTTGTTACCATGTAAGATCTGGCGGCCTTTATTGGGACAGACTGTTAAGGACCAATTGCCTTCCTTTCTGGGATATTTTTGACACCGTGGGAGCCCATGACTTGGGTCAACATTCGTCCTGAAACCCCAGCATTGGTCTTTCAGAGGATTTTCCAAATTTGCAAATTGTTAAGATTAATGAATTTACATATATTCTTAAAAAACCCTCATTCTTCACAAAGTGTGAAGCTTGCAATGTTAAAAGAAAGTAGAACAATTTAATCATACCTATGCAGAAGACAGAAAACATTGCAAGTTATCCTGCCAAGTGGGCATCCTGCAACATGAAATCACCAAGTGACTTTTACCAGGAGTTTTTTACGATGCCTCGCAAATCCTGATTAAATAGAACATTTTGCTCAACTTTCACAAAAGCCAAAATATCCTAATTTTGCCTGGCTACGAAGAGATAATACAAAATGTGCCTACCTGTAGTAGTCCATTTATACCTTTCATTTTATAATGTTTGATACCAATTCGCATTTAAATGTAGCATGGCACAACTAGGCAGGCGCCCCTCGCCCGAGCCAGTCAAGTTCTCTCAGGTCAGGCGCCTGCTGCCCATGCCCTCTGGAGCTCGGGCCTCTGCACCACAGGGGCTAATGTCCCACCATTTAGTTGAACATGTTCTGTGATGCTTTTCACTTCTGGCACCTGAAGTTCTAATTGGAGGCACCAGGTATACCAACAAATGTCTGTGTATTTAAATCTGGTTTTGGGAGGATTTTTTCCAACTCCAAGGGGGTGCCTGGAGCATTGACCATCTGAGGTTTATGGTTTGGGAACTTTATAAGTTCGTGCAGTTGGCTTTTCATAACAATATGCCACTCCACTGCCACACTTTACACACTAAGTCAACACGAACCCAACATCTCGCAGTTAGCAAGGTTTAGGGATACTTTGAACACCAACAAGACTCCATACTCTAAAACCACAGTCACATCATTCAAAGTGGCCAGTGCACATACAGCGCTTCCAAGATTGCATGCACCCAAATTGGTAGACCTCTGTCTACACGTACCAAACACCATGAACCACTTCAAGACACCTAGTACCAAACATGCACATGAAAGCAGCACATAATCCACACCCACACTACAGTATACAAGTCACGCAACGAGAAATCAGACTTCTGTCTGTGACAGAATCTGCAAGACCAGGCTATACAGGTACCCACTCTCCGACAGCGCTGGAAGGCCATACTAATGGCCGAGCATCTGCTACATAAACATCATACCGTCTTTAGGTCCTGGCTATTCGTGGTGACGTTATTCTTCCTGCTTAGGACCCTACCTGCCTCTGTGGCTTTTGGTCTTGCTTAGGTGCAGTCGGGTGACAGTGGGCCTTAGAGATTTCCTCAAGAAAGGTCAACTAATTGCAACATAATTGTCACAGTGTAAAAAGCACTAATGCTGATGTTAATGGGGCCCAGCAGAGGCCAGCATCAAGGACAGCACACATCAGAGAGAGATCATGGGATCTGTGGTACCACACAATGCCAGCCTAGTTAGAACAGGTGTGCTGTGATAAGGTGGCAAGGTGGGGCATCATTAGAGAGAGAGGGTGAGGGACAGGGTTACAGGGATAAAGCATTTGTTGTTGGTGCAGTGAGTAATTCTTTACTTTTTCTCTCTAAAAATAGACACAAAAGGCTCTTGAAGTCCTGGTCACTCTAATGATTAAAGATTAAAGAAAACTGCTTAAGGATCCACTACCCCTTGTCTTCAACCCCCTCAAACATGCCCATAACCAAGCTACTTGTCTTGTCGCCTGATGTTTTTTCTGCAGATTCCTCTGTGGACCATCCCCCGCATTGTGGCCTGTTTTTTTTACAGTTTTATATAGTGCAAACTGGACCTGAATGTATCAGAGTGCTTATCATTAGTACCAGTTGCGTTACAGTCAGACACATTCATTTTTTTTTGTTAGGCACTAGGAGATTAAGTGACTTGCCAGAATCACAGGATGTTGAGGGTCTCTGTTGGTACTGAGAAAAAAGCAGCTTACTTCCTTACCATCAACAGATGCCAAGGTGCTCCCAGTACTGACAATTTCTGATTCCTTGTCTGAAATCATTCTGGCCACCCCACACACAGGAGTATAATAGGCGCTAGTTCTCGTCACTAATGTCCCCAGTGCATCTGCTGTGGGGAAGGCATCACCAGTCCATTGCTAGTGCTTTGCAGGCTCAGCCGTCACTTGCTTCTCAATGTCTTTAGCTTGCCGTGGTCCTGGAGTGCAAGATGTGGCTCCAGCAAAGTCTCAGCCCACCTAGCTAGATGACTCAACCCCTGGAGCGCAAGGCCTAAGGCTAGAGCAAAGCCTTGGCCCACCTGGCTAGTTAACTAAACCCCTGGAGTGCAAGACCTTTGGCTAGAGTGAAGTCTCAGCCCACCTGGCTACTTGACTAAACCCCTGGAGTGCAAGACCTTTGGCTAGAGTGAAGTCTCTGCCCACCTGGCTAGTTGACTCAACCCCTGCAGTGCAAGCCTATGTCTAGAGCGAAGTCTCGGCCCACCTGGCTTGTTGACTCAACCCCTGGAGTGCAAGGCCTATGTCTAGAGCGAAGTCTCGGCTGACCTGGCTAGTTGACACAATGTTTGGATTATGTGCTTCACACTAGAAGGTATATGTGCGGGCTGAAGACATTTGTATGTATGCTGCAGGCCATAAGTTTCATTACCAGAAGGGCCAAAATGGAGCTGAACAAATGATTACCAACTACTTAAGTAATGTTAGTTACTCTAGCGAGTGAATGCCAGGAGGTCCGATAACTACACAGAAGACCTGATGTTGCTATTTCACTGTTACCCATTTGCCACCTTGAATCATCCAGGAAGCTTAGCTTTGTGAAATTGATGTCAAAGTGAAGTCATCGAGACAGTTACTAATGTAGAGTTGCAAAGGTAATTTTTCTGGGGCAGTAGAATTCTCGACTACAAACAGTGTACAGAGTTAACAAATGGTGTTTATATTGACTTGAGGTGCTCGGTGGCCATGTAAAGCCGTAGGGCTGGAGGTCATGAGGAGGTCGAGCTGTGTCACTATAATGAAACAATACATGTATTATTATAATAAAAGTATTACATACTATACAGTGTAGACAGCTGGAATGGGTGGAGGTTAACTTAATATAACATAACATAACATAGCATAACATAACATTACGTCACCTCAGATGACATAGCATAACGACCGTCACGGTTCCACAGCTGTATTTTTCTCAGGCTAACTGGCCATCTGCTGTGTCTTAATGAACCAGATTCCTCCTGGGCGCCGGGCCAGCCCTGCGCTGCTGGAAAGACAACTGTTTTAATGTTTCTCAAAGCATGGTCCAAGAACAATGTTCCACCTCCCTCATAAAACCCCTCTCTCACGCTTGCTGCACTACTATTTTTCATATTTCTTATTGTTTTATTTTCGGGACAGTGCTGCGTCCTCTTCGTGACGTTTTTTCCGTGAGCCGTGAAGGGGGCAGCTCTTTAGGTTATTTAGAGGGTCCATGCACAAGTGTCCAAGGGCTGCGTACACTGGATGTGATGTTCATCCAAATACAGCAGCTGGGCATCTTTATTGGTCTATTTTAGCTTAAAGGGTTGTTTTAAGGTGTCTCTTGAGCTGAAAAATAACCATTAGTTGTATGACCATTGTGGGCCCCTGCTAAGAGTCCCTTAACTCCAGGGGCGCGAAGCTCGGATCCATGTGAGATCTTCACCATTATCTGAATGGAACTCATTTACTAAGTGGATATCCTGAAAATCTGGCACAAACAAGATTCTCTTGGACCTACGCTTGGCACCACCCCGTAAATTAAAGCATCAGATCTTTGCAATCCATGATCCATACCATGCAGACAGTGATGGTCTATGTAATGGTGACAACTTTGCAGCTGACTTGGAAGAATTCTTTGCGTCTGAGGCAAAGTTGTGTATGCCCGCCTGAAGCCCTCATTACGAGTGGCCTTTGTGATGTGGCTGGCAATGACAGCCTCAGTGCTCTTTCTCCCCTAACAACAGGCCCTTATTTGAGACATCTAGTTGCCATCGGCATGACTTGCATTACCGTCACAAAGGCAGCTACCTTTGTCATGGATATGCAAGTCAGGTGCTCCATCTTTGCCAGACTGCAGTGGCTTGTGGCAATTCCTAATAGCTCACTGAAGGGAACGTTTTGCTAAGTTATACACACCACAAACACGTGTGCTGAAGGGTCAAAACACCTCTGAATAATTTGGATTTGCTGTGGGGGATTTAGCTGACCTGAATGCTGGCTGGAGGGGATTTTCTGAATATTGTAGCAAGTGTGTTTGCTCCACAAAGACTTTAAAAATAGGTGACCTTTCACCCATCTTCTCTGTAGAACCTCACCAGATACAAATAAAAGCCACACTCTCTGGTCTGCTTCTGACCACCTCTGAGTTACTTCCTATTATTATTTAGGTGCTAAGGAAGTTGCAACACTGCTAATGCCTGCCTGCTGTCCACATACATCTCAATACCCACAAGCCTCAAAATCAAGAACTCCTATTGCCCCGCATGCTTCCTGATGGACATGTACACCGAAGACATCCCAGAGATGCCTTGTTGACTCAGTACGTATCTGCTGTTACAGTATGTACCCATGTATGTGTTGGTATCGCGCAAACTTAGCCAAAAGGCAGTGAAGTGCTGTACAGTGTCAACGACAATCAAGTGATTAAAGAGGTAGGTGCTCAGAGCAGAAGTGGACCGTTACTGCTTCGTGATGTAGTGTTCTTTAAAGAGGTGTGTCTTCATCTCTTTCCTAAATCGGAGCAGGGAATGGGCATTTCTGATGGGTACAGGGATGTTGCTCCCGATCCTGGGTCCATAGATGGAGAAGATCTGTTGCCTTGTTTCTTTCTTTTTTACACTTCTTTATCTCCAGTCTGAATGTGTCTTAGCTGTTTGTGTGCCGAGAGACAGGCGAAATGCTAGCTTGTCAGCCAGAAGTGCTGTGGTGATGGTCATGCACATGATGCTGCTGTTTTTGCAGTTGGAGCAAACCAGCAGGGGAAGCCAGTAGAGTTTCATCAGTACTGCAGTGATGTAGTCATATTTTTACAGGCCCTGGATGCAACGTGCTGTGGTCTATAATATGCCCTGGCGGAGGGCCTGTGTGCAGTCTGGGAGGCAAGGAAACAGGACATTGCTACCATCACGATGCAAGAGCTTGAGTGCTTCAACAGCTGTTCGGGAGTTATTTTCTGGGAGGAAAGTTTTCAATGTCTTTAGTAGAGGGAGTAGCAGGCCATCTCTGCTTTCCTGACAAAGGTTTTCCTTAACTGTAAAGTCAGTGTCCAACGTGAATCCAAGTGACATGGAGTTGCAACAAAGCTGGGATTTGCATACGTTTAGGTCCATGTCATTCAGACAGGTTTGGGCTCAGTGATGCTTGTTGCTTACAAATTATTTTTCACAGATGCAAAAGAGTTTTTAGCAGCACAGTTATACATGTTTTTCTTTCTCTGAAGGGCATTCACATTTCATGAGTTCTTGCAGTCTTTTCTAAAAAAAGAAAAAAAAATCACAGGGAAGATTTATTTCAGATTAGACATATTTTTAGGTGTGTAAAACCTGGAGTGAATCCAGTATTTCAAGCTGGGAGAGCAAGATGGTAGCAAGCTGCAGGTTCACTCACCGGTTATGCCCAGAGGCGCAACGCAGCATGTAGGCGAATGTCCTTGAAGGGAGATGATCCGCAATGAGATAAACATTTTATAAACTGAATTCAACTTCAGTCCTCATCTGCCAGAATGTGTGAACACATTGGGCGATTTGTACAAAAAAGAAAATAAAGAAGAAATGCCCTTCATCTGCCAGGATGTGCGGCCATGGTAGGTCACATACAAAAAAAGAAAATAAAGGAGAAATGCGCTTTCCAGCAATAAATAAAAATGAATACCTTTTTCTGCATTTAAGCTCTTTCCGTTCTCCATATGTGTTTTTACTTACAATCTCTAGCTGCAAGTACCTATAATGGTTGCAGGTCAAAATCGGAGACATCCATTACCACGCGGGCATTGCATCGCAATGCCTTTACATCGCGGGTATTACAACGCAAGTCGTTACAACGACTTGCGCTGGATGGCGCTCTAACCTAAGGAATAGTATGAGTTACTATTCCAACACCTTCCCTACTGTACGTAGACTGGTGTTGGAATAGTAAATCATACTATTCCTAAGTCCAGCGCCCTCCAGTGCAAGTCGTTGTAACGACTTACGTTGTAAAAACTGTGATGTAACGTACCGCGATCATTTTGATCGCATTGTAACGTCACATATTCAGTCAAAATATATATAAAACAAAACTATGATATGGCATAAATATCTTGGCCTCCGTATCGTTAGCAAATTAACTGCTCCTTTGGGTGTAGATTTTTTAATGATATCGCCAACGTTAATTTTGTAACTTATGTTTAGGAAACATTCGTTTTGTCAGATGATATATAGACCACAATATTCTGGCACCTTATCAAATACAGTTATCATATTCATTCAGTTGAGTAAATGGGCGTTTTGTGCTATAAGTTATGTGAAACCTTAAAACCTCAAATATTTGATTATTTACACGTTTTTGGCAGAACCGGCACCATCTTTAAGTTGGTGAAGGGATGATTTTCAAACACTAGCTAACAAGCTCGTGTGACTGACTCTGTGGAGGAGGTAAAGTTGGCAAAGTAGAGGTTTATTGGTAAGACCAGACTCAAACACAGCAACTATTCAAAATTATGGTTCACCGTGCTTGGAGCCAGTTGACATGTTTTGTTGCATTTTGAGTGACATTGTTAAGAAGTTAAGCAAATTTGCATTTTTTTGTGTTAAAGCTCCTTGCTCAGGAGTCACTCCATGTTTTTTGTGAGTACAAAGGCAGTTCACATTTTACAACATGCTTAAGTAAGAACTCTATTGGTCAAATGCAAATGTCAGTGGTGTGTCTAAAACCCAGGTCTCTGCGCTGATATTTCCAAAGATGTGGTCCCCTTGGCTCAAAAGTAATCTTCAAAGGTGAAGTAAGATGTACACTTGGACTGACCCACCGGGCTCTCACAAATGTGGACTATTGTGGAAATTGCGTCATTTCCGACCAGCTGGTGTCTCAGAAAGGAAGGTAAGGTTGAAGCAGAGTTAATGAACGGTTTGCCTGATTTGCCTTTCACAGGTGCATCCTGTCTGGAGATCAGATTTTTTCCCTGTTGGCCACTTCACCTGGGAGCCCACAGTGCTGCGTAGGATGTATGCACTGTCTGTGAATGCACAACATGTTGCCTACCCTGGGAGCGATTCTTTAGTCAAACCCAATTGAAGTTGGCCCGATAAAGATTGTTTCAAGCTTCCTTTACTGACCAGTATCTCTCTTCTCTGACCACAGGGTGATATCCAGCAGCTGATGGTTGTACCGGACCCCAGGGCCGCCTACGAGTACTGTGAACATTACATGCCAGACTGCGACTCCCCGCTTCTTTATGCTATCCAGTCTCAAGACCCTGAGCCCCCTCAAGAGGTAAGACGTTTTGACTGAGTAAACAGGTATGAAGATTTGTGTAGCTCTCTTTTTAGACTAGGCGGCTCTCAGTGTTACCAGCCGCCATGCATCAGTGAGAGACCAGATAATGAAGGGAAAAAAAGGCTCTTAGGGCAGTGTTTCCCAAAATGTGGGTTGGGACCCACTGGTTGGATGCCAGCTGATATCTGGTGGGTCACGAAAGAGCAATAAATAAAGATGTCTTTTACATTTTGAATTTAGCTTGTTACATTTACTGTGATTCAAAGACAGAGGTCAAATGTTAGGCTATGTCTTCCTACAAATGTGTGCTCATGCTTATAACATGGGGACTGGTGTTTACTTTTCTTTCTCTGGCTGCAAAGTGAGAAGAGTTTTGAAAGTGAACTATGTGACACTTGCTGGGGTACATGTGAAAGGGAGTGTGAAAGGAAAGGTTGTAAGATGATTATTTGAAACACACAACTGATTTTAAATACCTGTAAATGAATGGTACACATATTTCAGAATTTATTAGCAGTTAGGAAAGCAAAAATGAAGCACATTTTTGTTGTAATTCTGAACTGTGTTGGAAACATAGATTTAAATAAATCACAATAAATCAAGACACTTTTACATGGTGATGCTCAAATGATATTTACTGAAACCCAATTTCCACACATTATCATTTGCATCCTCTTTAGTATTTTCAGGAAAACTGTATGTCTGTGCAAATGTAGTGGTCATTTCAAAGGAAAATGTGCTGTCCATAAATGACAGTACGCTACCACATGATGCTTTAGTAATACATTTGTGACACTGTGCTCCACAATGCACCACCAGCAACACACTACGGGTCAGATGTTCGACCCTTTTTTGCGGCCGCAAACGGGAGAACTTCCCGTTTGCGGCCGCAAAAAAGGGTAATAGCATGTACAAATGCTATTTTACGAGTCCCTGACTTGCAAAATAGCATCTGCGATTCTCGCTATTAGGAAGGGGCGTCCCTTCCTAATAGCGAGTCAACATGCTACGTACTAGTGTTTTGCGACCGCATTTGCGGCCGCAAAACACTCGCAGTTTACCACCTACTTCAAGTAGGTGGTAAACCACTTGCAAAGGGGAAGGGGTCCCCAGGGAACCCCTTCCCCTTTGTGAGTATGTTGAAAAATATTTTTTAAGAGCAGGCAGTGGTCCCAGAGACCACTGCCTGCTCTTAAAAAAATGAAATTGAAAAGTTTAATTTTTCCATTTTAAATGCATCCCGTTTTCCTTTAAGGAAAACGGGCTGCATTTATAAAAAAAAAGCTGCTTTATTAAAAAGCAGTCCCAGACATCGTGGTCTGCTGAGCCCAGCAGGCCACCATCCCTGGGAGGGCTGTCATTCCCAATTGGCTCGCAAATTGCGAGAGGCTCATTAATATTAATGAGCCTCGCAATTTGCGACCCCATTGGGAATCGCAAACAGTGTGAAATACACTGTTGTACATCGGAAATAGCGCCTCGCAAATTGCGACTTGCAAAAGAGTCACAATTTGCGATGCGCAATTGTCTTGGTCGTACATCTGGCCCTACATCCTTTCCACTCTCCTGCCGAATACATTTGATACACTTTGTGTAAAGATAGGATTTCCTTACAATTCCTATGACTTCAGTGAAATAACACTGATGTCGGCACCCCCACTCTGAAAATTGTTCAGCACAACTAGAGCAAAGGTGATGTACTCTGTCCCTAAGTCCAGTTTAAAAATAAAACCCTGGCAAGTATTCCCAAACAGGATTCCGGGTGAACCTTCCAGTATTTTTTGCTGCTGTTTTATTACCTCACAATGCCATTTCAACAGAGAATGTGTTCACTAAAGGTAATCATACACAATAATACCCACTTGTGTATAACTTTCACACATAAATTGAGAAATATGGATGTGGCCTAATGGCCACAGCTTCCAATTTTGGATCTGGAGAACCAGGTTCAAGTCCCTGTGTTGGCTCTAGGCAGCTCACTTAGGGCCAGATGTACGACCAATTTTAGCATGCGCAAACGGGTTAGCGACCCATTTGCGCATGCTAAAATTGGTATGGCCATGTACCAACACAATTTTGCGAGTCGCAAATGAATTGCGACTCGCAAAAAAGTGTTTAGAGACTTGCTATTTGGAAGGGACGTTCCCTTCCAAATAGCGACTCTGTAACCCATGTATGAATGTTTTGCGACCGCAATTGCGGTCGCAAAACACTCGCAAATTACCACCCTCTTCAAGAGGATGGTAATGCAGTCGCAATTTGGAAGGGGTCCCCAGGGGACCCCTTCCACTTTGTGACTGTCTCCAAAAATATTTTGAAGTGTAGGCAGTGGTCCCAGGGACCACTACCTGCCCTTAAAAAATAAAACAAAAACGTTTCATTTAAAAAAAAAAAAAATGCATCCCGTTTTCCTTTAAGGAAAACAGGCTGCATTTGAAAAAAAAACTGCTTTATTTAAAAGCAGTCCCAGACATGGTGGTCTGTTGAGCATATCAGGCCACCATACTTGGGAGAGCCTGTCGTTCACAATGGGCTCGCAAATTGCGAGAGGCTCATTAATATTAATGAGCCTCGCAATTTGCGACCCCATTGGGAATCGCAAACAGTGCTAAACACACTGTTGTACATGGCAAATTGCGCCTCGCAAAAGAGTCGCAATTTGCGAGGCGCAATTTTTTTGGTCATACATCTGGCCCTTAATCTTCTGTCCTTAAAATAAAATGAATCTGACCTACCTTATGTATTATAATCTGGTGCTCATGCAAAGCACTCCAATGCTCTTGAGCATTGTTTGTGCTAATACTCTTCTGCAGAAGGGACTTATCAAATTTGCTAAAAATCACTGATATCAACATAAAGATTTTTCAGAAGCCTTGTGATTTTAGTGAACAGATGCCACAGGCCAGTGCAACACTCTGAAAAGTGTTCCAGCTCCAGTGCTGTTCATCATCTGCCACCTTCATGGGCAAATCAATATCTTGGCCACAGTCGATAAAGATACATTGACGTGATCAAGGTCATCACATCTACAAACAATTGCTGCTAGAGTGTAATGCAAAACATTTTAAATAATATTTTAGTTGGGTATTTCACAGCATTTTGAAAGCATGTCTACTATTACATTAGGTTTGTCTTTCTAAAAATTGGGTCATGGTTCTAAAATGTTTGGGAAGAACTGTGTTTGTGTATTTCCTGATCCCTGATTGTTAGGTAGTATGATGGAGGCTCATGATGCCCAGATTGGAGTCGCAATATCATTCTTTAGTTTTGAGACACTTCTGAGGTATATCAAGAGGTGATGACTTGCCGATCAGAGAAAGAAAGGGTTGAATAAGGAAAAGCAGTTCTCCAGATAGGCAGTTTCCCCTTTATAGATTTAAGCCAGGTTATTTTCAAGCTGGTAAAGTAAGTAAAATGTTACTGCAGGAAGAACTTCCTGAGACAGGTCTGCTCCAAGAACATTGCATCAAACAGAAATGTGCCAGTTTCTCCCGGAAACGTGTGCAGCAATTAATTTGGTCTTCAGCATATGCTTACAATATTTTCTGTTCCTATACTCCTTGCATGAGGTTGGTATTTTAAGGTGGACTTTCCTCGAAAGGAGCCAACAGGAAAGGTCCACAGATGTTGTGAAGCAATAAAAGCTACCAACAGTGGTATTAACAGCTAATTAATGATTATATACTGGCTATTGGGCCAAATAAAGTTGAACCAAACCTCTCAGTAAAAAAAAGAATGGCAGAGGCTTGCGTCCTTGTCAGAATGATGTCAACATCCTTCAAGTTCCTAT